>CM053581.1:552358374-552435073 GCA_028627135.1 Pseudochirops cupreus | reverse complement strand
CTTCCCAGTTTTTCCTCCACTTCTCTCATTTGGTTTTCAAAATCTTTCTTAAGCTGATCTATAGCTTGTAGGAAGTCTACATGTTTCTTGGAAACTTTTGGTGTGGGAGTTCTGACTGTGTTGTCTTCCTCCCATTCCCTGCTTTGATCCTTCTTGTCCCCAAAGAAGAAATCTAGAGTTTGGTTGCTATTCTTACTTTGCTTCTTTTGCCTGCTCATGATGGCCAGTCAATGATTTTTTTTAGCTCTGCGGAACTCTGCTTCCAGAGAGGAATGCTCTGTCCCAAATTGCTGGGGTTTTCCCAGCTGCTGGAGCTTTTAGGAGGCTGCTTCAGCTCTCACCAGCTTTGGCTCACAGCAAACGCACCCCAGGACCACCACCCAAGACCATGATCTGGATCTAGGCCACTCAACTCAAGAGCACTTGGCCTCTGAACAATTGCTTGGCCCACCTGCAGTCTGCAGGCTAGGAGCTCTGAAGCAGCAACATGGAGGCAGCTGCAGGGCCTCCACTTCTGCCACTTCCTTGCCCTGGAGGCAGTTTGGCCAGACCTGCTTTTCTCCCCCAATTTTAGCCAAGTTCTACTGACCTTTCACTTAATCCTTTTTTCTTATGGCTTGATAATTCTGGAAACTTCCACAGCTGCTGCTGATCTGCTCTCCCAAAGCTCCAGCTGTGGCTCAGCTTGGATTGTCCAGCTGCCCCCGGGGCAAAGCCATGGTTTCAGGCTGGGCTGGTTCAGCTCCCAGCACTGAGATGGTCCCTTTGAGCTGAGCTGCCTTCAGTGGGAGGTATATCTGTGTGCATTTTAGAAGCCTAAAATTTGTTTAGAGTCATATTTTTTGGGTATTTGATGTGGCTGTGTGGGAGCTGCCATACCTTGCTGCTCCTACACCGCCATCTTGGATCCACCCCCCCAGTATAAACTTTTTTGTAAAATGCCTTAGTATCCTTTAATGAAAGCATAAAATCATCATATTTAGGGGTAGTAGGAGGGTTATCAGACTTTTAGTCTCAAATCACTCAACCTTGAAAACAAAGTAATCTGGATAACCACAAAGTCAAGGGCAATCAACTCCACATATGCCAGGGCTTGAGTGGATGAACCATTATTGCCCTGATGCTCATTCAGGTTCAGAACCCCACCTATGCATGCCTTTTTGTCTTGGCGGATTCCTGGTCATGTCCTTCCTATTGCCTATTCTCCCTTTAATGTGATTACTATGTAGAGGATCTAACCCATATGTTGATGGATGGGGGTAACTCCATTTAGACCTTGTGGCCTTTGCTGGATCCATTGTACCATTTGGGAAATCCACATGTTACCTCTTGCCCTTGACAAATGATCAGCCTCGGTCCTTTTCTGATCACACATTTTCTGGCATCTTTAAGACCATGCTGGTTGTGCAAACCAGTGTTAATAATACACAATCATATACTGATGACATGATATAGCTTTCCCTTGCTCTTTGGGTCATTTATAACGTTGAGCTTTTGAAATCTGGAAATTGCAGCTCCATGATTCATAGTCAGAATGTGACTGCAAACTGAACTAAAAACAGCAATCAAAAAAAAGTTTGCCAGCAATGATGTCCTCTTTTGTAATCTGAAGATCAAATGCATTCGTGTTTCTTGAAGCCCTTGCCAAATCAGTCATATTATAAGGAATTTTTGGCATGTTATTCCACCTAATCATTTCTTCATAGCTTTGAAAACCCAAATTGGATCAACACCTGATTATCACTCCTTCCCCCAATTCTTATTTTCCCACCTCAAACCCTCATTAATTATTTCTTGATGTACATCAGAAAATCCATCTCCTTTTCATTGTGGCTCATGGAAGAGCTGTCTGTAACAACCTTGTCAAGCCAAACCTGCAACTTGAAGACTGAGATGGAAACTTTAAAGGCCTCGCTTCAGGAAGAGGTGTCAGAGATCTGCATGTTGTCTGATGTTCTATTTCTTCCCTGAACTGGGGGATAGGCCAATTATAGTCCCAGCACAATGGGGAGAGTCTTTTATACCTTTGATCTCAAAGAGATTGCTCATTTCTGTTGTTGACTCTCCAGTTTGAGTCCTCTCAATTATTTATTTCTAACTTATGGCTTATGCACTTCCCACTGAAATGGATTACAGAGCTCCTTGGTGCACTAAACAGCAGAGGTGGTGGTTGTTCAGTGGTTTTTCAGGCATGTCTGACTCTTCATGACCCCATTTGGGGTTTTCTTGGCAATGATACTGGAGTGATTTGCCATTTCCTTCTCCAGCTCATTTTATGAATGAGGAAACTGAGGCAACAGGGTTAAGTGATTTGCCAACAGTCGCATACCTAGCATCTGAGGCCAGATTTGAACTCAGGAAATTGAGACTTCCTGACTCCAGGCCCCACATCCTTTCCACTGCACCACATATATTCAGAGATAGTCAATGGTGATTCTAAACTTGCTGATAGAGCTAGGTGGCTACCATTTTATTATGATGGCTGCATCAGGATTGCAAGGTCACAAATTGAGAACTTGAGGGACCATAGACATCATCTATTCCAATATACTTATTCCACAGATGAGGAAACTGAGGCTCAGGGTAGCGAAGTAAATTGCCTGAGGTCACCTAGATATGAAGCCTTCTAGTATTTGAGCCCTGATTCTCTGACTCTGGATCCAGTTTTGTTTCCACTCCCCCATGTCACCTTTGAAGCATAGGAAACACCATTCTGTGAGATACTAATTTTGTTTCATTTAAGTATTTTTAAAATTATTTTCAGACTAAATCTTAAATGTATAGGCTATTTGGTGCATAGATTCAGAATAATGACTAATGTTCAGAGATCACTTTATAGCGGACAAATTGCTTTGTGTATATTCTCATCTAATCTTCTTAATAACACTGTGAGACTGATGGTGTGGATGTTGTTATTCCCATTTTACAGACAAGAAGACTAAGGCTTAGAGAGGTCAAGTGATCTGTCTAAGGTCACAGAACTTGGCCGTGACTCCAAGTCCACACAGTTTCCCCTCACCCCATTGCTGCCTTGGAAGGACAACCATTTAAAAAAGTTGTTATACAATTGCACTCAATTTGTATTTGACATTTTGATTTGCTATCAGTAAGTCAGACTTCCACTTTGTCTTATCTAGTCTCTAACTCCATGAAAATATTCAGTATGCCTGTGTATGTGGAGCATGGAAGTGATAGGGGTAGTTTTGTTTAGGTGATGTAGGGTATTCTCTCTTAGGGTCAGCAGAACATAGATGAAGAACTAGAAGAAAGCTTAGACATCTGGCCCAACCCTCTCGTTTTAGATATGAGGAAACTGAACCCCACTCCCACCCCCTCATCCAAGGGATTAAGCATGAGGTCCAAGTTTATACAACTAGTAAGAGGATGGGGCAGAATTTGAACCCAGGTCCTTATTCTTCAAATTCATGGCTCTTCTTGTATCAGTATTCTGCCACAAAAGATTTGTCATGAGCTATTATAGGTGAGGTGAATAGAACCAAATTTCTCTCTCTCTCTCTCTCTCTCTCTCTCTCTCTCTCTCTCTCTCTCTCTCTCTCTCTCTCTCTGTCTCTCTCTCTCTCTCCCAGCTTTAATTATATAAAATGCTCTCCAATTCAGTAAGCCTGGTTCTCAGCCAACAGCAACAGAGAGTACAGGACTTTAACAGTGATGGGAAATGGGAGCTAGGTAGTCATCTCAGCAAGTCACTTCACCTTGTCTGCCTCAGTTTCCTCATCTGTAAAATGAGATGGAGAAGGAAATGGCAGACTCCTCCTGTGTCTTTGCCAAGAAAACATCAAATGGGGTCATTAAGAGGTGGATATGACTAAAATGACTGAACAACTACAATTACAATTTGATCCCAACGTGACAAGCTGATATCTGGCATAAAGGAAGAATGAGCCTTATTTGACAATTCACTGTAGGGTCAGTATCCATTGTAGTATCCTACAGTATCCACTGTGGGGGCAAAGCCATTCGGTGGTAATTGACTATATAACTGATTTTGGGAAGGAGACAGGAACTTCCGGAAAGAAGGGCAGAGATTAGGGCTCTGAATTGATATAGTAATAATGAAGAAAGCATAAGTAGACAGAGCAAAAGACCCAAAAATTTGTCGTTGATTTGAGTAAATCCTTGCTTCAATGTTCCAGAATTTCCATGAGCTAACACATCTCCCTGAGACCCTTGGTTCTAACCATTCTATTCATATGATAATGTTGTAGGATTGAAAGACCCAAAAGGCACCTTAGAGAATATCTTGTCCATGCCAGCCCCTCATTTTATGGATGAAGAGACTTAGCCCTGATGTGTCCAGATGTGGTCTAGAGAGTCTGAGACTTTGAACCTGAGAAAGCTAGCAGGCTCGTTTCCCCATCCTGCTCTAAAGCCACTGTGACCTTCAGGTTATAAAGGAAGACCTCCCTCCCTCTGCAGCCTGTGGGTTGGGGCCCTGTTGTTCTCCCTTCTAATGGGAGTGGAGCTTCTCCCGGGCTCTGTTTTCATGTCTTTCTATTTCTCTCCAGGCATTAGAGATGAATAGATATAATCCAAGCTAAAACAGAAAAAAGCCCAAGCCAGCCCAGGTTTTTGCTGCTTTTCATCTAGCTGGCTGATGTGCTTTTAAGTTAGACAGCACAGTGTAGTGGCTGATGGCCAGCAGGACCTCTGCCCACTTACAACTTATCCTCAGGCTCCAGACTAATGGCATAAGTTTCCCTGTGTTTTCTTGAACCTGTCTGACTTTTCCAGGGTCAGTGCATTAATTTTTTCATCTCTTCAGGATGGACAGAGAGCCTTGGCTTCTGCTCGTGACGCTTTTCTCCCAAATATCTTGATGGGAGGCCATGAGAGGCTTTGTGGTACACTGGAAAGATCCTGGGCTTAGGAGTCAGAGGAACTAGGTTGACTCTTAATGTGACTTTAAGTCACATTAAGAATGTGACTCTTAATACTTAGGATCTTGAGCACACTTAACCTTCCTAGGCCTAAGGTTTCTTCCAACGTAGAAGGAGGGAATTGGACTAAATGACCTCTGAGTTCTCTTTCATCCCTAGATTTATAATCCAAGATCTTCCGCTTGCAAAGTATCAGTTCCAAATAATAATAATGGGCCACAGTCATACTCTGGTCCTTTCTTTTTCAGTGCTGAGACGAAGAAGAGGAAGTGTACTCAGCCAGAAAAGGCCCACTTGGAGGGTTCAAGCAGGCTTTAATAATGTCAAGGAGACATCTGGACAGGATGGGATACATTTAATTATGGACTAAAAGGAAACTGTGTAACAGACTCACTCCTTGACTCTTGGCCCTCTTGCATGCATGACTACCCTAAGTGTTTCTTTTTCCTTGGTTGAGACTATTGGCGACTCTGAGGGCTGTGTCTCAGATACAGCAACTGTCAAGACTTGTCTTCATTGTCCCTAAAAAGAGAAGGAAAGAGAAGAAGCATGTATTAAGCACCTACTGTGTGCCAGGTACTGGGCTCAGTGTAGCACATTAAATCTTACCAGCTGGATGTTCCAGCTTGGGGGCATTTGCCCTTACAGGTCACTTTATTCCTCTCTCCCTAAATCAAAGTTTGCCCTAGGGAGAAACCCAAACCTTCCGGGGCTTGATACCTGGAAATACAAAGAAGTGCCAGAGAATGTAAATAGAAATTGATCGTTACCCTGCCTGGGGCATCTGTACCTGTCTTAAACAGTTACAACAGACACTCTCACTGTGGCACAAAAACTCTCAGTTTCCAAAGATTATGTGGCCCCTCTTGTTCTCCCAGCAAGATTCTGTTCCCATTCTCCCCAGCTCTCGTCTCCTGCACAAACATCGAGGGACCAGCTTGCTTCCTAAGATGCCCATTTCACTAGTGACCAGCCTCAGGAGAATGCCTCGGTCACTTGTTTATATCCCAAGGAGAAACAATCACAGCTGTAATTCATCTCTGACTGGGACATATATCTGGTACCTGTTCTGAGTCTATTATTGTTTCCCACTTTCACTTGTTTACCAACATATTCCTAGGGATTATGGAGGTAAATGCAATAGGGAGTGTCTAGAAGAGGAACTAACCCTCACCTCTATGCACACCCCTTAAAGTGTTCAGACAATGTCTCATACTTGTTCAAACAGTATCTTGCTCTGGCTAAAAGTTTTTCCACATTTAATGCAATATATTCATCACAGCTAGGTAGCTCAGTGGATAGAGTACTGGGATTGTAGTCAGGAAGACTCCTCTTTCCTGAGTTCAAATCTGTCCTCAGACACTTACTAGCTGTGTGACCCTGGGCAAGTCACTTAACTCTGTCAGCCTCAGTTTCCTCATCTGTAAAATCAGCTGAAGAAGGAAGTGAAAAACCACTCTAATATCTTTGCCAAGGAAACCCCAAAATGAGGTCACAAAGAGTGAGACAGGACTGAAATGACTGAACAATAATAACAATTCATAACAGGAATCCCTTCCTCATCCACATATACCCAGCCAGTCACTTCTTCAGTTGGTTGGAATTCTTTATTTGGGTTTTTCTCCTCTATATCCTTCTCTTGATTTTTTTCTGTGATTCCTCAGAGGCGTTCTGCAACATAACATCCTCAGTGTCAATCTCATATGCTTTAATCAGTTTCTCTCCACCCTTTTAAAAAACTCTTCTTGGTCCAGGGCCCAGCTTTCTAACATACCTACGCTATTGATTAGCATCCTCAGAAGGATGTCCAGATCATTCCTTTCTAGCTAAGGGACTAATTAGTATGGACATCTTTGACTTGGGTACATGTCTGCTATCTTTTTGGGGTCTCTTTCATCAAAAAGGAGGTACCTCCTTTCAAGCTATAATTCCCCATAACCTCCAACTGGATTGGCCAGTACTATACACTAGATAAGCTTACCATGATGGAAAGACCTTTGGCAGTCAATCACCTAGGATTTAAGTTCCTTCTGTGCCAGGCACAGTGCAAAGCACAATATATATTTGTTTAACACTAGTCTCCTGAGGGTCTGAAACACTCCAATGGGAGTGTTTATCAAATTAGAGGACCTGGGAGAATTTCAAGGGGGTAGTGGAGATCCCAGTACATGAACAGCTTGTTGTCACAGCCCTGTGACAGTGCTGACCCTATCATTACTTCTCTGCTCACTTCCCAGTCAACCTTGACATCCAGCATGCTGTGCCTTGTCAATCATTAGTCACTTGTCCTTCCAGATGTTTGTTCTTGACCTCTTTACCGCTTGTGGGAATCATGTTTCTCCTCACTGTACAGAGACCCAGGTTGCATGAGAACTGGTTATTTCTGAATTGGGTTGTTACTCTCACTCTCTCCTTCTCAACTACAGAGAAATCCCAGAAATCTTCCTGTTTCTATAACAAGGGGCTGAAGACAGAGCATGTCCTGAGCTGCCTTTCCAGATTTCTGTTAGTTCATTGCTCTGGCACTTTGGGAAGGATGGATTCCCTGGCCACCTCTATCTGACCATGTGTGTGATTTGATGCTAAAGGATGCTTGTACTTTGAAATGAAGACACAGACTCCTTTTTGGTCATGGAACAGCAAGAGGTGATGCCTCTAGGAAAGTGGTTCTTTAAAGGAATAGAACCATCCTCAGCAGTATGTGTCTTTTCTCAATCTACCTATGAAAGTGTGACTATCCTGACTACCTTTCAGTTTCCTGCTGGAGTAGTAAGGATGGGACTGGTGCCTCAGGACTCCTTCCTGGCCTCAGGGCTCCTACCCTCAAAAGAGCAGGGGGATTAGCCTAGTCATTGCTATTAGGCCTCTAGTAGCCTTTTCTGCTTTGTGTTCCAGGTGACAGGACATCCATCTTAAGATGGACATGTCCAAGCTTCTGAGTTCAAGAGATCCTAGGTCTATTGGACAGAACTCATTGATGTTGGGAAGTTTTTTCATCAGAGAAGATGACCGCTGACAATAGGAGGAACCCACACATTGGCCTGGGTAGACAGTAAACAGAGACTTCCAGGAAAGGATTTAAAGCTCAGATGCAATACCTACTCAGCCAGTAGTCCTGCAAACTGCTTTATGATTCGGTAAAGTTTAATTATTAACTTTCCAGCTGAGTACAACAGTAGGTATTACTGCTGCTTGTTCTGTTAACTTTGAAAAAAAAATCTATCAATTTCCCCTTGTGAGTATTTTGTGTTTAGCATGGCTTTTGTTTGTAGGAAATAAATACATGTCCCAAACCTTGTTCATATTGTACGTTGAGTTCTTTTCTTCTCCTCCCTGGGTGGAGTGGTGGGGTTGGGGTACAAAGCCAAAAATGAACCAAAGCATGGACAAAAAATATGTCTTAAATAATTTTTCCTAGTCTGATGAGGGGGGGAGTGAGGTGCAGTACAAACAGGACAATTTGAGAAAAGGGAGTCTAACTCCTCTCATTGAAGGTCAAGCTTCTCTAAAGACTTAACTTGATATGGACCACATCTAGGGGTCTAGTGCGGATGAGTCCTTCAGTGAAATAGAATTGGTATAGTACCCTTGCCCTCCTGGACCCAGCAGTGGTTACATTTTTAAATGTCCATTTTTTGTAGAGAGCTAATCTGGCACATGGTAGGTAATGATAAGAAAGTAAATCACTGCCCTCAGCTGATCATGACTCAGATGGCCTGATAAAGAGATATATTTTCCCCATATGCTCAGAAGTAATTGTTGGTCAGTCGTTTCAGTTGTGTCTGACCCTCTGTGACCCCATTTTGGGATTTTCTTGGCAAAGATACTGGAATGGCTTCCTATTTCCTTTTCCAGATAAAGAAGCTGAGGCAAATGGGGTCAAGTGACTTGCCCAGGGTCACACAGCTAGTAAGTGAGTGAAAATGAATTTAACTTGGGTCTTCCTGACTTCAGTCCTGGTGCTCTATCCACTGCACTACCTAGCTGCTCAGGAGACAATAATACAATAGTATAGTGCTCTTCATACAGTGGGTAGTTAATAAATGGTTGAGTAAATGAATTATAGTTATAGTGGAACGTTGACTTCTTGGAGAACTTTAGAAGTAAAAGAAACAAAAAAATGTGTTTTGTGACAGGTCTCTATGGTGAGTGACCAAGACTCAGAATGTATTCCAAAATTCATGGACTTCTCTGCTTTCTAGGTTGTAAAGTACCTACTACATGCCATGCACAATTCTAAGTTCTGGGGCTACAGTGCTACAATAAGCAATCCCTACTCCCAAGGAGATTGCATTTGAACAATAAGAGTGGTACCAGAGTTTAACTCAGCTGTGCCTCTGAGTAAGAGCATTTGGTGCTGAGAATCAATAACACTGAGCCTGAGGTAGACATTCATCAGATCCTTAGAAGGTGGTAAACAAATTGAAAATAAGGCTGCTAATAATATGAATTGAAGGTTTGAATACATCTGAACTAAGGTGGGAGGTGAGGCTCAACTAAGGAGAATATTGGAGCTGTGAGAAGAAGCGAAAAGTTGCCTAAGTGAAATTATTCAACCAACAGAAATTGACCAAGAGTTATTTTTTCCTTATTTAAGAGCATTGGGATGAGGAGCAGCCATTTCCTGAAGTTGCGGGAGAAGGGCAGGGCTTTGACATTTTTCATTGGAAGAGTAATGAAGCATGAACTCTGGAGAGATTTGGCTAGATTGAAACACAAATACTGGCTTAAATAAAAGCTGGCATCTTGCTGAGCTGAAAATAAATGAAGTCCCAATAAAAGTTGGTCAGCAAGGCAGAAAGCAAACAACTGAAGTCCAAGGGACTTAAACTTTAAATATGGATTTGTGTGTTGCTATTGACAAGCTTCTTGGTCATTGTGGAGTCTGATTCATCTTGAACCTCTAATAAAAGTGACAAAAAAAAAATCCACAAGCAAATAATTGGGAAATGGAAAGAAAAGAAAGAGAAACTTTATTTTTAGTGAAAGGAAAAAATCCTTTCAATTTCTTCCTTGGGTCAGAGTAAATGTTTATTTCCTCCCTCCCTCCCTCTCCTCCTTCTTTCTTTCCTTCCTTCCTCTTTTTCTTTCTCTTCCTCTTTCTTATTTCACTTTTATTCTCCACTTAAGAAACACCAAACAAAATGGACATTCCATATACGTATAGTAAAACAGAAAAAGAGGACCATATTTCCTTCCTCCTCTTTTCTTTCATTTTCTTTCTTTCTTCATTTAATTTTTATTTTGAACTTAAAAAACATTGAACAAAATGGACATTTCCATATACATATAGTGAAATAGAAAAAGTAGACAACATATAAAACTCAAGATCTCTATTTTATGCAGCTCACAATTCTTTTGAACTATATGATTAGTTCAATATGTAGCTTTCAAAGTTGTCCAGATTGTCTGTGCTTCTTTGGGGGTTTCCTTCTAGTTTCTTTTCTTTGTTTGAAAAATAAAATGCTTCAATAAAACTTTTTTCTTTCCTCTTCTTTCTTCCTCCCTCAACCCTCCCCACCATCATCTTCTTAATATCTTTCCCCATTCTTCCTCCAACAATAACTGGAAGAAAAACAAAGCCCTTGTAACAAATATGCATCATCAAGCAAAACAAATTCCTACATTGGCTCTGTCCAAAAATAAATGTCTTAATTCTATATCTTTAATCTACTATCTTTTTGTCATTTCATTGATTAGATTTTTCAAGTCTTTCTAATCAGTATTTCTTAATAATGTTGTTGTCATTGTATAAATTGATCTTTTGATTCTGCACACTTACCACTGTACTTAGTTTACGAAGATTTCCCCAGGTTTCTCTGAAACTGGTAATTTTGTCATTTCCCATGCAGAATAATATTCCATGATATTTGTGTATCTTAATTTGTTAGTCACTCTCTAATATATGGGTTTTCTCTAGTTTCTAGCTCTTTGGTACTATAAAAATCTGCTATAAATTTTTAAAATTTATGTGTTATTTTCCTCCCTTTAAAAAAATATCCTTGAGGTATAGGCCTAGAGGTGCTTTAATCAGGTCAAAGGGACCAGTTACACTTTAGTAACTTTGGGTATATAGTTACAATCTGTTTTCCAGAACAGCTACACCAATAGAACAGCAATATGCCTTACTTCCCATAGTCCTGCCAACAATTGTCATTTTCCATTTTTGCTGTCTTTACCAATTTGATAGATATGAAGTAGAGACTAAAGTTGTTTTAGTTTACATTTCTCTATAATTGATTTGAAGATTTTTTTTCATTTTTCTGTTAACAGTTGTAAAGTCAATTACAAGTAGCTCCAGAAAGAATGAAGCAGCTGGGCCAAAGTTGAAAGGAAGCACAGTAGCAGATGTATCTGGTGACGAAAGTGAAGTTCAATGCTTCAAAGTTCAACATTGCGCAGAAACCTGGAATGTGAGGTCCATGAACCTCACATGAACCACACAGGTAAGCTGGATGTGAACAAATAGGATATGGAAAGATTAAACATCAACATCTGGGTGTCAGTGAACTTAAATGAACAGGAATGGGTGAATTAAATTCAGGTGATCATTACATCTAGTACTGTAGGCAAGAATCCCTGAGAAGAAATGAAGCAGCCTGCATAGTCAATAAAAGAATGAGAAAAGCAGTACTTGGGTTATAATCTCAAAAATGACAGAATGGTGTCTGTTCAAATTCAAAGCAAACAGCTTCACAGTAAAAACAAGTCTATGCTCCGATCACTGATGATGAAGAGGCCAAAATTAATCAGTTCTATGAAGATGTTGACCATCTTATAGAAATAGGACCAAAAAAGGTATCACATTTCATGGGGATTGGAATGCTAATGTAGAAAATCAAAAGATAATTAGAATAACAGGCTTTGGGGTGCAAAATGAAATAGGACAGAGAGTAATAGATTTTTGGCAAGATAACTCTCTGATCATAGAAAATACTCTTCATCAATAACCCCAAAGGCAATTCTACACATGGACATCACTAGATGGTCAATATCAAAATCAGATTGATTATACACTTTGCAGCCATAGATGGAGAAGCTCCATATAGTCAGTTAAAACAAGACGCTAGAGGGGATGATGGCCCAGATCATGAGCTTCTTGTTGCAAAATTTTGACTTATCTTGAAGAAGGTAGGGGAACCATCAGACCATATAGTTATGACTTAAATAACATCCCTTATGAATATGAAGTGTATGGGATAAATAGATTTAAGAGATTAGGTCAGGTAGATATAATGCCTAAAGAACCATGGACAGAGGTTTGCAATATTTTGTTCAAGAGGCAGCAACAAAAACTCCAATGAAAGGGATGAGCAAGAAAGCAAAATGACTTGTCTGATGAGGCTTTGCAAATAGCTGAGGAAGAGGGAAAATGAAAGCTAAAGGAGAAAGGAGAGATATACTCAACCAAATGCAGAATTCCAGAGAACAGCAAGGAGTTATAAGAAGGTTTTCTCAAATGAACAATGCAAAGAAGCAGAAGAAAATAATAGAATGGGAAGAACAAGAGATCTCTTCAAGAAAATTAGAGCTATCAAGGGAATGTTTCATGCAAAAATGGGGATGATAAAAGACAAAAATGATAGGAACTTAACACAAGTAAAAGAGATTAAGAAGAAGTGGCAAGAATACACAGAACTAAACAAGAAATTTCTTAACATCTCCAGTAGCCACAATAGGCTGGTTACTGATCAAGAGCCAGACATCCTTGAAAATTAAGTCAAAGGAGCTTTAGGAAGCATTGCTAACAATCAGGGTAGTAGAGATGATAGAATTCCAGACGAGCTATTTAAAATCCTAAAAGATGATGCTGTTAAAGTGCTGCTCTCAGGGTGCTAGCAAATTTGGAAAACTCATCAGTGGCTACTGGATTGGAAGAGATCAGTTTATGTCCCAATCCTAAAGAAGAGCAGTACCAAAGAATGTTAAGTTACTGAGCAATTGTGCTCATTTCACATGTCAACAAGGTTATGCTTAAAATTCTGCAAGCTAGGCTTCAGCAATATGTGAACTTAGAATTAGCAAAAGAGCAGACTGGTTTTCAATGAGGCAGAGAAACTAGAGGCCAAATTGTCAACATTCCCTGCATTATGGGGAAAGCAAAAAAGTTCCAGAAAAACATCCACTTCTGCTTCATTGGCTACACTCAAGCCTTTGACTGTGTGGATCACACCAAAATGTGACAAGTCCTCAGAGAGATGGGAGTACCAGATCATCTTGTCTCCAGAGGAACCACATATGAGCCAAGAAGCAACACTTAGAGCTGAACATGGAACAGTGGGTTGATTGAAGATCGCAAAAGGAGTACAACAAGGCTATATGTTGTCACCTTATTTATTTAACTTATATGTAGAGTACATCATGTGAAATGTCAGGCTGGATGAATCAAAAGCCAGAATTAAAATTGCTGGGAAAAATATCAATAATCCCAGATATGCAGACTCTATCACTCTGATGGCAGAAAATGAAGACTTAAGAAATCTCTTGATGATGGAGAAAGAGGAAAGTGTAAAAGCTGGCTTGAAGCTTAACAAAAAAAGTAAGATTTGCTAACTGGTCCCATCACTTCCAGCAAACAGAGGGAGAAAAAATGGAAGCAGTGTCAGATTTTATATTTTGGGACTCAAAGATCACTTCAAAGCAACTGCAGTCATGAAACTTCTTTTAAAATTTTCATTTATTTATTTTCAATTTGTGAAATAAATCAAGCATTTCCATAACATAGTATAATGAAAAAGATGATGGCACATGAAATTACAAATCTATTATGCACAATTTGTACATAATAGATTTTTAAAATAGATAATAAAATTATATATAATATATATTATATTTATGTTATATATTTATATAACAAGGGAATGTTTATTATATATAATATATAAATAAATATATAATAAAAATTTTAAAATGTATAATAAAATTATCAAGTAAATTTCTTTTTTTCCTCCTTCTTTCTTTTCCCTCTGCCTTATGGATGGCTATCATTAGACACAAATATGTATATATAAATGTTTATGTGTAAAATCATTCTATACATACTTTTATGTTATTTCTCTGGATGTAGATAGTATCTTCCTTCGACATGTCCTTTTGTAGTTAATTTGTGTATTTAAAAAAGTTGAAATGAGTTGTTCCCTCAAAGTTGTTCTTGAAATGATATTGCTGTTACTGTATACAATATTCTCTTGGTTCATCTCATTTCACTCTTCATTATTCCATGCAAGTCTATCCACGTTTTTCTAAGATCCTGAAGCTGCACGGTAGAATTCCAACACAATCATGTACTACAACTTGTTCAGTCATTCTCTAATTGATGGGAATCTCTGCAGGTTCCACTTCTTTGCTGCCACAAAGAAAACTGCTATAAATATTTTAGAACATATATGTTTAGAACGTATAGGTTCTTTTCCTTTTCCTCTCATCATCTTTTGAAATAAACCTATTAGTGGTATTACTGGGTAATAGAGCACAGGAAGTTTAATAACTCTTTGGATATAATTCCAATTTGTTCTCCAGAATGGTTTGATGAGTTCACAATTCCACCAACAATGAATTAGTGTCTCAGTTTTTCCATATCCCCTCCAACATTTTTACTTTCCCCTTCTGATAGGCATAAAATGATATCTCAAGGTTATTTTAATTTGCACTTCTCAGGGCATTTTTTCATATGACAATACGTTGTTTTGATTTCTTCATCAGAAAACTTCCTGTTCATATTCTTTGACCGCTTATCAATTGGGGAATTACTCATATTCTTATAGATTATACAAAATTCTTTACATATTTGAGATATGAAACCTTTATCTGAGAAATTGTCTATAAAAGTTTTTCCTCAGTTTTCTGCTTTCCTTCCGATCTTGACTCAGTCATGAAATGAAAAGATACTTGCTCCTTGGAAAGAAAGCTTTGGCAGATCTGGACAGCATACTAAAAAGCAGAGACATCACCTTGCTAACAAAGGTCCATATAATCAAAGCTATGTTTTTCCAGTAGCAGTGTATGTCTGTGAGAGTTAGACTATAAAGAAAGGTGAGTGCCACAGAATTGAAGCTTTCACATTATAGTGCTGGAGAAGACTTTTGAGAGTTCTTTGGATAGCAATGAGATCAAATCAGTCAATGCTTAAAGAAATTAATTCACACTATTCACTGGAAGGTCAAATACCAAAGCTTAAATACTTTAGCCACATAATGACAAGACAGCACTCATTGGAAAAGACCCTGATGTTTAGAAAGATTGAAGATGAAAGGAAAAGGGTATGGCAGAGGATGAGATGGATAGATAGCATCATGGAAGCAATGGATGCGAGCTGGGACAGACTTTGAGAGATAATGGAAGATTGAAGGGCCTGTCATGTCCCTGGGGTGATTAAGAGCCAGGCACGATTGAATGAATGAACAACAACAGAAGTCTTTCAAAGTTAGTTTTCTCTGCAATGTTATCATTTTGTAAGTAGTTCAGTAAGTTCTGCTCACTTCACTCTGCAGCAGTTCATAAAGTTCTTCATAAATTATACATTTTACCAGTTCTTATAGCACAGTAATATTCAGTCACACCCATATACCACAATTTGTCTAGCCATTCCAATAGGGTGCCCCTTATTTCCAGTTCTTGATTACCACAAAAACAGCTGGTGTGTGTGTGTGGGGCGGGGAGGAGTTGTACACCCACACACAAAGATCCTTCTCCTTTTTGATTTCTTTAGGGGTATAGACCTTACAGTTTATAGTTGAGTCAGAAGGTAGGCACAGTTTTGTTCCAGTTGCTTTCTATAGTGGTTCACCACCAACAATGCACTAGAGTACCTGTTTTTTCACATCCTTTTCAACATTTATTATTTTTTTATGTTGTCATCTTGTCTATTCTGATAGATGTGAGGTGGAACCTCAAGCTGCTTTAATGTATATTTCTCTGGTAGTAATTGATAGGGGAAGAGTAGAGGAAGTTAATAAGGATTACCTGCTGTGTTCCAGGCACTATGCTAAGCACTGTATAGCTATTATCTCAATTTATCTTTGTAACAACCCTATGAAGTAGGTGTTATTATGAATCCCATTTTTCAGTGGAGGAAATTGAGGCAGACAGAGGTTGTGACTTGCTCAGGCTCACACAACTAGTAAATGTGTAAGCCTGAATTTGAACTTAGGCCTTCCTGACTCCAGGCCCAGCACTCCTCCACTGTTTCATCCAGCTCTCTCTACTAGTTTGATAAGCTTGAATTTCTTCCTTTGAAAACATGTGTATGTATATATGTGTATATATATATGTATGTGTACGTGTATTAGATATATGTATAAATGAATGGCTTATACTTTGAATCAGTTCCAGTTCCTTGCAAATGAAATCTTTATCAGAGAAACTTGTTAGAAAGATTTTTTCCTAATTATCCATTTCCCTTCAAATTTTTACTAAATTAGATTAATTCATGCAAAAACTTTGAAAATTTGTGACAAAAATTTTCATTTTATTTTTTGTGATTCTTTCTATCATTTGTTTAATCATAAGCCCTTCCTCTATCCATAGATCTAAAGAGTACTTTTCCCCCTTGCTCCCCTAATTTGTTTATGATGTTACTTTTAATTCTCAAGTCATATATCCATTTGGAGCTTATCTTGGTATATGATTTCTGCCAGATTGCTGTCCAGTTTTCCTAGTAGTTTTTGTCAAATAGGCAGTCCTCTCAGTAACTGTGTTCTTTAGGTTTGTCAAACACCATGCTACTATTTCATTTAGTTCTATATGTTATGTCCTTAAGCTCTTCCACTGATCAACCTTTCTTTTTTTTTGGAGCCAGTACTGAAACATTTTAATGATTATTGCTTTATAGTATAATTTGATCTTTGATTATTCTTTAGGATCATCATTTAGCCTCTAAATAATTTATAATATTTCCCTCAATTGCCTTTTATTGAATATAATTTTATTCTTATAGTCAGTAAATGATATATTTAATATCTCTGCTTTTCTGATTTTTTTGAAATCTTAATGTCTTACATAATGTCTTATGGTGTTTTTTTCAAGGTTATATGCATGACTGAGAGACATATTAATGTTTTTCTCTTCCATTCAGTAATCAGAGAACTATTATGTCCTTAACTTCCTTCTTGTTTAATCTTTTTTAGATCTGTCTCAGTTTGAAGGATATACATTGAAGTCTCCTACCATTATAGTTTTATTGTTTACTTCTCCCTGTAATTCAATGAACTTTTCCATTAAGTATTTAGTTATTAATTATTGATATTGTTTATTTATCTGCAGTGCCTTTGAGTGTGATATTGTATTCGTGTTTATTTGCTTTTATCCTTTCTGTTATTACTGTTACCTTCTCTGAAATCTTGATTGTTAATCTCTTTTGAGTTCACTTGAAGCATAACAACCTTGGTTCATTTAAATTCCATTAATATTCATCTTTAAAGTAGGTTTGTTTGTTTGATTTTCTTGTAGACAGCATGTTGTGAGGCTCAGCTTTCTAAACTCTTCTCCTATCCTCTTCCATTGTATGGCTGAGCTGATCTCATTCATGGTTATGATAGGTAACTGTGTTTTCCCTCTATTCTCATTCTTCTTTTTTTTAAAAATTGATTTGTTTATTTACTTTTAGTTTAC
The DNA here is from genome assembly GCA_028627135.1 of Pseudochirops cupreus. NCBI lineage: Eukaryota > Metazoa > Chordata > Mammalia > Diprotodontia > Pseudocheiridae > Pseudochirops > Pseudochirops cupreus. The sequence continues at coordinate 552,417,566 of CM053581.1, read as the reverse complement.
AAGATTCAGTTCGACAATCCCTGAGTTACAAATTTTCTCCCCTCCCTCCCCCTCCCACCCATGGTGGCTTGCAATCAAGTATAGAATCTGCAAATACTTTTACCTTGGACATTAGTTGGGTTGTATAGAAGGGTTGTAACTGATGGAATGAACAAAGGGAAAGAGGAAACAAAACCAAACATGGAAAAGAAAGAGATCTTGTAGTTTGCTTCAGTTTCCATTTACACTCTGTTCTTTCTGGATCTTTCTCTGAATGTAGTCATTTCCTTCCCTTCTGAGACTTGTAGAGTTGTCTTGTAACCTTGTGTTGCTGAGAAGAGTCCAATTTATCGAAGATGGTTGTCACACATATGTTGTGTCTTTCATTGTGTACAAATTTCTCCTGGTTCTGCTCTTCTCACTTAGCATCATTTTGTATAAGCCTCTCCAGCTAAATGTGAAGCCCATTTCTTCCTCATTTCTTATAGCACAATAGTATTCCATTACATTTCCCCAATTGATGGGGATCCCCTTAATTTCCAGTTTTTTGCCACTACAAAGAAAGCTGCAATAAATATTTTTGTACATATGGCTCTTCCTCCCACTTCTATGGTCTCTTTGGGATACAACTCCAAAAGTGGTATTACTGGGTCAAAGGTATGCAATTATTTATAGCTCTTTGGGCATAATTCCAGATTGCTCTCCAGAATGGTTGAATCAGTTCACGGCTCCACCAACAATGCATTAGTCTTCCAATTTTTCCACATCCTCTCCAGCATTTATCATTTTCCTGTTTTGTCATCTTAAGCCAATCTGACTGGTGAGATATGGTACCTCAAAGTTGTTTTGATTTACATTTCTCTAATCACTAGTGATTTAGAGCATTTTTTCATATGCTTATAGATATATTCTCATTCTTCTTTACAAAGAAGACAAAGGTGATGAAAGTAGAGTTTGCCTGACAATTGTGATCTATAAATGATGCAAGTTGTTTCAGCTAAAATTGTTACCCCTCTTTTCTGACCCTTGAAGATTTGAAAGGACATTGCTTTTCCTCCCACTATTAACATGTGAACAATTCCTCCTCCTGTGATCTCTCCCAATTGATCAAATGTTTCCCTTTTCTCCTATACTTCCATTTTAAAGTGTCTATGCAGTTATGACCTTCCTATAAGAAATGTTTTGAAGTCTTCTGTTTGATTAAGGTCAATTTTTCACTTTTTTTCTGGATAAGTTATTCTTGGTTGTAAGCCTTTGCCATTTGCAAATTGGAAGGGTGAATGTGTTCCAACCTCTTGTCTTCTGTGATCTTGTCTGGCTCTGTGTCCTTGAAAATTTTATTTTTGGCTCCATGTGGTATATCTTCTTTGACCTGGCAGCACTAGATTTTAACTATGATGTTCCTGGGAGTTTTCATTTTGGAATATCTTTCAGGAAATGACTGGTGGCTTCTTTCTGTTTTCAATATGACCTCTAGTTCTAAGAGATTGAAGTAGTTTTCATAAATGATTTCTTGAAATATGGTATCTAAGCAATTTCTTTGGTAATGATTTTCAAGTAGTTCAATGATCTCTTCTTGACATATTTTCCATGTCACTTTGGTTTTTTAATATTTTCCTTCTGTTTTTCAATCTTTTGACTTTGTGATATTTTTTTGTCTCCTAGAACTGTTTTATGTTTGTCCCATTTTAATTTTCAGGGAATTCAATTCTCAAGTAAGGTTTATCACCATATACTTTGTTATTAATTCTCCTTGCCATCTTTTCCTCCAAAGCTTTACCAATATGTATCTCTTGTTTAGTTTCCTTGAGGTTCTATTGTATTTATTGTGGCCAAGGTTTTTTTCCTCTGAGGCTCATTGTGAGGTTACTCTCTTCTTCAAGGTTAACCTCTTGAGTATCTCTCAATTCAAGTTATTTCTTCATAGTACTTAGTGTTTTCTTCTTTGTAGTCATATTTCCAACCTCAGTTTTTGTATTAGAATCTTGTGTTCTACTCCTGTACTCCTGGATGGTATCGATAGGCCTTACTTGATCCTGAGTTTGGTGACTAAAACTAAACCTTACTCTTCATAGGATTTGTCTGGCCTTATCTGTTGCTGTGATTTGGACCCAGGTTGTCTGGATCTGGGGCCCAACATGGGCTTTATAGGTGCTGATCTGGCCCTGTTTTCTATAGTGAAGGTTACCTCTTCCTGAGCATTACTCTTGCTCTATACTTGTTGGAATGGGACCCTTAGGTTGTTTCACACAAGGCCTCAGTACTAGTTTGACCCTTTCTCCTGCCATGGTTTGAGATGTTGTCCTTGAGTTCTCCCTGTAACGCAGTGGTTCTCAACCTTCCTAATGCTGAGACCCTTTAATACTCGTATGTGAGAGTATCTGCATGTGGGTGGAACAGCCTGGAGTCAGATAGAGGAGCAGTGTCTTGGTTCCTAAGACCATCAGAAATATGTATTTTCTGATGTTCTAAGGTGACCCCTGTGACCCTTGTGAAAGGGTCATTTGACCTCCAAAGGGGTCGTGACCCACAGTTGAGACCTGCTACTGTAACGGATGCAGGTCTGGACATATCTCTAGGGGTGGATTGGGTCCCTGAATTATCCTGAGCTGGGCCTAGGTGCTCCCTGGCCCTGTCTACTGCCATTGGTGGGGCACTATATTGCCCATATGGGACTCCACTGTGGCCCTTTCTCCTACTGTTAGGGTCAGGCTGTTTTGAATTTCACATTTTACCTACCATCTGCTCAAGTTTTCAGCAGCATTCTGGCAATCTTTTTGTGGAGTTCTGAGCTGGGTGGAGGAGTTTATAGCTGATTCTCCTTGGTTTTTCTTTTATCATTGCTTCTTCTGGTACATTTTTAGAGCCATACTGGGGTATCTGTGGATAAGCTGGATTCCTAGCAGTCCTAACACACCACTCTCTTCCCACAATTCCCTAAAAAAATTTGGGATAAAAAGAAATTTATGTGTAATACCAGTCAACCCAAATATCATGAGATTATAGAACTCCTGAAATGGAGACTACTGTATGGTACCACCCATCTACTTGATTCATAAGACCTCCATTATTTATGTCAAAATTCAATATATCTAAAGGCAGAGAAATAATGATGCAGTCCTAAGGGAGTCTGGCTTAATAAGCTCCCTTGCCTGTTCACACTGTATTATTACTAGTAGATTATTACTTTTTTCTATATGCTTTAAATTTGATACAAGTGACTGTTCAGATAAGGAGCATATCAGTGTGAAAATGACAAGTATTTGCTAGGCTCATCCCTGTTTGTCTTTGAAGATTTAAAAAAATAATTTAAATCTTATTAATTTCCAGACAATTGCTTGTCCAGAGTATAAGGCAATGGCAGAAGAGGTAATATTCTGGGTTATTCAGAAATAAGCAGGGGCAAAGATTCAAACAATGGCTTTTGTGTTTTCAATCTCTAGCCCAGTGATCTGACACTCAAATTGTATGTTTGTTTTACGTTCGTACCCCTCATCCATCCGTGTGAACTCTATACAAATCTTTGTTTCTTTTCACAAATAACAAATTATATTTTTGCCTGAACAAAAGGATGAAGAGCTAAATGATGTGATTTAGGGAGTTGTAGGAAGCCCAAAGCGTGTGCTGGGATCTTTCCTTAAATATTTATCTCTTTAGTGAAAGCCTTTCATGGTTGACACAAGTATTGCCAGATTAGCACTGTATTGTAAATATCCATATTTTGTACCTTACAGTCCTTTTTAGTTCAATTCAATTCAATACTGATTAATGAATGTTTATTTAATTTTGGTTTAATGTAGCAGAAATCACTTAAGACAGTACAGGTGACATTTAAATTAATGGCTTGGTTAAGGCACCTCCAAGAGACATTTCTAGGAATGCTGCTAGGAAGTTCACAAGTTGACAGGTGTCAGCCATGTCTTTTCTCTCTGAATTGGCATTGAGGGCACAGTACTCCTCCTCTCCTTAGGATAAAAAATATATATATATTTATATATATATCTGTGGTCTGTTCTGTCAGAGCAATGGATTACCATGGTCTAGGCTTTATCATTTCTGCTCATCCTCAAATCAGTTCTTTATTTATTTTATCTCTTCACCAAAATCAAAATTTTCCAGGTCCCACTGGGATTCAGTTCAATTTAGCTACCAATTATTAAGTTCCTACATTATACCAGGCACTGTAGTAGGCAGGATGGATTAAAAAAAACCAAACCTAAAACACTCCTTATTCTCAAGGGGCTTACAATTTTATTTTAGTGAAACAACATGTATGTTGACATGTAAAGTACACAATAAATAGAAAGTCAGGTCAGAGTAGAAGAGGACAGAAAGAGAACCTTAACAATTATAAGAATCATGAAAGGTCTCATAAAAGGCGGCACTTGAACTGTGAGTCTTTGTTTAGTATTTTGTTTGCATAGAGGAAATAAATAGTTGTCCTATACCTGATCTTCATCATACACTGTGTACCTTTCTGCTCTACCCTTTAGAGAAGACCCTAAATAGGAATCAAAACTAAAGTTTGCATGCTTTTTCCTGGGGCTTTGAGATTGGGGTATAAAGTGCAAAATAATGCAAGGAAGAATAGCTTCTGATCGTTCTTATAAGGTGGTCAGATACTGGACCTGATTCACATGCATGGCTCCATAGCTGAGATCTGGTGTCAAAGGAGAAGACAGTGGTCCAACCTCCCAGGCCCAGCAGCAATTATTACTGTTTCATATGGAATACATTTAAATCAAGGATAGTAACAGACATATAATGAAATAGTCATTTTATGATAGGTCATTTAAATGGAAATGAACTTTTTCTCAAAGCTAGCAATATCTTGGTCCACATCACCCCTCAGACAAATATCACTAATGTGATACCGGACAAATTACTGAACGTCTTAGTGGTGGAAACAACATTCTGTAAGACTATAAATTACAAAGAAGTTGCTGAGTCACGTTAGTACAGGGAGTTTTCTCATTCAGTAGTACCTTATATTAATGGAAATAGATTTATCCTTATCCCTGATCTAAGAGTTCGTTTTTTTTTTTAAAGTAGCAAAACAGCCTCAATGATACTGAATCAGGTTGATCTGAGAAGATGGTCCAGAAGCACCCTTTTAGCTCTAAAGCTATGCTACTACTTCTAAAGTTTACCTTGGAGGTGGGATGTGGTAATATCTCAGTTGAGGAATCTCACTCTTGGAGGCTTTCCATTTCAAGTATATTTATTTTAGGGAAAAAAAGAAACAACATTTTCTATAAGACAACAAACAATGAAAAATAGAATACAGAAAACATTTACATTTTAATAATGAAACAATAGCAACAACTTTTTATTTCCTCTGTGTCCCTTTAAGATTTCTTTTCCATGTGAATACACATTAGGTCTTGTTGATGGTTGTTGTTTGTTTGGTTTTTAATAACCACATTTGGGGTTTTTTTATATCTTTCCATATTTCTCTGTATTCTTCACATTCATCTATACATGCCCATATACATACACACACAGGCACCCGCACATATCTCACAGTAATATTCTATTACATTGATCCAGTACAATTTATTTATCCATTTCCCTATTGTTGGAGATGGGATCTGGCCAGGAGACCTCACTAGTATAGGCCAGGTAGCTTTATTCCAACTTCTTATCACAACTTCTTTTGTCTTCCATCAACTTCTTATGCCTTTGCTGAGAGCTTTGCTCTGTTCATTTGCCTTATCTTGTCACTATTATGCTTAGATACCTTAGGTGCAAAAATATTTGCTTCCCTTATTGTGATTGGTCAAACCTTGAGTTTTAATTGTGCTGAGATGCTTGTTTGGGACAATCCTTGGCACTGTGAATAGACTGATATGTTTGTGCTGAGTAATACTGTTAGTGTATAAAAAGCTCATCCTCAGCCCTTTTGTCACTGAATTCTTCCACCAGGGCAGGACTAGGGGTGCTGAGCAGTGACTAGGTATCTTCTGCTTTGTAGAAGTTTTGCCAACATTTGTGCCACTGGGAATCCCAGAGTTTGGGAATCATGGATGAGTGCATCAGTGAAATGGCACATTTTTACAGTGTGTGTCCTTGGCCCAATAAAGCTGATTGCATCCATTAGCAAGCAAATACAGTGGCATGTTCTTTGGTTCAATCTGACAGTAGAGAGTATATTAGTTTGACTGATCCAGCTGATGACAGAGTACACAGGCAGGCTACTACAGAAACAGTTTGTTTCAAATTTTTCACTATTACAAATAAAACAACTATAAATATCCTTTGACCAGATATGGTGATTTTTCCTCTTAAAAGAATAGCTTAGTTAAGTTTGCAGAGGACCATTATCAAAGGTTTGGCTGCCCTTTTTCCAGTCACAGAATCCTCTAAAGTTAATCCAATAAGGCATAGAAGTCTATTAGTGTAAATACATGGAATGAATACCCACCATTTCTGTCATGGATCTTTGTAGTATTGCAATTATAATTCTAGTACTTGGATCACTGGGTCAAAGGATACAATCAATCTTGTAACCTTATTATGTCCTGATAACTTGTTCTTCAAAAAGATTATGCCAATCTATATTTCTCCAACATTATAATAGAGTGCCTATTTCCCCATAACCCTACCCAAAATGCATCCTTTTAAAAACCAATTTAATGGGACTAAGGTGATACTTCAAAGTGGATTTATTTGCCTTTCTCTGGTTAAAAGAAAATTTGAACCATTTTCAATTATTCATTAGCAATGTGTTTTGCTACCTTGCAGGTAGGAACATTTTGATTATATCATTCACTGAAGAATGAATATTAAATTCAGTCCAACAAATGTGTATTAGTTGAGTCTTATGTGCAAAGCACTGTGCTAGATGCTGGGGATACAGAGACATAAGTAGTTTCCCTGCCCTCAAGGTGCTTCCATTCTCTTGGGAGATAAAATATATACAAAGAAGTAGATACAAAATAATTTGGGAAGGATGAGGAAAAAAAATCATAATGGAGCAGAAAATGTGCTCAATTGGGAATCAGAGGACCTGAGTTTGAATCCTGAGTGTCAGATGATTTACCTCATCTGTCTGAGCCTCAGATGCTTCATCTGTAAAATGAGAGAGTTGGGATAGATGACCTCTAAAGCCCCTCTCACTTCTCAATGAGCTTAAGAACTAACAGGTGTGGGAAGGGTGGGGCTGGAGGAAGTGGTAGGTGGGTCAGTTGAACACACACTGTTTCACACTGGAGGTGAAACCAAGCTGAATCTCGAAGGAGTGATGAGGAATCAAGTTGAAGAGAGAGAGAGCATTGGAGGCAGGGGAGACAGCTAGTGCTGAGACCTCCAGAACAACTGGGAGATAGAATGTTTAATTCAGAGATTAGTTAGCAGGCCAATTTGGCTGCAAAACCAGTGCTTGAAGGAGAATAATAAGAAATGAGGCTGGAGAGGTAAATCAAAGACAGATTATAAACGGCTTTAAATGCCAGACAGAAGGATTTGCATTTCATTCCAGAAGCAGCAAGGAAGCACCAAAGGTTTTTGAGCTGAGGAGTAACATGATTAAACTTGTGCCTTAGGAAGATTATTTTGGTGTTTATGTGAAGTATGAATTGGAGGAAAAGAAACTGGAATCAGGGAGACCAACAGGGGGCCATCACAATAGTGCAGTCCAGGTAAGTGGGAATGAGGGCCTGAACCAGGCTACTGGAGAGAAGGGAAGGGAGGTGAGACATGCTGTAGAAATAGAATCAAGAAGACTTGGCAAGTGATTCAATATGGAAAAAGAGAGAAAGGCACAAGTCAAGGGTGACTCAGAGGTGGCATATCTCCCTGTCTGGGAGGATGGTGATGGCCTCAAGGATAAAACATCTAAAAGGAAAGACAAAAAGAGAAAGAAAAGAAAAAAGTTTAAAGGACTGATATAATGGACAATAATTACTTTTGTGAATGTGTATCAATTCCTTAGAGACTCTGTGTATCAGTTTATTAGACATTTTAACATATTTTCTACAAATAGTTCCTCCTCATATCTGTTTCTTTTTGTCTTATCAACTGATTCTTTCACACATTAATAAACAAAAGAAAGACAGTGTTTGGAGATGCTGGACTTTGGGGACTTGGCATAATTCAGAAGTTGAGAGCAGTCATAGGAGGTCTATTGGCAGCCCAGCTTCTAAGACCCTGGAAACCCCTGAAATAGCAGCACCATTGGACAAAGACCTGTAAAAGAAGGAAACAATCATTTCCTTATCTTTGGCAGGTGGAGGTCTTAGTTACTACATGTAGACATAATGATTTTCTCAAGGTAAAATATCCTTTCTAGTATATGAGGTATAAAAGCCTACTAGGAGAAATGAAGGACATGATTGTGGATCCCTGGTTTCTGAGCTTTGTCTATGAAGAGGAGAAGGTAGGTGTCTGTGAGCACACCCTGAAAGCCATTTACCCTGCATGTGGACCTAGATAACCTGGTATGACTCTTGATTATGATATTTAGCCACCGAGAGCTTACATTTCCTTATCTATAAAATGGGAAGAAAAGTATTTGCACTGCTGATCTCCCAAGGTTGTGAGGAAAGCACTTTGTACATCTTAAAGTGTGTTATAAATGTGAATCATTAGTATTATTCCTCCTGGGAGACAATTTTCTACCCTGTTTAAGATCAGGGAAGAGCTTTTGTCAACCCAAGGAATGAAAAAAAAAATCACAAAAGAATGAGAGCAGAAAGGGAGAGTTGAGTTTTGTTTGTTTATTGTTTATTTCAAAACTGAAATTTCAAGTGTTCCTTGGGGGTGGGAAAGGATTGTGGAGTGAGAAGATTAGAACAGATTCCCTCCTGCTTTTTGTCCAACTCATCAAATAACAATTTCACTAAATTCTTTTTTATTCATCTATTTATAAGGGAATATAGCAGATGATTGAATTCCAAGAAGAGTATTTTAAAAGCATCCTCCTCAGGAAGCACTCATTCTATTTCTTGTCTATTTTAGAAAGAAGATATAATTAGCTGTAAATGGAACAATTTCATTTAATGTAAATTTTCCCTCTGTGTGGGAAATTTAGTTAATATGTAATTAATTTTTCCTGAAACAATATTGGTTTTTTCATCTTGTTAAAAACAAAATATGTCTAAACTTACATAGCTTGCTTAATAATAGAATTATTGGTGCTGTAATATAAAAACCTCATCTGCCACTTTGTTGATCGGTTAAACAGATGCCTCATATAATATCTGATATAATGTCTCATAACTCATCATTATTGCTCCTCACACATAATGCCCCACCTCCTTTCTTCTTGCCTTTACATTCACTGGCTGTCCATGATTTCATTGATATGGGGCACTTCTGTCTAAGAACCTGTATGTTTACTTATGTATTTAATACCCAAAGAGGGAGCCCTGTTCACCTATACAATTCAGCACTGATCCTGCTATTTACGGTTTTAGAAGGTTGCCTGAGAAGCATTGAGAGGTTGTGATTGGCTCAGCGTCACTCAACTTTGGGAGAATGTCAGGGACAGCATCTTGACACCACAGCTGACTTGCTATCTACTACATCAAACTGCCTTTTATTCACTTTTATTGTCATAAAATTCTCCTGACAGAAGAACTAGGTGCATTAGGCATATATTAGGAGAGGTACATTTCACCTCAATCCAAGGAAAAGCTTCCAAACAAGTTGAGCTTTTAAAAATGGAGTGGATTGGCTCGTGAAGTAGTGAGTTCCTTATCATTGCACTCTGTTTCAGTTTGGACTTTCAATTCCATAATTCTATGACTTTTTCCTGGGCTTCCAAAAAAGGGTTTTAAAATAATCTCTGAGCTTCTCATGGGCTGTTTCCTTATTATTTAAAAATTCCACTTAAAAATTCTACTAAAAGTTCTATTTACTTAAAAATTCAATTGACTTCTATCTAATGGCTGAATTTGATAACAGTTCCTGTTTCTAAAACAGAATGTTCATATAATGGGTTCTGTATTCTGCCCTGCCTCTACCTCCCTTCCCCAAGTGTCCCCCCTCCCTGACTAAACTGATGAATTGGATTGTGAATGGTTCTCTCATTGTCTCCTCCAGGGCCAATTCCTAAAGACTAAGTCCAATAAATTTCTTCACATGGAATCATAGTGGAAAGAATTTTTGAGATTATCTAGTTCTTTCACCACTTTGGGGGCATTTCCTAGTATGGAAAATCTCTTCACAAATACAGATTAGCAGGGCTCAATTTAAGTGCTACCAGCAGCTGGAGATTCTCCCTGCTTCCTCCAGCTGCTAGTGTCTCTAGCCCCAAATTATACTGTATCCATTCTATACCTCCTTCTATATTTAGTGACTCCCCTGCCTAGACTGTGAGCTCCTTGAGGGTAGAGACTGCATTCCTCTTGTCTTTATCTACCCAGGACTTATCACTATACTTGGCATACAATTAGTACTTAATAAATGTCCATTAATTGACTGAACAACCTAGGGTGTTAGAGAATTGGCTAGAGACACTGACAAGTTAAATGTGATTGGTATCACAGGCAGGACCTAGGAATTCTTGACTTCAAGACTGACCTTGAATGCACTATGTGTTCATCACAGATTTAGTGATGGAAGGGACTTTTGAGATCATAGGTGATCCTTCACTGATAAAGCTTTAAGTACTCCCATCCACCTGTCCTTAGCCTTCCTGCTTTACTTGCTTCCTGCTTTACTTGTTTTCTATTGTAATGATATTATCACTTAAGGAGAAAATAAAGACATTTTTCCTTTTATAAATTATGTCGCTTATGCTAGTTAAATGCCAGGGAAATTTGTCTTTCTTCTGTTCAGGATGATGATACACAAATTCACAGGGCGAGAAAAATTTCTCCCCCCATTGGAATGTTGTGAAATATATTTTTAAAAGGAAGTGTCAAAGCAGGAAGAAAGTTGGTTTGCAGGCTCACACATTGGGTTCCCATATTTTCTGGTGTCATAAATGATGTCACACTTTTTAGCAAGATGCCAGAGAGTGCAGAGGCAGTCACACCAATCCACTAAAATGTGGGTCAAATCTCTTTACAACTATATGCCAATGAAAACCTCTGTGTAACAAAAAGATTTCCAAGTCCCAGCCAATAACCCACTTATTTCAAGATACACTTGGTACAAGTAAAATTCTAGTGCAACTAAAGAATTAAGACTCAAAATTTGCTATAATGGAAACTAGTATGTGATCTACTCAAATCTTTTTGCATAATACTGTTAGGGGTGGGGTACCAAATTATACCCTAACTGTCAAACAGGAGGCTTTGATTATAGGTAATGTTATGTTTCATGGCACACAATTTGACAAAAGTATAATCAAATACATAGTAACAGTTAGTGTGGCACAGTGGAAAGAACACTGAATTTGAAGACCTGAGTCTGAATCTTGGCTCTGCATTTTACCATCTGTGTAAGTGAGCAAATGACTTCATCTCTCTCAACTTCAGACTTGTCATCCGAAAACTGATGCATTTAGACTAGATGACCATTAAGGTCTCTTCTAGCTGTAGAGGTAGGAGACTTTAGCCTCATCTCTGGGTACCTAGTAGGTAGCTAACTCCTCATTAGTCTCAAGGTTATCAGCTAGTATTAGAGTTTCTTCTCTCCCCCTTCCCTTTCCCCTTCCTTTCCCTTCCTTTCCCTTTCCTTCCCTTCTACACTTTTCTTCCCCTTCTCCTTCCCTTTCCTTTTCTCCTTCCCCTTCCCCTTCCTCTTCCCCTTCCCTTCTCAGCCCATGGTGGTATAACTAAGTACCCTAAGCAGCATTTAGACCCAGGTCACTCTTCTCTAAATTTAGCTTCTTGTTTATTGTACAAAATCTGCACTCATCCTTTACTGTTTCCCTCCTTGGGATATAAGTATGCCTTTCCCCCACATTGAGAATACATCCCAAGATGTCTATACATCCTGCCCAAACAGGTTTTTGCCTTCTTGAGGTAAGGAAACACAGTCCACATTAGAGACTTGCTTATTTTGCAGATAAAACAATAAAGGAGCCCTTTCTGAATTTTTTTTCCTTAGCAAGTTGGAATTTAAATTTGGAACATAAGCCTAAAAGTTTCCAATTGGTTAATACCAATAGTTCATGGTAACAATTTGTAAAATGAGTTGGATTGGAGTAGATCCAGCTCTGGATCTGTGATCTACACAGTGTATTAAGGCATATAGAACAAATATGTGAGGTGGGCATTCTAAGTATCATTACCCTTATTTCTCAGATGAAGGAACTAAGGCTAAGAGGCTAAGTGAATTCGTTGTCCAGGGTTGTAGGATTGGGAGTCTCAACCCTCTTGAGTCCAAATCCTGGTTTCAAGTTCTGCCTATGACCCTTACTGACTGTGTGATCTGGGGTAATTTACTTCTCAGTGCCCTAGGCAAATTTCTAAAGACCACAAGTGACAGAGAAGGTGCAGTCCTGAGCTGGTATAAAGAGTTGCCTCAGTTTCCTTTCCTGAAAGTACTGGGAACTCCCAGGAATGATATATTAGAAATGAAACCAGACTCAGCCCCTATTACTATGCAATTCTTACCAGAAAGGTACTTATTTTACAGATTAAAAAAATCAGGAAGAGGGCTCTTTTGAATAGTTTTTTTCTTTTGGAATTTCAACTCAGGACAAGATCCTGAAAGTTTCCAATTTACTAATGACAATAGCTTCTGAGAGAGAGAAACCTTGATTAGTTGTAATTAGTGACTTACACTGTAATCCAGAAGGGTCCTGGCTCCGGTTTTATTGGATGGTACAACTAAATATTGCAAATTACTTTCTTTTTCTTTGTATAAGAGCAGACATGTTGCCAGAGGCTTCCTGATCAAGTCTATTGATCTGACAGCTAAATAATGAACAAGGAAAAACCTTCCTTAAGGCTTGAAACACATCATCATCTTGCTTAGACATTTCCCTGCTCCAACAATAGCTGGAAAACAATGCTGGGTTAGGTTTAGGATATCTGACCAAACTCTCAATTTCATTTGCTAAATGAAAGCTCTTAGCATTCTTGACAATATCAATTTCATTGCCAGCTAAGCAGGATTAATTGCTGGGACTGTATAAGCAGGAGATTTAAAAAGTGAACCTGGAGTGACTGAGGAAGACCACCTTGATCACCTTGATAAATAATGTGAAATGATTGCTCCAAACTCTGTGTTGAGACATTGGATCACTTGGGTTTGAAGGGCTTGAGGGACTAGAGGTATGTGGACTTTGCTTCTAGAAATGCATTAGTGATGTATGAAGTGGCAAAGCTGAAAACTGCCCCCAAAGAACAACGTTGAGGTAATGTAACACTACAGAAAATATTCAAGTTGGAGAACATTATACAAAGGTGAGCTGGTTACCTTCATATTGGAAGTGAGTTCTTGAGACTGGACTGCATCTATGGGAACTAAACAATTGCTGGCTAATTTTAAATCCTCCAGGCAAGGAGATTTTCTGTAGCCTATTGGCATGTTTTCAGATATTTGTGTGAATTGGCCAAGGGACTGTAGGACCTCCCTTTCCCGCCCCCCCCCCCCCATTCCGTGGTTGTCTTTTGTTGTTTTCTTGGTATAGTGGACAGATTTTTAGTCATTGCACTTGTGTACAAATTCCTGTTCTGTTACTTGACCTTGGGCAGATTAACCTCTTGGACATTTGGAAAAGGGGAGAAACTGGGCTAGATGACCTTGGAGGTTCCTTCTAGTTCTAAATTTATAATCTTCTGGTTCTGTGTTTGATAGTGTTGGGGGTAGGTGTTAGGGAAGTTGAGGAGAAGCCAGGAGGGGAACTGTCCATTGATTAGTACAAGTCATGTGCTGATGGAAGCTTAATGCTTTTTGATGACATCATCAACTTCATCATGGTTCAGAGAGAGCATCCAAGCTGCTGTTGCTTCCAGTTTCCACTTCCCAGCACCAAAGTGCATAGACCAAATTGTTGCTTCCTAGCCTGAAGAGACAGGGTGGTGCACAGGATAGTGATGGACTTTCTGGAGTCAGGAAGACTTAGGTCCAAATCCTACCTTTTACACTGACTGACTTTGGCCTTGCACAAGTCAGTAAATTCACTGGAGCCTCAGTTTCGTTATCTGTAAATGGGGGGGAAGAATTGGCCTGGATGACCTCTCAGTTGCCCACCTCACTCTACTTCCATGATCCTATGAGTCACCCAGAGATAACTTGTTGAAAAGTCACATTTGATGTCCGTAAGTTCCTTGAGGGCAGGGAAATGTTTTGGTTTCTGTGTCTCTGACACCTAGTAAAGAGTCCTGCCCAAAGGAGATTTCTCCAACAATGTTTGTTGACTGGAACTCTACTTCTTCACCAGGCTTCCCTAGGCTTCAAAGGCCTTCATTAGCTATTTCCATTGGCTATCCATCAGCAAAAGGAAAGAATGGGGATCTTTCCAAAAGGTAACTTTGGAGAACTTCCAAAATAAAGACAAGATAAAAGAGTAGACAGAGAAGATGGTCTGAACTTTTGACTAGTTCTCCACTGGCACCTCCCTGGAAAACTACTTCCCAGTTACTGGGAGGCAACTTGATACAGGGGCATAGAGCACAGACTCTAGTAACTAGAGTCTAGTCATTGGTCTTGGATTCAAATCTCCCCGTTGCTGCTTGGAGAAAGACTTGCTGTAAAAGATGGAGTTTTAGCTGTGACTTGAAGGAAGGCAGGGCTCTAACTCTACAGTTCTGCCAGCTACCATATTTTGCCACTGCCTCAGAGTATCTACACAGTGCTGGTGGGTGCTGGGAAGTATCAGTGGGCAAGGCACTTAGTTTTCCTGGAGCTCACTTTCTTTATCTGTAAAACTCTAGGAGTGGACTAGGTGGTCTTGGGATAACCTTAGAGTTCTAGATCTGTAAGAGATGAATTAGGGTGTTTTTTTTTAAGGCTCTTTGGAAACTTCTGGAAATATTTCCCAGAACCCACCGGCACTGTGTAGGCACTCTGAGGCTGTGGCAAAATATGGTGGTTGGCAGAACTGTAGAGTTAGAGCCCTGGCTTCCTTCAAGTCCCAGCTAAAACCCCATCTTTTACAGGAAGCCTTTCTCCAACACCTCTTAATTCTAGTCTCTGCTGAATATTTTCAATTCATTCTCTGGATAGCTTGTTTATATAGAGTTATCTTCCTCTTCAGACTGTCCATTTTGTGAGAGCAGTGACTGTCTTGCCTTTCATTGTATTTCCAGTGATTAGCACAGGGCTTGGCACACAGTACGAAAGTAAACATGTCTATTGGTTGACTGACTTCGAGTGACCTCTGGGGCTCTCTAATTCAGGCCCCTCACTTTAGAGATCCATAGCTTTTCTTTGCCAGGGTCCCGGATCTAGAGATGTCAGGGTTCTCGGAGGCCAATTCACACCCCCTCCCACCTCATTTTACAGGTGGAGAGACTTGCCCAAGGGCATGCACTCACACACGTGTGTATACATAGATACACACATATATATGTATATAAAATGTCAAAGGTGAGTTTTGAAGCCAGAGCGCTTTCCAATGCTTTTAAGACCACCACCCTGAAACAGTGACCTGGAGGTGGCTGATGCCAGGGCCACTCTTGCTCGAAGGGTGTCGAAGAGAGGACTTCTCCTCTCCTAATCCAATAGAGCCTTTGCAAACGCTGCCTTTAATCTCAGTTAATAACGCGAGTTGTCAGTTGCACCAGTCTGGCTTCATTGACATGCAGGGGCCGTAGTGCTTGGGACAGCTCCTGCGCTGCGCTCTGTGCTGGGGCTCCCTTTGTCCGTGGCTGCAGCCGAGAGCTCAGGCAGGTAGCCTCCGGCCACCGCTCAGAGCCAGTGGCCGAGAGCCGAGCGTCCAGTTCAAGGAATGGCACAGCTCCCCATTGTGTCTGCCCCCAGCAAACTAGGAGCTGAGGAGAACCTCCCCAGGTATATCTGCGAGCCCTCCAGGAGGCGAGAGACGGTTCTGCAAGGCGCTTACGGGAGGAGCTCGGGGTGGGAGTGGGGGGGAGGGGGAGGGTTGGAAGGGGGGAGGCTGGCTCGGCGATTGGCCGGCGCCTGCACGTGACCGCGGCTCGCGAGGCCACACGTGCTATCGGCCTCCCGGGCTGCAGACGGGCTCCGAGGGCCCGGTAGTTGGTGTGTGCGCGCGCGCGTCTGGGAATGTGGATCTGTGTGTGAGGGAGCGCGAGCGCCCACGTCTGTCTGCGCGCTGAGCGCTGGTGCCTGCTTTCTCCGCCGTCGCCGCTGTCTGCGAGAGAGCCTTTCCACTTCTACCGAGGTAAGGAGGAACCACGGCTCTTTATTCTCATAAATCAGCCGCGGGGAATGAATGAATGAATGGGGGGAAAAGCACGGGGGGAGGGGGGGCGAGCATTGTTTGCCTCTCACTCGAAAGAGTGCAATTTTTGCATTAAATGGAATGCAAAAATGCAATCAGGCCGGACAGTGGAATTCAATGCATTGGCTCCCCGTCTTATTTGCAGCCTCCCTCTCCCCCACCCCCCGCCCCAGCCCAATCGAATGTAGCTTCAGGTGCAAAGCCAACTCCACCGCCCAGTTCAGCTTCCAACAGAACCAGCCGCCTTTGTTGATAACCGGGGGTGGGGGACTTTTGCATTCTCAACAAGCTTGCAGTGGAGTTAAAAATAACAGCCCTGTCAGGTTTGCATCTTCCTGGGTGGCTTAATTGATAAAGATGGACCGGGGATTGTGGCCAGAAAAAAACCATTCCTCTGTCCGCTGAGGCAGATCGAGAGGCGATTCCTAATTCGAGGGGCACGGCTGGGCACGGAGGGATGGAATGTCACTTTTTGCCTGGTTCGCTGCAAAGTGCATGGGGGCTGCGGGTGCTCCAGGAAGACGTACAGGCTGGGGAAGGCATGGGATCCAGGACCATGGCAAATGGAGAGAATGCGAGTAATGCTGAATCTGAAGTGTAACTGTGCAGAGAGGGAAGAAAAAAATAGGACAGTTTGCTTACCGTAGGTCTTAAAGCCCAGTACCGATTAACCAAGCTTGATGGAGTGCCCTCAAGTCAGTCAGCAAGCATTCCTTAAGCTCTTACTCTGTGCCGCACTGTGCTTAAGCGCTGGGAATACAAAGAAAAGCAAAAACACAGTCCCTGCCTTCAAGGAACTCACATTCTAATGGGCGAGACAACATGCAAATAATTAGGTACATGCAAGAGAGTATACAGCGCACAAGACAGCTGCTTCTCATACTTTTACCTATATGAAATCTTGGTGCTGGAGGAGAGGATGCAGGACACTTAATTTTTTTTTAAAGCCACAAAAAATAATTGAATATTGGTGGAGCTGAGCTAAAAGGAAAAACTGAGGCTTAAAAGAAAAAGAAAAAAAGATAAATATGGCAGAAATTGCCACCAATAAATTGGGAAGAAAAATGCCTGCAGTGAACTGCAGAATATGCTACTGTTCAGGGATTTTTTTTTTTTAGCGGATTTGGGGGAGAGCCCGTTAGCTGAGGGTTTTTTTTTCCTTTCCTGGCGCTATATATACACTGACAGACAGTTCACTACTTCCAGTCAATGCCTTTGCAGGCTGTTTGGGGGTGAGGGGAGAGAAGGGGGAAGCCAACGTCTGAATTAGGCATACTCAGACCTCTTTAATCCTCTGAATATGCTCTGGTTGGCTTCCATAACAGGTCACTCCGAAGAGGTCCCTAGAAAGAGCTGGGCAAATGTCTTATGTCAGTTGATACTAAAATTAAGTACAAAGAACAAATTGAGAATTGTACCAGTGACACCTTCTTGCCTCCACTCTCCCATTTCCTTATTATCACAATAGAAGGGACATTCCCTGCTGGCACTGTAGCTGGAAGATATAAAAGTTCTTTGGGGATTCACCTGGTTGACTGGTAGCTTTGAGTTCATCTTGAGCTCATCATCACCTGCTGGATAGAAATCAGTTCTACTTACTGACTTTATGCGGATTTTGCTCCATTCCTAGACTTTGAGAACAATACAGTTAGAACATAATGTAGCATGGGAGAGGGGAATATTTGAGACTGTCTGATGCCTGTTCTCTG
Source organism: Pseudochirops cupreus (assembly GCA_028627135.1). Lineage (NCBI taxonomy): Eukaryota > Metazoa > Chordata > Mammalia > Diprotodontia > Pseudocheiridae > Pseudochirops > Pseudochirops cupreus. Next base: position 552,399,611 of record CM053581.1, on the reverse strand, counting down.
CTTGCTTCAATCCCCCCTTCCCATTTTTCTGCTTCTTCTTTGCTCTTTCCTATATTTTTTTTTCTAAATCCAGGAAATAACTTGATTTACATTAGACCCATATTACACTCCCAGTTTCCAAATGCCTACAGTTTCCATGATATCCAGAATTAGGGAAAAATTAGGGGAAAGTAGAGTTTTTGATATTGGCAAAGAGATCAGATCTTATGGCTTTTGGCTTAATGGCACCATTGTCCCGAGAAGACAACTTTTGACTGGTTTCTGTGGAGGGATAAAAAGGAAATTGAAAAGAACCAATTAATTGCCATGAATCTTAACTGGAAAAATTAAAGTGAAAATACAACTGATTACTAATAAAGCAAAATGTAGTTTGTTGCCCCAGATATAGTAAATCAGGACAAATTTTCTTTAAAACTTAACTGATTCACAATCACTGAATGGTGGAAAAGGAGATGATCTTAGAGACTAACTCTAGACCACCTCTTCATTTTGAAAAGAAGGGACTCATTAGTGAACACTAGCCAAAGGATTGGCATCCTTAGATCAGTAACCTACACACTAAGCTATGTGGTTCTTTGACATAGTGCAAGGTTCTGGTCTCTGGCCCACCAAAAGCCTGCCTTCCAGTGCTGCTTTGAAAGTAGCAATAATGAGAAGGCTTTTCTTTCTGGGATTTCTCCACCATGGGTTGGGGGCAGGGAAGGAGAGATGGAATGCCAGAGATGAGAATCTACCCTTCCTACTGAATCATTTCCCCTTTGGGAGAGAATATGTGGCCACTTACATAAATAACTCAAGTTGAGAATGACTCTGAGTCCCTTTCTTAGATGCCACAAGTAGGAGGGGAATATAGTGGAAGAAGTTAATGGAGGAAAATGCTGCAGGAAAATCAAAAAGGGTAAATCTGTCAGTTTCTCCTGGCTGGGGCTTGGAAGAAGGCTCTCTGCAGGAAGAGCTGCATTACTTACGGCTTAGCCTGTGTTTACTTTACTTTAGAGCTGTATGAAGGAATTCATGCATGGGCCAGGGAGGTTTGGCTCAAATGACCAGTAGGGTTCCTTTCAGGGCCGAGATGCTAATGACTCTAGGGGACTAGCCATTTATTGCATGGGAGGCCCCTCTCGAGGTAACTTGTACTGCTCTAAAAGAAGGTTTTAAGCCTTAGCTATGCTAGCAATGTGCTGGAAATGAAACAAAGCCAGCAACCTAAGCCGCAGTCCTGCCTGAGTCCTTGGCTCTCCTGTCTCTGAGAAGCCTGTAGGTGTTAGGGTCTGCCTTCCCTACCAGTAGATGGCACTGCTGTCTCTGGGAATTCCACTAGGAGGTTTAACAGGATAATTGGCCAGCTGTAGTCCTGCAAAGCTGCCCTGTGCAATGTCCAGAAGATTAAAAAGAAAAAAAGCTGTGTCAGCCCTCTGTTGGAGAGAGTCACAAGAAGAATGCATCCGAAAGACTGAGCAGCAGCTAACAAGTTGAAATAATGGGTACTATGACAGAAGATGAATGATTGGTTATTTCATTTGCTGTATCTTAGGGGTGGGGGCAGGGGAAGGAGATGGCAAATGATGATTAAATGTTCTTAGCAGAGTACTTTGCAGTCCTGTTGTTGGTTAATTGACCGTAAGGTTAATATCATTACAGTGGATTTAATTGCAGTTTTGAATATCTCCTTTGCTTTTCGTTCTTTGCACAAAAGCTAATATGCAAATCTGGGCATGTCTCTGAAAATATACTTATGACTTGAGAACTCAAGCCTAAGCAAGCATCAGAAGCCTAGGGAACGCATATAGTGTGTGTGTATATATTCTCTGAAAACAGGAAATAACAATTAGGGAGTGGGTGGGACTTGTGACCTCATCAATGTAGATATCCTCTGAAAAAAGGAGGAAGGGACAGGTTTGTTTACTTTTTTTTTTTGTCATGGAAGGAGGTGGTGCATCCATTTCTCTGTCCCTCTTTTCTTTTTGCCATAAAGCTATTTTTCTTATCCAAGAAATAAAAAAGTTTATTTTCCCTCTATTTTAGTATCTTATATCACCTGGCACACTGAGAAGTAACTGACCTGGCCATGGTCACAAACTAATATGTGTCAGGGGCAGGACTTGAACTCAATTCTTCCTGGATTCACACCTGGCCTTTACCCACTGTACCTGGGGTCTATGAACTTGTTTGGCTAAAAAAAAATTCTGATAATTGAATTTCAATATAATTGGTTTTCTTTGCAATTCCATATATTTTGTTTCTTGCATTTTACTTGTATTTTACAAGTATGATTCTATGATAGGGCCTTGAGGTTGGATCAGGCTTCCAGAGGAGTCAAATATACATAAAAAAGTTAAAAGCCCCCCTGAATGGTACCGTGATGCCCCTTACTAATAGAAAAAAATAGGAAAAATTCTACTACTGCAAATATGGAATATGGCATCATTCTACTACAGGGCTAGCTTCTGCAGGTAACTGAGAGTCAGTTAAAAAGTGTTCCCTTCAAATTCCCTATAAAATTCCTAATAAGCACCCCAAACTCTTGCACTTAAGAAAACTGTTAAGGAAGTAATTTGCTGACTTTCTGTTCAGGAAAACAAAAAGTGACCCCAAAGGTCAAGTAATGATTCTGTTAACCTCATTAGACTGGAGGAAGTTTTCAACTCCTGCCTGGTAACAACTCTCTAGAAACCCCATCATTTGGAAAGCATTTGGTAAAAATGTTCTTTAGGAAAAAAAAAAGTCTTGTAGCAGCCTGTTAGTGGTGTGCATTGAAGGGCAGGGTCCCATAGAACAGAACTCGTCATAAGTTTGGCCCAAGCCCAAAGCATGGTTCCTGGGTAATGGTGCTTTTCATTCACAGCAATAGTTCTCCAGGGTAGTTTGTGTCTTTGACTCAGCAGCGTCCAGGGCTCATTAGAGGATTCATTTTCTGTGCTCATCTAAATGATCTGATCACTGCTACCAGTGCTGAGGTCAGCACTTAAAATGAGTGAGGGTGTGGGCTGTCAGTGGGCACTGTCACTCTGTCCTCTTTGCCTTTTCCTGCCTTGGCCTGGTGGCTAGAACAATGGATTAGAACTCAGGAAGATCTGAGTTCACTACCCACCTCAGACAGTTGCTTTCTCAGACTTAAGTCTCTCATCTGCAAAATGGGGACAATGATAGTGCCTCTTGCAGATGGTTGTTATGAGGATCAAATGAATAAGTATTATATTAATGTCAGCAATTATTATTAGTAGTAAGATCATTGATTTAGACCTGGATGCAACCTAGAGATTCAGTCCACTTATTTTACAGAAGAGGAAGCGGAAGCCTGAAGGACTGGAGTGATCTGTCCAAAGTTCTATGAGTAGTAACTACCTGAGCTGGAATTTGAACCCAGGTCTGCTTTTACCAAATGCAAAACCTTTTCTAATTCTCTCTAACTATATGACCTTGGGCATGTCATACTCTTTCTGGGTCTCAGTTTCCTTCTACGGAAACTGAAGAGGTTAGACAAGATGCTGTCTCAGGTCCCTTCTAGCTCTGAGACTCTATCTCTGATCCGACTGAGGCGTTTCTGAGGCCTGCATGAATTTTTCATTTAGAAGATACCCTGGTGATGGGAACATAAGACTACATTTGGAGTGTTTAACCCACTTGGTAGTCTGGTGAAACTTAGTGACCCTTTCTCAGAATAATGTTGTAGAAGATAAAATACATAGATTACAAAATAAACCAATTTTATAGAAATACAGTTATGAGAATATTTTGTAAAAAAATTCACAGACCCTAGAGCAAGAATCCCTGGCTTCTCAGTCCTTCATATATTTCAGCAAGGAGAAAAGAAATTAATGTGAAGGGGCAATAAACATTATTTTCTTCCATACTTGGGTGACGTTATTTAAATATTTTATTTTAAACATTTTAAAATAAGCATTTATATTCTCTCTTTTCTACTTCCCTCTCTCCCAATGGAAAAGAAAAAAAACCCTTATGACAAATATTTATCATTAGGCAAAACAAATGCCCATGTTGCTCAAGTCCAAAATTCCCAGACTCAGATACATTTAAAAATAGCTTCCTGTGGTGAAGATCATTATTTGGGAAATTTACTTGTATCACTGGAATGATAGGGATCAAGGATGCTGGGAGTCCCTGAAGCAATTGTGATATCTGTCAGAACAATCTCCTAGCTTAAGAAAGGTTTAGCAAACTGGCGCTGGAGCTGTGAGCCTTCCTTAGACCTGATTCTCCATAGAGAGATTTTTAAAACTAGAAGCTTCCTAAGTATAATTACCTAATTTGTGGGTTTTGCTGAGCAACCAGGGATGTGAGCAGCACATTGAGTCAATGGACTGAGTATATCTGAAGATAATCTGAAATCTTTGACTCCTGGAATTTTCAGTGGAGAATAGCATCTGTAAGATCATTTTCATGGGGCTTCTCCATCTCTAGAATTCTTTGATTCAAATGAAGTTTATCCAAGGCCTCTATGCAGTTCTGTTTGGAAGGTGGCCCTCCTGCAGGTATGAATGTGAATGCCTGAAGGCTTTGTGATTTCTTCAGGTTGTCAAACTCCCTCCAGAGCAGATTGTAATCCACCTAGGATTTAGTGGATAAATACTGGGAAGTTACTTGGGGGTACAGAGTTTAAAAATACCTGCTTAAAGTCATATAGTTAGCAAATTCCCATTTTGCCTTGTTCCTTCTGATGCTATCCACATGGGATTAAAATAACTTCTCAATTCTTGACTTCATTTAACTTGTGTTTTTCTGCAGTGGCCTTTTATTTTCATTCCATTTTAGTCCTGATTGTCTCCTGTTACTACTGTAACATGTGTCTGACCACAACCATCTGTCATCTCTCCTATTGAACCTGGTTCCTCCCTCATTGCAGCCTTTAGGACGTCAGTCCCTTCTAGCCCATCAGCTCTGTTCTGATCTCACCTCCCTCTCTACCCATTGTGGATTCCATTGTCAGTCTCTTTGATGGCCTTGTTTACACTCTGTATTTCCTCTCTATTTACCTGCCTTTCTATTCCCAGTCCTGGTGAAAGCCCACTCTCCTTTACTTTCTCTGATTTTTCTTCTACCACTTAGTGGTATTGCAGGGAGGGGGGACGTCTTGAAGCCAATCCCACATCCAAGCTCTTAAGATTTAACTAGGACAAATGGCACTTGACAATTATATATTCCTTTTTAGTTTATTTCCTATTGCAATCGCTGTGGCAGCTTTCTCACCCCAGGCTGCCTCTTACTTTGCAGAAGGCCTTGCTTTCTACTTCCTTGAGAAAGTGGAGACCACTTCTCCTGTTTCTGTTCGTGCCAATCCAGAAGGCTAAAACTTGTTATTTTGGGCATACACATCCTTTTTTCCTTTGTTGCTTCCCTTCTATGTTTCATTCTTTGGAAACAGTGTGTTCCATGACTCAAAGCCATGCGGTATCCTTAGAAGAGTATTGGTGTTGGAGTGATGGCCCTTTGTTTCTGGGAGCAACTACAGCTTATTAAAAGTTCTGTACAATTCCTCAAAGGCAAGTTAGCTTGCTTTCTTCCTTCTCTTTTGTTATGCTACTTTTTCTTGCTTATCCTAAACACTCAAGTCATTGTCAAGTTTTGTTTATTTTACCTCTGTGATCTCCCTCTCTTATTCTGTCCTTTGCATTCTTGTTCACACTGTGATTCTGGGCTTCATGATACCTCTCCTGGTCTATTGCAGTAATAGTCTAACTGGTCTCCCTGCCTCTATTCTTGTCCATTTCTAACCAATCCTACTTAATTTCGCCAGAATAATGGAAATAAAAAGCGCAGGTGAATTATATCACCTGCTCAATGGCTCTTAATTGCATCATCATCATCATCATAACCATCACCATCACCACAGCTCACGTATACAGAGCTTTAAGACTTATAAAATGCTTTATTCACAGTAATCCATTGACCTGAGTAGGCAACCCAGGGGTTGAGCTCAGGAATTAGATTTAAGGCCCTTTGTGATTTGGCCTCAACCTACCTCTCCACTCTTACTTTCATTTCTTCTCTTCTTTTCTTAATGTACAGCTTAGCCAGAGAAGAATATTCTCAATTCCCCAAGCACGCCCCTTGTTTTCTTGCCACTATGCTTTACTTTTGCTGTTCTTTCCACAATGCCCATTCTTTGTCATCCCTCCACCTTGCCCAGCTCCATAGTAAGCATCTTGCCACTTCCATAAATAAATGGACAAACTTGTTCTGTTTGAACCTTGAGGACAGACTTGGAATTGGTGGATGCAGTTTGCAGAGGTGAAGACTTAGGCTCAATGTACAAAGGGGAAAAAACCCTTCTGCACAATTAGAACTGACCAAAAGTGCAATGAGTTGCCTTAGGAGATAGTAGGTTCACTCTTACTGGAGATCTTCAAACAGAATCTGGAAGACCACTCATTAAATCTGCCCTTAGACACTTTATGGCAAAGGCAATCCATTCAACTTGTGTTTGCCTCAGTTTCCTCATTGTGAAAGAGGGGTAATACTGTATGGCACTCACAGGGTTGTTGTGAGGATCAAGTGAGATACTATTTGTAAAGCACTTAGCATAGTGACTGGCACATAGTAGGCATTATAGAAATGCTTATTCCCTTGCTCCCTCCTTCTCCTTCTCAGAGAAGTGACAAAGAGGATTCTTGTTTGGGTATCGGTTGGGCTAGATTACCTCAGAGTTCCTACCTAGCCTTCAAAGGCTCAGTTCCAAATGCCATCTCTTCTATGAAGCCTTCTCTCTTTTTCCCTTCTCACTTCCACCCTGGCCAGAAGTCAAGCCCCAGAACATTTTGTTTGCACTTCTTAGTGTCCTTTTATACCCTGCCTTTTCTTAATTATCTGTGTACATGTCTTGCCTTTGTGCTAGACTGTAAGGTCCCTGAGAGCAAGAATGAGGTTTTATTCTGTTGCATGCCCTTCACATCATCTAGCATGGGGCCTGGCATGTAGCTGAACACTTGTGGAACTGGTGAATATTGAACCCTCTAGCCCACTTTCCTTATTTTAGAGAAGAAAAAGCTTAGACCCAGAAATTGACAATTGACTAGCCTAAAATTACACAAAGGATTGAGTGGCTGAACCCAGTCCAGTAATTTTCTGCCTTATTTTGGGCTGCCCTTCTTTTTTATATTTTATTCTTAAAATTAGGAGACGCATGTCACAATGGAAATAGCACCAGAGTAAAAATACTTCAGTGTCAGTCTAACTACATTGTTTATTAGCTATGTGACTTTAGCTAAAGCATGTAACTTCTGCTAAGGCACGTAGCCTGAGATTGTCAATCTGTAATATTTGCTTAGAGCTTAGACAATTAGACAATGTATCCAAAACACATTTGTATGTACAGTGCTATTTTTGTAGCAATAGGACACCCAGCATGTGAGACATTAAGTCGGTTGACCTTGCTCTTAGATGATTTTCCTTCATGTAAAAGTTTGAAGACAGTTTCACCATGGAGACAGATTCAAGTTCACACTTATCTTTGTGGTTTGCTCCTATTTTACTGAGTGGCTTTAACCAGTATGTATCTCTCAGGGCTGTTTTGAGTAATATTTCTGTACTTGTCCAGGGTCTTCTATAGAAAAATGCCCTGCCCAACTAGGAGGTAGGTAATAGATTCATTTTAATTTAGGCTAATATGAGCCATTGAAGTCTAGAATAATTTGTAATGAATAATTAGTAATTCATTGAAGAATAACTTTGCATCAAAATTCCTTAATTTTCTTAAAACCTGGTTTTCCCACTTTTAGTACCATTAGTTTCTTCTGTCATGACTACAAGTAACTTCCCAACTAGACTTCTGGACCAGAGTGAGCACTCTCTCTCTTCAAGTCTGTATTGGTGTTGGTATCAGAGTGGGCTGTATTCTTGCCTTAGCAAGGAACTAAAAGTACTTACTTCTAATGGCTTTCAAATTAATCAGTATTTGGAAAACACTTGTGAATGAATGAAGAAATGAAATAGATATGGATTCTATGAGGTTCAGTATTCTTCCAGTCCTTCAGTGGATTCCAGCTAAAAACAGCTCCTCCATACTTCCTCATTCTGTAGAATTATTTTTTAAAAAAAATTAAAATTTATGTTTATTTTTGGTTTACATCATTCATTTCAACAAGATTTTGAGTTACAAATTTTCTCCCCATCTTTCCCCTACCCACCACCCCCAAACAGCAATCCTACTATATATCCCCTACCCCAATTTGCTTTCTCCTATATCCTCCTCCATCCCTCCTCCTACTTTCCAGTAGGGCAAGGTGGATCTCCTTAACCCACTGCCTGTATATCTTATTTCCCAGTTGCATGTAAAAATAATAATAGTAATAATATATATTTTTAAACATTTGATTTTAAAACTTTGGATTCCAGATTCTTTCCCTTCCACCCTCATCACCCACCCTTACTGGGAAGATAAACAATTCAATATAGGTTGTACATGTGTAGCTATGCAAAACATTTCCATAGTGGATATATTGTGAAAGATTGGCTATATTTCCCTCCATCCTATCCCGCCCCTGCTTGTTCTATTTTCTACTTTGACCCTGTCTCTTTTCAAGAGTGTGTGCTTCTAATAATCCTCCCTCCCAACCTGCCCTCCCCTCCATCATCCCCCCTCTCATCCCCTTCCCCCCTACTCTCCTGTAGGGTGAGATACCCTATTTAGTGTACCCCTAAGCCTAATTCAGTGACAGTGAAGTTGACCCATTCACTTTTGCCTTCCTGTTCTTCCCCTGCATTGCAATAGTTTCCCCTTGCCTCTTCTATATGAGATAATTTACCCCATCTGTCTCTCCCCATCTCCTCTCATTATATTCCCCTCTAATCTCTCAATTTCACCTTTTAAGTATCATCCCTTCCTATTCAATTGATCCTGTGCCCTCTGTCTATGTGTACCTGTACACACACACACACACACACACACATATACACACTCACATATGTATTCATATGCCCATATATCCTCCTCTATAGACATATATGTATGTATACATACACACATACATACACACACACACATTTATATTCCCTGCACCTATCCTCATACTGAGAAAAGTTTCATAAGTTACAATTATTGTTTTTCCATGTTGGCATGTAAATAGTTCAACTTTGATAAGTTTTTATGATTTCTTTTCCCTGTTTACCTTCTCATGCTTCTCTTGCTTCTTGTATCTGAATGTCAAATCTATTTAACTCTGGTTTTTTCATCAAGAAAGCTTGAAAGTCCTCTATTTCATTGAATGACCATATTTCCCCCTGAACATTCTGTATAATTCTTGTCAAGACTGTTACACAGAATGATCTACTCCATGTGCTAGGAGTTTTCATTGCATAGATATTGGTGCAACCATTGAGTTTTCCATCATTAACCCTCCCCCCATTCCTGACACATGTCTGCCTTGCTTCTTTTTCTAGACCTACAGGGTATAAATGATACTGTCTCTTTATCTATAAAATCAATAGGTTGAACCAGGTGATCTTTATGGGTCTTTCCAGGTCTGAAATTTTATGAAACACTATCTTGTCCCTGAACCAAATATATTCTGAAAATTTTGGCCACTTTGGGATTATTTGTGACAATCTTCCATGACTCTCGTGTCTAGACATAACACATTCTTTTAACATTTGTGCTTGGAAGTGCCCCTGAGTAACAAATTGTTTTCACAACATACTTCATGTTGTGAGTGTGCCATGAGTAGAATAGATGGGTTGGTTCCTTGATCAGGCATTTCCCTTTTGTTTTCCAGCATCTGGTTCAGCATGCAAGAAGAAGCAAGGAGTGAGGAAAAGCAGAGCTAATGGGCCATGAGGATGTAAGCGTGTTCAAAGGCTACCTTACATACCACTCCAGGGTAAGGCCAAAAAAAAAAATCTTTGGTGTTGTTTCTCCTACCTTCTTGGTGGTAGATGGCCTTTGTCTCATTGCCTCTCCATAGTTCCGTTGCATTGGTGTTCCCTAGATAACAGAATAATCTGGCAATTGTTGAGTTTTTGATGGTCCTGATTAATAGTATATTTCTTATATAACCTGAATATCAATGAGCATTAGTAGAAATACATGAACAAAGAAAGTGTGACATCTGGTCTCACCCATCATCAAAAATTGCTTTTTTCTTAACTAATATATTTAGAATGTAGATGGGCATTAGAACAGAAATTTTCTGTGGGTTCCCTTTGGGAGGGGCATCATGTTAACATTAGGGAGTGACTGGCTCATGCCTTAGAGTATTTCCAGAGAGTTACAAAGATTGGGCAGAGTTTGCTTAGGACAAACACATCCCTATAGCTTTAGTACCCCTATCATAACCACCTCCCCATCTTCTAAGTTTCACCACATTGTCACCACCTCCACACCACATAATCTGCAATCTGTCCTGCATTAATCACTTTATTCAGGAAGGAAATAAGTTGCCAAATGAACAACAGATATTCTAGGATCAGTGGCAGTACTGTTAGTCCTACATCAACATTTTTGTTGGTTCAACTGTCTCCTAGGCTAGTAGAGAAGGAAAATCTTTGTAATTCTTCTTCATTATTCATGATTTGGTTTATTCCACTGGACTCACTGAGGTCTCACGAGAAAGAGAGGAAGGCCTCCCACATGTAGGGTGGGCCCCTTGAGGCAGATGTGAACAAGAGTGGCACGGGATGGGCAGGTTTGGAGGGATCCAATCTGAATTACTTTAGGGGATGTCCACATAGATAAACTCACACATCTAGTAGAGTGTATTCACAGTCCTCAGTGAGGAGTTGTCTGCACTAAAAGCTGTGGGGTTTTTATTGAAGATTACTTAGACCTGTGGGAGGATTTCATTACCTCCATACATCCTTCCTTTGAATGCTGGCAAAAATACAGATGGGGAGTAGTGGAGGAAGAGGCAACATCTGTTTGACAGCTTTAGCTCCTACGGCTTGGGCTCCAAACCTACTCCTTGAAGAGAAAATCAGAAATTCATAAAAAAAGCCCAGGAGAGTGCCTCTTTTCATGATTAGCAGTGGGGAAGAGAAGGGAGTAAGACATTCATTTAGCTAAGACATCCGCTCAAACGGGCTTGTTGGAGACATTAGTGTGGCAGCACTGGGCCAAATCTTGCTCTCCATCCCGAGGCTGAGAAGGAGAGAGACGATGGAGGGTAATGTACAGATCTGCATGCACCAGGTTGGAGCTTGGTAATGAAGAAAACTCACCAAACTAGAAAGACAATTAGGAGCTCGGGGTCTCTGGAGAGTCCCACAAATGTGCATTATTACAGCTTTGGGTAGAAATGCACGTGTTCACTAAAGTCCCAGCTGCAGAACTCCATGAGCAGGGAAGAGTCAAGGCTGGTGGTATGGATTGAGACAAATCATAGCTTAGCTTTGCTAAAGAAAGGACCCAGCCTTTGCCAGCTTTTGGCATTAAAGTTAGACATGATCACTCTCTATTTTTTTTTTTTACACCTGGTGGTTTTCCTTTATCTTGTAGTTTTAAAAATAACCAAGAATTACAGAGTATCAGGCAGGAATACTAAGACTGATACTCTTTATCTCTTCAAATTCATTACAGTGCTCTCTTTGTGGGAGTGGTTGGTAGAGGGAGGCTGTTCCCAAGTCAAGTAGCTTGGGTCTGATCCTTGTCAAATATGAAAAAAAAGAAGCTCCAGAGGCCTTTGGGAGATATTGCTTAAGACACTACAAGGTGATCATGAAGCATGGGCCTGATCGTTGTCAAATAGGAAAAAAAAAACCTGCAGGTGCCCTTGGGAAGACTCTACAGGTGATTTGGTAGTCTTCTGTTGAGCACTGGGGTAGAAAGGATTATAGTCCTGGCCCTGGGGTGATATATGCCTGTATGGGAATGCTCTAACCTCACTTAGTGCTCCAGTTTGCACATCTGTAAAATGGGCTTAGGAGCATCTACTTGGAATAATTTAGGTCATAAATTTATATTCTATATATGTGGTTATTTAGGAGTTAGCATAGAGCCTTGGTTGAATAGGAAATTCATTTAGGACAAGGGTTCTTAACGTGAAGTCCATGGATAGATTTCAAGGGATTCATGAACTTGGATGGTAAGAAATTTATATCTTTACATTTTTACTAACCTGTAATTAAAATGTAGCATTTCCTTCAGGTGAGTGTGTGTGTGTGTGTGTGTGTGTGTGTGTGTGTGTGTGTGTGTGTGTGTTTGTACACACATTTTAAAAAATTATTCTGAGGAGAAATCTATAGGCTTCACTGGGTTGCCAAAGAGATCCAGAAGGACAAAAAAAGGTTAGGAAGTCCTGATCTGGAAGGAGGGACCCTGTTTATCCTTCCATAATTCTGTGTTGGAAACTTAGTTCACTTATTTGTCTAAGGAATTTTTTTCCCACTTATACTACACTCTCTTAACTCTTGCAGAGGAGTTTTCTTGTTCCTTTGATGTTTATCTGTTCCTGGTTTGGTGTCTGGTATTTTAATAGAAATTAAATGTAGAATAACACCTCCTTTATTGGGCGCCATTGGAGGAATGGAATGCATTTTCCAAATAACCCAAGCTTATCACTAAACTCAACTTTAAAATACTTTAAAATAATTTTAAGCAATTGAAATGGAAATCTTTTCTATAACGATTTGCAGATCTTCTGCTGTGCTTTATGAGTTTGCCTTTATGTTTTCTGTCCCTCATTTTCTTTCTTATCACTTCTTGCTGTTGTCTGTGTGCTTGCCTTTAGAGGCTATTTCTTCATTTTGAAATTTGTGGTTTTTAGTCTGGAGTTATTTAAGAACCTAGATAATTATACCTTGTAGAATTGTACCTTGCAAAATTAGAGTAAATAGGCTACTAGTGAAGACCTGAGTATTTACTGTGAACAAAATGCCTGAACTTCAGTGCTAGGACCTGAGAAAAATCTACAAAATGGTTCAAATCTGGGCTAAACTTTTTCCTCCAGGCCCATATATGCCCTTAGCGTGGTCTGTGAATGTACCTTTAGGAAGGCAATGACAATAAAAATGATGAAGACAGAGTAGTGATGATAAACATGACTACAACATTAATTTGGATGGAAAGAGATGCTTGATTTTTTTTTCCTGGTAAATATATGTTAACATAACAGTTGTGTAATTTTTTGGTGTGTTTAACACAAAAATTTAGAGCTACCTTAGAGGTCATCTAGTTCAGCCTCTTCAATTTATACATAAGGAAACAGATGCCCAGAGAGGCTCACTAACATACATGAGGCCGCACAGGTATTAAGTGACGGATCTGAGATTTAAACTCAAGTCTTCTGATTGTACATCTGGCATTCTTAAAAAAAGAAATTTCCTCCATCAACAAAAATTTATTTTCTTTACTTCCACCTTCCTCTCATTGAGGAAAAAAAAAGAAAAAAGAAAAACAAAACCCTTGTAACAAATATCCCTAGCCAAGGAAAACAAATCCCTGAGTTGGCTATGCCCCAAAATCTATATCTCATTTTGTTCCCTGTGTCCATCAACTCTATGTGGAGGTGAATTACCTGTTTCATCATCCATCCTTTGAAACTGTGGTTTGTGGTTTCATTGGTCAGAATTTTTTTTTTTTTACCAGAACAAAACATCACTTACATTTATTTCAGATGTAACAGCAATATCAGGTTAAGATTGACAGGTTTAATCCTTAACTTCACCAAGTAAACCCAGTCACTTAAGTATTTTTAAAAAGTCATTCCCTCCCCTTTCCCACTGCCCTGCAGCACAGTTTCCTAGTATTTCTGTGTATGGACAACATATTCTTCATTCTTCCAACGGGTGACCAAGCTGCTGGGAAAATTTGAGAACAATTTCCCCCACAGACGACCTCTATCTGGATGAATGTTATTCTTTGCATACATTTTCTTTGCATACACTTCCCCCTGGAAACTTTGTTGATTAAGATCCTATATAAATTTTCTGCTGTTATAGCACTAATGGATATTTTCTCTTGTGGTCTTCCAATTAATAGGATTCCTCCTTTCCTAAAATACCAGAGGTAATGAAATTATACTACGTATCCAAATCATTGTTCCATACTGGACACTTTATTTCAGTCTCCTGTTGATCTCACTGAGACACAAGAGCCATTCTTCACTTTCTTTCCTCTCATATTCCCTTCTTCCTCAGTGGACAAATTTGGTATTAATACCAGTCCCCTGATCATTGGTCAGAATTCTGGAGTCTTTCAAAGTTCTTTGTCTTCACAATGTTGTTACAAATATTGTTCTCCTGGTTCTGCTCACTTCATTCTCAATCACTTCATATAAGTCTTCCCAGGCTTCTCTGAAACTGTCTCCAACATTTTTTCTGGAATGTTCATTTCATTCCTATACTACATACAGTTTATTCAGTTATTCCCCAATCAACAAACACTGCCCTAATTTTCAGTTCTTTGCCACCTGAAAAAAAAAATGTTTGTACATATGGGCCCTTTTTCTCTTTCTTTGATCGATTTGAGGCGTAAGCCTAGTAATGGCGTCTCTGAGTCAAAAGGCCTGCAAAGTCCAGTAATTTAGGTGGGAGGGACTTTACTTCCAAACTGTTTTCCACAACAGCTGCTCTAATCCACAGATTCACCAGCAGCGCATTCATTCATGTGCCTGCCTAATCTGGCCGTTTTCCCACTATTTCTACCCCATGAACCTCTGTGTTCCCTTTCAAGGGGATCTTACTTTAAAATAGAGTGCTGTGCGTGAGAGAGTAGCCCACATTTTAACCACTGAATTATTTGTCTGCTCAGTTTTCTTTTTGCTTCCCGGTTCTTGGCTGTGTTCCATATCACTGAGGTTTTTGAACAATTGAAGTATTTTATATGTGTGTATTTACTAATGCAGAAATATAGTGTATTGTTTTGTAGAGGAGATTGGGTTTAATCCCACCCAGGTCCCCATGGCACTGATCTGAGTGTGTGACCCTGGGGAAATCATTTCATCCCTGAATGCCCCAGGTACCACAGCCTTGAGGCCACATGTGGCCTTCTAGATCCACACTTAAGGCCATAGTGCAGTTAGGACCCAGTCTGCACTGAGAGAAGGAGTTTCTTTACGGGGAGCTCTCTACACTGATGAAGTTACAGCTCTTAGTTTTCTCCCACTTTCGTGAACAATGCTCATGGAAGCATTTTCCAGGTGATCTAAAAAACCCCATTTCAGCTTCCTGTTATATGTCTCCAATCCATGACCTAGAATTTCTTTCTTCCTAGTTTTTTGCTTTACCATTCTCCTTGTTTGGCCTGTTAATACTGGAGACATGTACTCCTCACAATGAGACCCCAGATGGTTAGGAGCTGAATTTCCTCCTGGGCCCTGCTTTCTCCGTGAGCTTGGCAGCTTAAGGAATTCAGGCTTGTTAAACTGCTTAACTTTCTGTGGCATCTGCCTAGCACAGAAAGCACCATGAGCCCCTGAGCGAGTACATTGTCTTCAAAATATTTGCCCTTTAATCAGAAGCAACCAAGCTGTCTCTTCTCATTGGACATCTTTAGGATCTGATTCCTAGTGACCAAGTTTGCTTCTATAGGATGTCTCTTGGAATTGCTGGGAGCCTGACAAATGGTCTAGAATAGGCTCAAGAGCATTTCCAGGAGTAACCAAGAGCAGTTCCAATCCCATCCTGATTTGATCTTCTAATCTGGAAGGATATTAATTCCTAGACACCAGTGTCTGAGGAGGTATTGTCTGCAGCAGAAATGTTACACAGAGGGGTCAACAGCAAAACCCTTAAGCTCCTGGAAGAATTTTTACTTAAGCTTGGTTGATTACTCTTACAAATATTAATTACTTTAGTTTCTGATGATGATCCCAACTGGTGCAAATGGTGCTAGAGGGAGGATTGAAGATGGAGGAGGTGAAGGGGAAGTGGGATTGAGTGAAACTAACCTATATATTGAGGTGGGAATTAAAAAAAAAATCTGCAGGTGAAGAAGATAATGCCATTAAGCTAGATCTATTTCGAGGAGTTTTATCAAAGTAAGATTGTGTAGAATGAGAGCCAAAAAGAGAGAGAGACAAAGAGACAGAGAGAGAGAGACAGAGACAGAGAAAGAAAGAGAGGGAAAGACAGAGACAGACACACAGAGAGGGAAAGAGACAGAGATGCAGAGAGAGAGACAGACAGACAGACAGAGACAGAGAAGGTTATTTATTTTATCTTCATAGTCTGACGTCATTGCTTGGCATAAATTTGAGGGAGAGAGAAATTCTAAAGCTAGATAGCCTAACTCCTTTGTTTTAAACTCCTTTTATTAATAGGTGAAGAAATTTCACTGGGGCCCAGAAAGGGACTGGTTCAAGGTCATACAGCTACTCAGAGGCACAGCCCTTACCTGAACCCATGCCTACATTATACCATAGCATCACAGCCCATTTCTTTTGACAACCTTAATTCTACACCTCCCCACCCCCATCTTTTGAGTTGGACTGTCCCTTTACCTTTCCCATTCTGCCCTCTTTTCCTTGTCATTCTTCCTCTTTCTTGCCACCCCAGAACACAGATTGGTATATAGAGGGAAAGTGTGTGAAGAAGAGTGGAGCCTGGGAGAGAGAAATCTGACTCGTTGTAGAGATGGCATAGTCAGAGTCGGCGAAGGGGATGGGGGAGGAATGTATTTCTCTTTCTTTCTTTGGAATCTCCATTTATACTCATTCTAGTCTGGGACTAGTTTAGATGCTGTAAAAACATCAATATGGCTACCAAGGAGCTCCCACAAGGCTTGGAGTCTTCGGGGCCAAGAGACCACCTGACTACCAGCTGGCAGATCTGTGAACACTTATGCCAGTGTTCATTTCAGCTAAGTTTGCAGGCACTATTGACCTGAAAGGAAGCCACATGGAGTAGCAGATAGATGGTTGGTTGGCCAAGTCAAGAAGATCTGAGTTCAGTTGTTACCTCTGACATATACTGGCTGTGTAACACTAAGCAAGTAACTTAACCTATCTTCTCCTTCACTTCTCACGTGCATCCCGTTATGAGATAGCCCTACGTCTTCCCAAGACTAACCCCTTAATCTGCTCAAGTGATCCCATTTCTTCCTGGTTCCTCCAACAGATTGCGCTTTTCTCTCATCACTACTCTGTTACTTCTTTTCAGGCTTTCTCTGTTCACTGGTCCATTTCCTGCTACTTACAAACATGCCTGTGTCTCCTGCATCCTTAAAAACTCCACACTTGATCCTTTCATCTTCCCTTACCTTCATCCTATAGCTCTTCTGTTCCTTGTGACTAAATTCTTTGAAAAGGCCATTTACCAGAAGTGCCTCGACTTCCTCTCCTTTCACTCTCTTCTTTTTCTCTCTCTTATAGTCTGACTTCTGACCTTATCATTCCATCCTCTGCAAAGTTACTTGTGTTACCTTAGTTTGTTAAAGCCATTGTCCTTTTCTCAATCTTCCTTCTCCTTGACTTCTCTGCATCTTTTGACACACTGATCCCTCTATTCTCTTTAATATTCTCCTCTCTCTAGGTATTCAGGACACCACTCTCTCCTGATTCTCGTCCTTTCTATATGACTGCTACTTCTCAGTCTCATTTGTTGGATCCTCCTCTGGATCATCCCCTCTAACTATAAATGTTCCACAGGGTTCTGTCCTGAACCCTCTTCTCTTCTCCCTCTATACTATTTTACTTGGTGATCTCATCCGCTCACATGGATTTAATGACCGTCTTTATGCTGATGATTCTCAAAGCTACCTAACCTGCCCCGATAACCTCTCTGCTGACCTCCAATCTTGCATCTCCAGCTGCCTTCCTGATGTCTTGAACTGGATATCCAGTAGACATCGGAAACTCAGCATGTCCAAACTGAAACTCATTTTCCCCCTAAACCCTCCCTATTTTGTATTTCCTATTACTGTAAAGGGCAACACCATCCTCCCAGTTCTTCAGATTTGCAACCTGGGTGTTATCCTTAATTCCTCACAATCTTCCCCCCTCATTCAATCTGTTGCCAAGGCCTGTCAGTTTCACCTTTGAAAAAACTCCTGAATATGTCCTCTTCTCTCTTTTGTCACTGGCACCCCCGTGGTGAAGGCCCTCATTGCCTTACACCCTTTTGCATTCACTCCTAGGGGGGTCAGCCTGCCTCAAGTCTCTTCCCCTCTCCAATCCATCCTCCATTCCGCCACCAAAGTGACTAAAGTGCAAGTCATACCCACCCCCCAAAACAAAACAAAAAAACCTCCAGTGACTCCCTATAGTCTTTAGGATCAAATACAATACGCTATCCTTGGCATTCAAAGCTCTTTATAACCTCTCACCCTCCTCCCTTTCCAGTCCTCTTAGATCAGTGATGCTGGCTTCCTTGCCGTGCCATGAACAAGACTCTTGATCTCTTGGCTCTGGGCATTTTCTTTGATTCTCCTTCCTCTCTGCCAACTGGTCATACTGACTTCCTTTGTGTCCCAACTAAAATCTCATCCTTTACTGCACCCCTCTGAATGATAGTGCCTTCTCACTGTTAATTATTTCCCATTTATCCTGTCTATACTTTGTATATATTTATTTGTCCTTGCATTAGATTACCAGCTCCTTGAGGGCAGGGACTGTATTTTGCCTTTTAATCTCCCCTTGTCCTTGACACAGTGCTTGACACATGGTAGATGTTTAATATATGTTGATTGATTGATTGATTGAAAGAAAAGAGGGAACTACTGCCATCTGCTTCCGTGTTCTCTTTTCAGAAGGGAAAGTCCTACTCATGTAGCACCTGAATTTCCAAGGGGAAGATTTTGCTGACTGTTTTCTTTTACAACTTTTTTGTGCTCCTAGATCTGATACCTACTCATCCCTTACCTTTGCCTCTTAAAACTCCTAGGTTCCTTCAACATTTAGCCCTTGTCCTTCTTCTAGGAAATCTTTTGTGATTTCCCTAAATTGTTAGAACCTATGAGCAAACATGAGATACACATTCTTTTTGGGGGGGTGGAGCTAGGTATCCCCAGTGCCTAGTTCAGTTCCATGAGCACAGTAGGCACTTAATACCCCTGCTTGTTGAATTGGATTGTACAACATATACTTGTTTGATGATGGGGGGAGAGAAGAGACAGAGAGAGATGAGAGAAAGAGGAGGGGGAGGATCTCACATGTTCAATAGTAAACATATGAAAAAACATGAACACATTCTTCTAATTGAGAAAACTGCTCCCATAGAGAGTTAGCAAGTATCCTTTTGGGCTAGAAGCCAGGATATGAGGGCTGTATTCCCCACACATATTCTCAACTTTTCCATCTGTCAAAACATGATTATCTGGGCCACCTGTGTATCCCACAGGAATAATGGTTAGGTGGATGAGTAAATGTTGAAAGACATTTGGAGATCCACTGATGAGTCTTGTTAACAGCCACATTTTTATTCTGATTCAGACAAGAAAGGGAGGTAAATTGGCTTATTACTCCAAAATAAATTCCATCTAAGTGTTGATTTCCTTGGGATTAGGGCCTTATTCAGAGAACCTCCCCTCCCCCGCCTTTGAAGGGAGACTATCATTTGAACAGATTATTTCTTGTGTTTCCAAGGATAAGGCTTTATACATTCTGATACAAATGTAGGAATCTGTGTCTTTGTGTATGGTGATTTTTGTCTCTGAAGACTGATGACCCAAACTTCTGAATAAATAGGGTTGAGTGAGCTAATCACTTGCAGCACAGTTTTGAGTTCAATGGAGTCAATTTGAGGATCAGGCCTTGGATTTCTTAGCCCTGACCATTTGGATCCCATTTAAGCCAAACAAAGGAAATCAGTCTTTACTCTGTGCTGAAAGGGATGAGCCAGAGGGTGGCTCCTGTAACTAGCAGTCCAGGGAAAGGCCTTTTGCTGGGCAGGGAGGATTGGTGTTGACTTTCTGACCCTGGTACAGACTTCAGATGTGAAAATGGTGCAGATGATTTGGCCCTTACTGATATTCCTCCTTGTCTTCTTTATTCTTGAGGACGAATATCTCCTCTACCGTAGAATGAAAAAATGGGAATTAGGGAGGAGAAAAGAGATGGGGTTGTTGTTACAATTAAATGAATAAAATGTGTATTCTGAACATGAAGTCTGGAGGGATTGATAATATTCCCGCCATCCACAGATTTTTGTAAAAAAACAAAAAAAACCACCCCTCTTAAAACCTCTAAAAACAAATAAAAAAACTTGTCAAAAGGTTGCTTTGGAAGAAACATTGATCCTGAGGCATAGATTAAAAATAAAGATGCACAGAACTGTTTACTGAAATGAGCTTTTTAATTTTTAAATCATAAAACAAAATTGTAATCCCTGTAGTCAGGAAGTGATGTGAATCCCTGATGCAGCCCATAGCCTAGGGCCCTAACAAAAACCTCTTCTTTCCCACTGGGGAGGACACGTCTTAGTTTATTCCTGATCCTTTGCTTATTGAGATTAGCAAAAAGCTCATTGGGCACAAACCATTAATTACTTTGGCTGGGGCATCATTTAATGGCTATTAATTAGGAAATAATTGTATGCTTCATTAAGGAGACCAGAAGTCCTGAATAAATGGGAATAGTCCCGGATTTTGAGCCTTAATGTCCCCCCAGCCATTGCAAAGGCTCACTTTATCCTTTCTTCTAGGATTATTATATCTTCCTAAGGAGGCTTTTCCCTTTTTTTTAAAAACTCTCTTTACTCAGAGAGAAAAATCTGGTTTACTTCTAAGCTATAGCTCTTTAAGTTTTTTTTTTTTTTTACTAGTATACTTCTATGTATCAGTAAATTGAATTCCTTATTGACCATACATTTCCTGGGCTCATGGGTACTTTATTAAAAAAAAAAATACGTGGCAGGTGCAAAGCATGATCAGGCCTAGATAACACCATAAAGAATGAAATAGATTATATTTTAGCAAAAAACCCATAAAATATCCATTTAGCACATTCATTAGATAGGCACTCTAGTAGTCTGTTTCATTAGAAGTTGACCCTTCCCTGTTTTTTTCACATTTAAGTGTAAGGAATAAGGAAGAATTATTTTGTAAAACATTTTTTACATTTAATATTTAACAAAAATTTTTCTGCCCTATGTTTTAAAATTGTTTTTATGATGTTTAGCGCTGTTCTCCTAGGAAGTCATGTTCTTCCTCCAAGTATTCTGCAAAAAGCTCTGTGTCCTTTCTCTTCTTTATTCTATTTGAAACTTCATTATTTGGCTCATTTTCCAATCCTTTAGGCCAAGTGTATTGTCCATACATTTTCAAGCAAGCTCTTTCTCTACTTTTCCTTTGATGTTCCACTCTCAAAAGGAGTATTTGGATTTTTTTTTTGCTCTTCCTACTTGAGCTAAGAATAACTTTGCTATTTTTATTCCTCCTTTAGTTTGATCATGGTAGAAATTTCTTGTGTTTATGGTTCTCATTGAATTACTTTTTCCTTTGCAACAGGGTTCTTCACCTTTCTTGTTTCCTGGCCCCCTTTGACTGTTACAGTGAAGCCTATGGGCCCCTTCTCAGAATAATGTTTTTAAACGCATAATTTAAAATACATAGGATTATAACAGAAACTAGTTATATTGAAATGCACTTATCTATACCCACATCTTTCTATTCTGTCTCTCTGCCTCTCTTTGTCTCTCGAGTTCTGTCTCTCTCCTAGCTACCTATCTGTCTATCTATGTATCTATGTATGTATGTATGTATCTATCTATCTATCTGTCTGTCTGTCTATCCTGTCTATCTATCCATCTATCCATCCATCTATCTAAACTCAAGTTTCTCCTCTCTGTATTAACCACCCCTGCTCTCTAGCCCTTTTTTCAGAGACTCTGATTGTCCTTCTCTGTTGACCCCATAAAATAGATGCCTCTTCAAGACAGAAATTTAATTCTTTTTGACTCCGAAACTCCTAGTGCCCTACATACTTCCTGCACTGAATAAATGATTGTTGGTGGGTTGATGTGTCTTCACTTCAGGTAAAAGGACATTGATAATCTAGAGAGTGTCCAGAAAAGAGTGATTAGGCTTGTGAGGGACTCCTCTAGGATGATTTGTTGATTGAATGGGAAATGTTTGCCCT
Organism: Pseudochirops cupreus; assembly: GCA_028627135.1. Taxonomy (NCBI): domain Eukaryota; kingdom Metazoa; phylum Chordata; class Mammalia; order Diprotodontia; family Pseudocheiridae; genus Pseudochirops; species Pseudochirops cupreus. The sequence continues at coordinate 552,377,649 of CM053581.1, read as the reverse complement.
GGAGAAGGAAAGACTTGAGGTCCAAGGACGAACACTATCACGGGCTTCAAGTATGAAAAGCATTGTTAGATGGAAGAAGGATTAGGTTTGTGCCTAAAGGCCTTCATCACCTGGCCTCTCCCAACCTTTCCAGACTTCTTAAACTTACCCTCCCCTCTGCTATACTCTGCTAGCCAGTGACACTGGCAGACTTGGTGTTTCTCATCTCAAGATTTGAAATTTGAAATCTGAAATTCTCTCTCTCCTCATCTAACTTCCTTGAGGTCTTAGCTGAAGTCCTACCTTCTGGAAGAAGCCTTTCCTGGTTCTCTTTAATCTTAGTGCCTTCTCTTGCAGACTATCCTCAGTTTATCCTATATATATCTTGATTTTGTAGTCTTTTGTCCCTGTTAGATTGTGTGTTGCTTGAGAGCATTTGAGAAACTATTTTGCCTTTCTATTCCCCAGGACTTAGCATAATGCCTGGAAAATGATAGATGTTTAATAAATGCTTGTTGACTTGTGCTTGGTCTCAGAAAACAGAAACTCAGGAACAATGGGTGAAGATTCAACAGAACCAGATTCAAATTTTATATCTTGAGAAATTTCCCAACAATTAGGGCTATCCAAAAATGGAATGGGTAGAGAGAAGTAGTGAGTCCCTATCTGTTCCTCTTTCCTCCCTACCCTCCAGCTAGAATGATGACATTTGGAGATGCTGCTATAGAAAGGTTTCTTAGATATCATTTGGACTAAACAGCTTTGGAGGTTTCTTTTGACCCTGAGGTTTTATGATTCTTTGATTTTTAATTTTATTTTTATGATAGATGATAACTCAGTGTGAGCAGACTGTGTAATATATTATCAGCAATGACTTGTGCCTTAGCAGTGGTTAAAGAGATATCATCAAGGACATATATAACCAGAATGAGGGGGTGCTAATCCTGTAGCAAGAGTGAGGGGTGACAGATGGACAGCCTGAATGTTGCATTGGTTCCATGACATTTTAAAAGAATTCAAAGAGGTTTATGTTGAGTAGATTTTTCTCTATGGAAGTATGAGGCCTAAGATTACAGAGGATGAGAAGGTGGATGGGTCATAATCTTTACCTGTGGAGATAGTTCTGACAGAGGTTTAATCATGGAACCGCTGAAGGCAACAGATGGGATTTGTCGCTGCGGTTTGGTCTTTCAAGTCTGTTGCTACTGAAGGCATCTCATCAGTTGCTAACACTCTGTAACATGCATTATATTTTGCTTATCAAACCCAGGTCTTCCAACTCAGTTTTTTCATCTGTAAGGTGAAGTGATTGGAAGAAATGATACGTAAGGTACTTTCTAGCAAGGCTATACCATGCACTAGCGTATTCCTCACCGTTGTTAGGCACATCATTGGAGCTTAGAAAATGCTTGGTCAAATTGAACTGAATAGATTTTTTCTCTTTGTGCTCCATCTTTGTTTAACTTTTTTTTTATTTCTCACTTAACTTATCTGGTTCCCCCTGGAGTTTGACATTTATTTTTCAGGGTGAAATCAAGTTCTTTCTCTCTGCCTCTTTTTAGCTACCTCCTTCCTGGTTGGCATGGACTTATCCGACTTTCTCTAAGTGGGATCTTCACTTTTCCTCTCCTACAATTGCTTGTTGAGCTATATGAATCCTATGAAGAATAAGAACATCAAATCTAAGGTCCTCTTCTGGCCTCAGCAAATTCAGGTCTGCTTTGGGCTTGAGACGTGATCCAATTCAGGCAGAGGATACCAAAGTGGCCTGGCTTCTTGCCCTCCTCCTCTACAGACTTGCTCTGGGACTTTGTTTGAATCACGGCAATTCCCTATGCCTAGTTCTCTCAGCCTGTAATGGACAGAATAATCTTGACTAGTTAGAAGGGAGTGGTGGTGTAGGGGAAAGGGTGTTGGCTCTTAAATCATAGGACTCAGTTCCCCTCTCTACCACTTACTCCCTTTGCAACCTCAGCTAAAGGACTTAACCTCCCTCTGCCTCTGTTTTCACATCTGTAAAATAAGGAGTTGAATTAGACAGCCTCTGAGGTCCCTTCCAATTATAGATCTGTGATCTATCTCTGTTACCCCTGGATGTTATTGGAAATAGGCATTAGAGACCCAACTCTTGTGCCTGCATATTGTCTTGGACAGTTCTAAAGCAACATGTAAGTAAAGGCATGATGGTGTGGTAGGGGCCACCTAAGTAAGTGCCAAGGACATTATTTGTACTGGCAAATGTATTTTGAAATCCAGCTATCCATTGGCGTGTTTATTTGGGTTCAAAAGAAAAACCAGTGGATACTTTCCAAATGTTCTATAGTTTGATTTCACATGGAAGGAAGGAATATGGCACCATTTATAGACCTCTAGGAATTAAAGTAATTATGGGTCAATACTGCTTGCTTAGATATTTACTTATCCAAAAAGTAATAAACAGTCTTTTCATTGGCAATTCAGTGGAGTTCCTGAAAGCCTGCAATTTGGATCTTGTAATAACTGTGTGATCATGGACAAGTCATCCAACTTGTATGGAACTGAGTTCCCTTATCTGTAAAATAGGGATAATTAAATTATATTGGTAGTACCTGTCCTCCAGATGGGTACTGCTCGTATAATGATCATGATCAACTCTGTCATTGTATGAAGGAAGAAACTGAGACTTAGACATATTCAGACACTTATCCAGGGTCACAGAGCTAGTTAGGATCTGAAACAGGATTTGAATTTAGGTCTTACTGATTCCAAATCTAGTACTTTATTCACTGGAACCTAGCTACCCTGATGAGATAATGTGTATACAACAATAAGATGCTTTAGAAATGTCAGTCTGATGATGATGACGATGATGATGATGATGGTGTTAATGGTGATGAAGATGATGATAGTAGTGATGATGGTGATGAAGATGATGATGGTGATGATGGTGATGATGATAATGATGAAGATGATGATAATGATGATGATGATGGTGTTAATGGTGATGAAGATGATGATTATGGTGATGATGATGATGGTCATGAAGATGATGATGATGGTGATGATAATGATGATGATGATGATGATGGTAATGATGATTCTCATGTGACCTGGTCAGGGAGGAGGAGGGAGAAAATGCTTTTAGAAGGGGAAAAGTTTACTTTTAAACTTGGGAACATAAAGCCAATGCTTAGTCATTCTCTAAGCCAGTGTCTCTGTATTTGATATGAGTATTTTCCTACTGAGGCATCATAAATCTTAATTAATTTTTTTTCTTCCTTGGAAAAACATAACCCATTGAACTGTTGCTGCAGATAATGCCCCCCAAACCTTTTTATAGCTCTTGATGATTTTATTTCATTCTCCATTTAACATTCTATTATTTAGTATTGCCTTAATTTTCTTACCCAAGATACATTTCTTTTTCAGATATTTAAGTGAAATTCAGTACACATTGCAGTCCCAAAGGGCTCGTGTCCTATTAGTCTGCCAGCCTCAGACCTCATTTAATGCCCTGGGGTGAGAGTAACACTGCTGACTGTCTAGCAAAGACTCATAGAATCTTGTGACCATGGGAGACCTTGAGAGGACAGTTCCTCCTCTGGCTTCGATGTAGTAGCAAACCTATGTTGTTCAGTGGTAGTCATGATACACTTTTCTCTCAAATTTTGTCATCTATGCAGCACTTTCTCACAATAGCTCTGTGAAGTCTGAAGAACAGATGTTGGCATTTTTAATGATCCTGTGACATAGTAGCCCCAAGGGTGACTGCCAGCCTAGATTGCACAGAGAGGTCTAGCATCCAGCATGGTGTGGGGGTGGGGCTAGGGAGTCCCTGGTCAGACTCTGTCTGGTACACTTGGTTTGGTTCCGACTGTCACATCAGGATAGCTACACAATCTGGAATGTGTTGGGAAGATGGTGTCCAGGGATGATGGTTGTAGGGTCAGTGATCAGTTGAGGCAACTGGGATGTTTGACCTGGGGCAGATGGATAAAATTTGGGAGGGAGAACATGTTAGCAGTCTTGAAATACCCTTATGTGAAAGAAAGATTTGGTATTTTTCTAGACTCTGTCTAGAGGTACAGCTGCTCCTTCTCTCTACAGATAAAGTTTCTTTATCTGTAAAATGACAGGGTTCTACAAAGCCTCTAAAGTTCCTTCCCAATCTAAATCGAAATAAAATTTCTTTGATCATAGTTTTTATTATGCCTAATTTTCAATTATGTTTTAAAGAATCACTGACCCTATAACCATCGTATTGACCCTCCAGATTCTACATTAACTCTACCCAGTGTCACTCAGATGAGGAGTCACAGCTGCTTTCTCATTTGGGTCCCCATGTCACCAGGGTGAGGGTTGAATGGAAGTAGGAATGTATCAGTATTCAACAAGGGAAGCAAAAGAAGAAGTAGAGAAAGAATGGCATCATACCTTAAACATCCTTGAGATTGACAGCTTTATTTCCTTTAAATGCACCCTGATTTCCTTAAGTCTTAGGTTGGTCTGTCTTATTACTTATGATCTTTGGGGAATAAAATGCCCATCTCTCTTCAGTGTTCGACAACCCACATTTTCTGGGAAAGTTCTTTGGACCTAAGTGGAATTTCCTTTCCTGGTAATAGAAGTCCATTTCCTTTTGTTCAGTCTTTGTAGAGAACGTAGAGTTAAGCACTGGAAGGGACCTCAGAGGTCATTTTGTCTAGCTGCCACCTTCTGTAGATGAGGAATCTGAGGCTAGACCAGGTTAGGTGAGTTATCCACGGTCACAGGGCTAAGAAGTTAGAGAATCATCATTCAAACTCAGGTCTGTTGACTCCAAATCCATTCTTCTTTGTCTTCTACCTTATTGCCTTCCTGTGTAGACTTTAGAGCTAGAAATGACCTGAGATTGACTAGTTGAGGAGTCCTTAACCTGGGATTTGTGAATAAATTTCAGGGAATCTATGAACTCAAATGGGGAAAGAAGTTATGTCTTTATTTTTACCAGCTTCTAAGCAAAATTTGACATTTCCTTTACTTGTGACTGTAGGCAGCAAACCACAGTTGTTTTGGGCTTCCTCAGACTGCCAAAAGGAGGGGGGAGGAATTTATGACACAGAAAAGACGAAGAACCTTTGACCCAACTTCCTGAAGAAACTGAGGGTCAAAGTGTTTACATGGGCAGCAAGTAGCAGCCTTTCAGAGCCATCTTTGTTCTCAGTGGTCACCTTATTCCAGTGGGGGAAAAAATAGATGAAACTTATCACAGTGGTTAAGAGATGTCCGTGCTTGTTGCAAAGCAGCTCATTTTTATGGAAGCAGCAATCAATTCATGCTGAAAATACAAACAGGAAAACCAGACTCAAGGCTGTTGCCTCTCAAGATATACTGAATTGTAGCCTCCCTCAGTTCTAATTTGGGGAGCTTACTTCTTGCCAGAAAAGCAATAGTGCCCAGAGACTTGGCTGTTGCCAAGCATCTCATTATGAGACTGGTTCCTGCAGTGGCAGCTACCTTGTACCTATAGTGAGTGGAGAGGAGCTTATTACAACCCAGTGGCACCTGATGTGATCCCTGCCCAGACACAGAGGTGATGGGCACTCATAGGATCACAGAGCTCTACCTGGAGGGGACCTCAGAGTTCCTCTGGTCTAACTCCCTCATTTTACAGATGGAAACACTGAGGCCCAGGGAGCTTAAAGCAGGACTTGAACCAGTCATACAGATTGGCGTATATAGCAGAGGCAGCATTTGAACTCACATCTGCTGACTCTGAGGTTATTGCTTTTTCCACTCTCTCTGCTTGCTTGACTTCCTTTGTGTATTACTGCAGAATTGTTAAAGATACGGGCTGTGAGTCCAAAGGCTGATGAAGCATCCTGCTCACCTCCTGACAGAATAATGGTGGATTCAAAATGCAGAGTGAGACCTCCATTTTTGGACGTGGCCCATGTGGGGATTTGTTTTGTTAGAATATTCATATTTGTTACAAGGATTTTCTTTTTTCAATGAGGGGAGGTGGGAGGGAGAGAAACGTTGATGTTTTTTAATTGAAAAAGGGTAAAATAAATTAAATCTCACATTCCAAAAATAAAAGATGAGAAGCACCTAAGAGTTTATTAAGCTGACTTCATGCAGACCGCCTGACTTAGCTTTTGCCTCCAGAACAGTCATCTTGTATGGGGATGAAAAGTCACCTTCATTTTACCACCAATGATTTCTAATCCGTTGGTGTAAGGGCAAGTGTCCACTCTCGGCTGAGTGAGCTTGGCTGGATATTTATCCCTGACTCTGCTTGTGATTAAGTGACTATCCCATTATAATTGGGACAACTTAGAAAGCTGTATGCACTGCTCTGGGTCCCTGGGGCTTTATTGGTCAGTAAGCTACATTTATAGAATACCCATTGTATACAAAGTTCTATTTTAGGGACAATGGGGAGAGGAGAAATGATAAGGTGACTTGACTCTTGGAGGAGTAGCTTCAGTTATTTCAGAGAAAAGAGAAGGAAGTCCTAAGAGGAGGCACAAGATCTCCAAAGAGAAAAGGACAATGAAAAGATTGAGTTGGCTCAGGTAACAAGTCCCTGGAGCAAAGAATTGGAAGAGACCTCATTGGCTAATCCAATTCATCCTGCATCTGAGTGAGAATTCCCTCATCTGCATCAAATCATAGAAGAACGAAAGGATCCCCAGCAGACATTGACTGAAGGCCTGCTGGGTACAAGTCACTGGACTGAGCAGAGTGACTGGGGATAGAAAGAGGCTAAGGGATGGGTTTGGCCCATGTTTTACATGAGTTATACTTGAATTGGCGGGGCAAGACACATGAAAACATAATGAACAATAGAAAGTAGCCCGTGCAGCAGAGTGGTAAAACAAATAAGAAGGATAGATGTTCAGAGGGAAGAGAGATCACTGTAGACCGGTTAAGTTGTAGAAATTTTGTGGGTTTGAGCTAGAATTCACCACCTGAGAGATAGTGAAGCCAATGGTAGTGATGAGGCATTCCAGGTCAAGAGCCTGTTGGGAGGAAAAGCAAAACATTAATGGAATGTCGGGAACAATGTGTTTAGTGTGGCCAGAATGGAGCATTCATATGGGGAACTTGGGGGTGGGTGGGTTAAGGTTGGTAGGAAGTTGGGATCTGATTGTGGTGGGACCCTGGAAAAAGGGAAGATTACTGATGAATTGGTATGTGAAATGAAGGGATGTAACATGTAGTGTGAAAAGCACACTGTACTAGAAGTCAGGACACCAGACTTCAGCACCAGCCATGCCATTTAACTGGATTCCTGTGAGTAAGGGGCTTGACCTTACAGGGATGTTGGACTAGGTCCCTTCCCACTCTAAAAATCTATGTCTTTGTCTTTGATGCTGAACATTCTGGCCAAGAAAAACCAATGTCAAGAGCCATTCTGTCAGCCTTTTAAAGATGATCTTATTTAGAGACTTTTTGTTTTACCTTGGCTTAATTTTTTGTAGACTAATTTATTTGACATTGGTTAGTTATTTGACATTGATGTATTATCAATTTCCCTTAAAGAAATTCGACTTTGATAAATATATACCCAAAAGGCCATGTTGTAATAGTATTTTTCCTCCAAGTGGTGAAGATATTTCAAGTTTCAAGTAAGGTCTGTTAAATGTTGAAACCTGGACACTTGACAGTAAAGACCTTTTTCTATTGGGATGGGTAATAGTGCCAGCTCTGCCTGAGCAGGGAGGTCCTTGACTCCTTCCACTTTCTTGCTTCCCCTCTTTCTAGGAGAAATGCACATATATTTTGGTATCACAGAGTCCTCATACACAGCTTCTTAACCTGGGGCATGTGAAATTAAAAAAAAATATTTTGATAACTACTTCAATAAATTGGTTTCCTTTGTAATCCACTATATTTTATTTTCTGCATTTAAAAACATTTTTCAGAGAAGAGGTGCATGGGCTTCACCAAACTGCCAAGGAGGGCCATGACACAATGAGTAGAAAGAATCCCAGTTCTAATAGCCCTGTGGTTCTCTCTTATACTCTTGTAATAAGATCATAGGTTTAAAACTGGTTATTTTGCTAGTGGCAGAACCAAGATTTGTATGCAGGTCCTCTGATTTAAGCTGCCATGTTTTTTTCATTATGCCATACTTTGTTATATTCTCCAAGATAACTTGTTTAAGTAACTTAAGTAACTCTCTCCCCCATTTCTATCTGGATGGAACACATTATAGATCATATGATCCAATGCCTGCATTTCACAGATCAGGCCACTGAAGGCCGGAGAAGTTAAGTCCACAGGATCCTACATTTGGAGTGATCTGCCCCAGGCCATTTAATTGGTAAAGAACTGAGCTATGTTTAAGTTAATATCATGTTGCCTTGTAGGTGATAAGTTTAATGGAGCCAGAGAACTATCTGTACATCTCCCTCAGGACCTAGTCCAATGCCCTGTACATAGTGGGTTTTTAATAAATGGTGGTCATGTTGGATTGAATTATAGTTAAATGTCATCACAATGAACCTAGCAAAGAAACATTCTGTACAACTATGTGATTCCCACTTTTTGGCATTGATGAAATGCTTTGTGTAGACCTGAGTGCACCAAGTTGTATCATTGTATCAAAAGAACAGTTCTCTCCAGGTGCTTTATGTGATACACCTACTGTAGGTGAAGACCCAGATGATGTGGTGTTTGCACACTGACAGCAAGTGGAAGGCAGGGCTGGGGTCAGGTTCTTTGGTCCTACTCTCTAGTAGCAGCTACGTCTCAAACCTTCACCCCTTTTCAATGCAAATAAACTCCCACAAAAATAAAATTGTGTATACCAATCCTGTTCAATAAATGAAGATAAAATACCTACTGTGTGTTAGGCACTGTGGTAGGTGCTAGTAATACAGAAACAACAATGAAAACTCTCTCTTCCCTCAAGAGGTTTACCTTTTACTAAAAATTCCTGAATTCCAAGTCAGCTGAAAGTCATGGTGGTAGTGTATGCATGGCTTCTTCCTTTCGGCCCTATGACAGAAATTGTCCCTAATTCACCTCTTGCGCCTGTAAACATGATTTCTAGACACGTAAGTAGCCATATTGAATATCCTCCACTATAACCATGGAGGAACCCACACATTCTTGTTCATTCTGGTATCATTCCTCCCTCTCTCACTCTTGTTTTGCTGTTTCCCTCAGCCATGTTTACTCCTGTCAATACCATCATCCTTTGTGAGATAGTGGGGGAAATGTGAAGATAATTAGTTTCCCGAATGTCTTGTTGCTGTGGGATACAAAGAGATTTCCATGGTTGTGTATTAGTTATGAGTCACAGAGAGAGAAGCAGATGGTGTGAAGGGTGAAGTGCAGAGTTACGGGGATATCCAAGCATTGTCTGAAAACAAAAATAGAAGCCTGAAACTACTGAGAGTAAAGGTAGATGACAATGCTCAGAAAGAGACTGGGGAATATTTGGATGTATACCAGAGTGTTCAATAGAATCAGGTTCAGAAAGAAACTATGACTCAGGAATATAAATTGAGTGCTTGGTGCCGTATGAGTGATTGTGCAGTGAGGAGGAGAAGGAGGAGGAAGAGGAGTAGGAGGAGGAAAAGGAGGAAGAGGTGAAAGTGATTAAGCCATTATGTTGTAGTAGAAATAGCATTGGACTGGTGATGGGGAATCTTGAGTTTTTGGATGAGTAGAGACTCTCTGGATTAGTTTCCTGATCAGTAAAATGAGGGTATATCTCTAAGATAGAACTCTTTTGGTGTCATGAACCCTTTTGGCAGCCTACTGAAACCCATGGAAACCTCAGAAGGATGTTTGTTGCCTCTTTTCATAAATGAATAAATCTGAAATTTCAGTTAGAGGGTAGGGAAAAGAAATATCTAATCTTTTTCCCATCCAAGTTCATGGACCTGCTGGAATCTTTTTAAGGACCACAGTTTAAGAACCTTAGTATAAGGTATTTTCCAGTTTTAAAGTTCCATGAGTCTCAATGAGGAAGAGACAAGAAAGGCAGAAGCTTGGAGTGGTTTCCATTGTACAGAAAGGTATCCAAAGGTAATAATACGTTATTCTTAGGTCAAAGAATTCATCACCAAGGGACCAGGCCACAGAAGATGTGCCTCTTTGTACAGTACTTTATTCCCAAAGGACCAGTCTTGATGACACATTCTGTTGCCAGAACTACTCTACTCAAAATTTGTCCAGGAAGCTGGAACATTTTGCCAGCGTAGCCTTCAAGAACTCAAGGTCACACTCCATTGGATGATGATGAGGCATTAAGGCATTGGAGTAGGACTTTGTTGAGAGTTCCTAGGGATGAATGTGCTTGTAGGATAAGGTATTCTTAACCTGGGCTCAAGAATTTCCAAAAATAATTTTGTTTTGTTAATTCTGTTTCAGTGTGTTTGATTTCCTTTGTAATCCTATGCATTTCATTTTATGCATTTAAGGACAGTCTGAGTAGGGGTCCATAGGCTTCATGAGATGACACAAAGGGGCTATGATCAAAAAAAAGTTAAGAATCCCTGTTTTAGAGAAAGTGAAAATGGACCATAAGAAAATAAAGAGGGAGGAAAAGCTGATGGACAAAGCCAGTCATACACAAAAGAGAACTGTGTAATTTTAAGGGCATTGAAGGAGATTCTCAGTCTGACAGAGGGGTGAAAATACCAAAGGCATGGGAAATATTGGAATTTGGAAAATTTTTTATCTTATTATTACCAAAAAAGCAACTGAGAGTGTCTCAACAACTACTGACCCATATACCTACTTTCCCATTTGCATAAAAATATATAGATATAATCTGTAAGTTCCTACTTGGATGAAAGCATCCTTGATGAAGCTATTAGAAGGCAATGAACAACTTTTGCAGTGTTATTCCACTGTAGATGATATCTTTACTATTGCTGAAAGACAGGGAATATGAGAACCCACTCTGTTTATTATTGAGCACAAGGAAGCAGAGGATTGGTGGGGGAGAGGAGGATGGCACATGCTGACTCCAGTTGTATTGAAACTGTCGGGCTCCTGTCACCTATTTCTCCCTCAGAAGCTGTCAAGATTCCTCAGTTTTATGTCTGGGGTTATTAAAATAGTATTTATATAGCTTTTTAAGGTATGTATGCAGAGTACTATACATATATTAACTCATTTGAACCTTACAAAAACTCTGGGAGCTTGGTGCTATTATAATTCCTATTTTGCAGATGAGCACTCTGCAGCTGAGAGAGATTAGGTAGCTTGCCAAGAATAACACAGTAGGTATAAGGCAGAATTTGAACTCGGGTCTTCCTGACTCCAAAATCCACATTCTATCTACTGAGTTGCCTAGCTGTCTCTGCATAGACACAACTGTCCAACTTCAGGGTGGGCTCTAGTTATGTACTTTATTTGGTGGGTTCCTTGCAATGGAAGGGGACCCGCTTCACAAAGAAGTTTGGGGAAGTTTCTCAAATGGCAGAATTGTGGCCCACTCACTTTGAGTTTGGTTGTGTGGGAGACCTGGTGGCTAATTGTGTTTTTGGTTTTTCTCCCTTGTTAACTGCTTTTAGAGCCACTTCCTATCCTTTTGCTCTCTTTTGGAACTCTGGGGGACAAGAATGTTGGACCTCCCTAAACGCAGGGCCTGAGGTACCTGAAATTGAGTTACAACTTCCTCTCCATTTCTAAATTAGGGGAAAAAACAGGTTACAACCTACACTCCTGGGCATGTTCCTAATTACCATCTGGAGTAATTCAATTATGCTTTTCTCACCGTGATGCACCAAGCTTCGGGAAGGTCCTCAAGATCCTCACAGAGCAAATTGGAGCAGTGAGCCTATGACCAGTTGTACAGGCCCAGCTTTGTTGCTACCAGAATTTTTAATTGGGGCTTAATAGTTTAAGTGGATAATCAACTGAGACATGAATACAGCCTAGCAGGAAGTAATTAGGAATTTGAGATTATATGTTCAACTAGAAAATGTTTTAAATGGATCTCTATCTATTCAGTCAGAATAATTGTGTTAAGTAAAATGAAATGATTCATATGACCAAGAATGAACTACTAGGAATCTCTTCAAAAACTGTACATTCAGTTTGTTGCTTGGAATTTAAGCAGAAATGACAGGCAGTGTTCATTCATGCATTCATTTTGTTCAGTAAACATTAAGCACCTGCTGTATACAAAACAGAGTTCCTGGATTCCAGATGACAGGAAATTTACATAAAACAATGCCCTTGGTCTCATTCCAGCATGCAAGTGCTTGTGATATGGTTTTCTGCCTTTTTTGTGTCCTAGACCCTGATGACAGTGGCTGGTTAAGCCTCTGGACCCCTTCTCAGAAAAATTTTTTAACACCTGGCATAAAATACATCAGAAAAGCAAATGTTATTGAAATAAAGAAATAAAGATGGAAATTTTTCTCCATCCTTGTTCATAGACCATCCCCCCCCCTCCATCCTCTCCTTAAGAACCATGAGAAGTGCTATGAGACAGGGGGGTGGGGAGGGGAGGGAGGGGAGAGAGAGAGAGAGAGAGAGAGAGAGAGAGAGAGAGAGAACCGTGAGAGTATCATAAGCTGGAGTGGTTGCCTTTTACATAATATCATTTCCCATTCTTGTCCCTTAGGTCAGAACATTGCAGGGGGTAACTTGATGAGTGGTTAGGTAAGAAAATATATCATCGAAGCTTATTGTCTTCACCTGGTACCTGTCCCAGTTGTTTAATAAAAGACTCTGTAAATATACAGTGGTTTCATTATGAATGAGGTGTCTTTCTAGGAGCACTGAGAAGGAGAATCTCTAGTCTTGTGTTTGTCCTCCCAGCCAGGCTTCTGCTTGCAGAGTGGAGGAGAATAAGCCTTCACGTGCTGGCCTCTTGGGTACTGGCCAGGCTTCTAGGGCTGGATTGTAAAGCATTAGTGTCTAAGAGCAGTGCTGACCCGGCACTAAACTTGCAGCTGACTCACTCTAGCTAGAGTGACTGCTGTGGTTGGGGCAATGCCATCATGATCTGGGGATTGATTTCTCCTTCCCCCCTAAAGATATGTTGAGGTTTGTCTGAGTCTGGGTGCCCTGTTTTAGGAAGGACATTGATTGACAAGCTGGCTCATATCCCAGGTAGCCAGAATTCAATTAAATTCAACCAACATTCATTAAGTACCTTCTGTGTGTTTGGCATTGAGGATACAAAGAAAAAAAACCAGTGCCTGTCCTAAAGGACCTTCTACATTCTCTGAAGCAATATGTACACAGACATGAAAATACAAAATATACGCAAAGTAATCCAAAGAAAGTTTGGAGCTGGGGCGGTATAGCAACTGGAACTTAAACTGAGTCTTTCAAGAGGGTAAGGATTCCAAGAGGTAGAATTGAAGAAGGAAAGCATTTTAAGCATGGAAGACAGACAATGCAAAAGCAGAGAGATGGGATGTTAAATGTTATCTATAGGGAACAGTAGGCAGGCCAGTTTGGCAGTAGAGTGGGAATCACATCATACCAGTGTGGCTTGAGGATGACTAACTTAAAAGAACAGACTGCTTGGCACTGGTTGGGGGGGGAGGGATGGGAAGGAGTGGTGACTGGCTTCAGGTATTGGAAGGGTACATGGAAGAGAGATTCAATTTGCTTTACTTAGTCTCAGAAAGCTGAGAAACAGATTTTTGTTTGATATAAGAAATAATTTCCTGACAGAGTGGTCCAGATTTGGAAAGGACTTTCTTGGGATTTACTGGGTTCTTCTTTCCTCCCTCCTTCCCTCTCTTTCTCTCTTCCTCACATCTGTCTCTGACACTTTCTCCTTCTATCTCCTCATCTCACTCAGGCTAGAAATGCAGTGACCATTTATGGGCACAATCTCAATACTGATTGTCATAGAAGCTTTAACCAGCTCTGCTTTTCCCAGGCTGAACCAGTTCAGTCCTTCTTAGGCAGCCTGGTAGCCCTCCACTCCTGAGGGCTCACCATATTAGAGCCAGACAGTGTGAACACTGTCAGTGGCTGTACTACAGCTTGGTATGCCCATATAAAAGCAATTCACTAGCCTCCTCCTCTTCCAGTATTTTTTAGCTTCACTGGAAATTTATACACATGGACGGGTGGATGATTTGTTTAGGATTTTGTGGAAGGGATTTCTATGTGTGTTTGCTTTGGACTAGTTGACCTGTACTCCAAACTTGCTTTGAGATGCTGTGATTCTGTTTGGCCAACCTTGCACCCTTTAGGGTTGGTTGTGAAAAGCAGAGCTCAGGACTTTGTGTTGAGCTGGCTTAGGTTCAAGGCTGGAACCAGCAGCAGACCCCAAGTCACTCTTTCTTCAGCCAAGACTTCAAGGTTGCAGCACCTAGAAAGTACCTGTGAGACATGGCCTGCCTGCTGCTCCTGCTCCCTCGTGTTCCTTCCTGCATCCCTGAAAAAGGGCCAGCTGGTAATGGGCATCCAGCAACTGGTTGCTGATGAGTGGTGAATGGATGAGCACATGTCATATATCCAGGGCCTTTGAAATAACTAATTTACATGACTTGTGAAGCAGGAGCAAACCCAGTGATCTGAGTCTCACATCTTTTGTTTTCTTGTGCTGTTTGTTGAATGTATTGGGTGGTTTTTGCTTAGTGACCTTAAGGTTGGAGGGAAGACTGTGTTCTCTTTAACTAGAACCATGTGATATGCACAAGCCAGACTCAGAATCTCTGGCTCAGACAGGGCCTTCAGATGACATCTTGTCAAACTTAGCTGAGCATGCTTCTCATCTACAATAGACCACAGGGTTTAGAGTTGGAAGTAACTCTTGCTGCTCGTTTAGTGCAATATCCTCTTATTTGATTGATGATGAAAATAATAATGTTGATAATAACAATTGGCTAACATTTATATGATTTGTAAAGTGCCTTACAGCTGTTACCTTATTTGATCCTCATGACACCCCTGGGAGGTAGGTACTATTATATTCCCCATTTTACAATTGGGAAAACTGAAATAAACAGAGGTCTAGTGACTTGCCAAGAGTAACACAGAAAGTAGATGTCTGAGGCTGGATGGGAACTGAGATCCAGTGCTCAAGCCACTGTTAGAACGTTGAAACCATGCTCCTGAGAAGATCCTCCAACCTCTAAAGACACTCCAGAGTCTGTGAACTCACTACCTCACATACAAAGTAGCTCATTCCAGTTGTGGAGAGCTATAGTTGTTCATTCCTTATGTGAGCCCTGATTCTGCATCTTCACAACTTCTACCCATTGTTCCTAGGTCAAATATTGGTGTGAAGCACTATTATTGCTATAACTTTTAACCAGTAATAAACATCTCATTGCTTTCTTATTTTCTAGAAAAGCCTAGGGATCTAGGCTCCATGCATCTAAATGCTTTCTCTCTAATCTGACTAGGTTGAGTTTTTAATCACTCTAGTAAAGGAAACATGGAGGTGTGGCAGAGAGATTGCTGGACTAGCCAGGTTATGTCTATTTTTCCTTTTTCATATAATTTTCTCACTCTAAACATTAGCTTTGGAAGAGAGAGTAAGAGGTCACTTTCTTGACCTTCCCTTTTGTATCTCACAAAGATTAACACAGTGCCTGACACTTAGTAACTGTTTAATAGGTGCCTTTTTGTTCATTCTTTCATTTTTCTCCTTCCATAAGACATTATTATACGAACACTTACTTTTTGTGAGGATTATTTAAAAAAAAAAACCTCAAAGAGTCGTTTGAAAGAAAAGCATTATATAAATATGATGCTTGGGTTTTATATATATATATATGTATATATATATATATACATGAATATAAATATATACATATATGAGTACATGTAAAATATAAATATATACACATATGAATATATATAAATATAAGTTGAGTCCTTTTAATGAACATTCATTTGGGCTAAATCTCCCCTCCCATTTCTCTGCGGTAAAGTGATTTTCTTTTTTTTAGAGGACAGTCCAAAGACAATGATATGTATATGGTATGCCAATATACGTAGAAGCGAAGCCAAATTTCTCATTCTTACGTTTTTTTTCCAAGATAGATCTGAGCTCTCTCTGGCTCTTCTGAGGGATGGAGCAGTGCTCCAGAGTGCTCTGTTTTTAATCTGTTGTAGTGATGGGAGACATGAGATAATTTAAAAGTCATGGAATCATAGACTTTTAGAGCTGGGAGAACCAGCATCGGAAGTCAGGTCTCTTGAAGTTTCAATTTGGGTTTTCTTTTTTCCACCCAAATAAAATCATCAATAACATGTTTTCCAACATCCCGCTGCTTCCCTGTGTGTGCCTAATCCAACATAGCCAGAATTTCTGAAGCAATTTTGGTATATAACAAACTGAACTTGGTACTAGGGATAGGGGTGGGAAGAGACCTTAAAAAGTATGGAAAGCAGTCTTTGCCCTCAGGGAGTGACGTTCTGCAAGAAGTACAACTTCTAAGCAGATGGATAAATGCAAAAAGGGAAAACCGCCTAATAACTAGCTCAGTCAGGAAGATGGTGCAGGGGCTGAGCCTGAAAGGAGGTGAGGGGAGGGTTGCTTTCCAGTCATAGGAGACAGAGTCTCAATCAAATTCTTGACAATATACAACTCCCCCAAAGGCATCAGGTAAAACAAAAATAGATAAGAAGGATTTTCATTCTTAGCATGTGCAGCCTTACACTTTAGGAGTTTTATATTTCAATGAGTCAATCAATAAGCCATTATTTAGTACCTACTGTGTTCCAGATACTGTATTAGGTGCTGGAAACACAAAGTTAAAAATGAAACTGTCTCTGCCCTCAAAGAGCTTAAAGTCTATTGGAAGACAGATGTGTAAATATATATGAAATAAATGTGAAGCTTTTTTAGAGAGGATGGGGGCACTAGCAGCTGGAGATATGAAAAAGACTTAATGAAGAAGACGGCACCAGAGTTAAGCTTTGTCAAGAGAATTTGCTGTTGTTGTTGGGTTATTTTTTAGTTGTTTCAGACTCTTCATGACCCCATTTGGGGTTTTCATGGCAAAGATACTGGAGTGGTTTGTCATTCCCTTCTCTACCTCATTTTACATATGAGGAAACTGAGGCAAACAAAGCCCAGGCTCACAAAACTAATAAGTATCTGAGCCCAAATTTGAACTCATAAAGATGAGTCTTCCTGACTCTTGGCTTGGCACTCTATCCACTGTACCACCTAGCTAGCTGTAAGAGAAAGGATATACTTAATAAGTTAGCTTATAAAGCTTTCTCTAGGCTTGTCCATTGTTGTTTATTTTTAATGTGAATTTTGTTACTAACTCAAGTTGCTTCCATTTACATAGTTGTAATGGTTACACAATCACTTATCCATTTGGTTCTACTTTGTTCTCTTTTCATCACTTAATTCTACCTGTATTCTTTCAGCTTAACCCTCCTGCCACCCTCTAAAACAGTGGTTCTCAACCTTCCTAATGTCGTGACCCTTTAATACAGTTCTTCATGTTGTGGTGACCCCCAACCATAAAATTATTTTCGTTGCTACTTCATAACTGTAATTTTGCTGCTGTTATGGATCGTAATGTAAATATCTGATATGCAGGATGTATTTTCACTGTTGCAAATTGAACATAACCCACAGGTTGAGAACCACTGCACTCTAAAACATCCTGTTCCCTTGAAGAATTATCAGGAAGAAGTTTCCTGCTTTAGACTTCCTGGGACCTAGAGGATGAAATCATTGGGCAGGTTAGAGAAAACAGAGACAGCCACCTGGGACTTATTTATGCCCTCAGCTAGTTGCAGAGCCAGAGTGTACCCCAGGCACACACTACATAGGCTTTTATTTTAAAGTTCACCCATGTCCTTCCTCCATATGAAATCTAGCCTTCTAAATAATGAATTCAAAGATCTTTCTCATGCTTTTCCTCTCCACAAAACCGGCTGACTTTTCCTCTCTCATTAGCCATCAAACCTCCACCTCCCCTCTCAGCACTGCCAGCTGCTTCCTTTACAAATGTTTCCCCATCATGATTTCATCCTATAGGTTTGGGAAAGGGCATGGTACACAGGTAGTTCCTAGAACATGACTGGGTACAGGGATCTTGACTACAACCCAATCAGGGAATGCCACCATATATAAATATAAAGTACCCTGTAGGGTAATCCACCTACAACAAACTCCTCAAGATACTCAACCATATTCATTATCCATCAGTATCATTTTCGATTTTTAATGGAAATGCTAGACTTTTTCTCCCCTCCGTCCATTCCTTCAAACATTTTTTCTCTAGCTCCATGCTTTATTTTAGCTGTGTAAATGAAATGATTGAGCTCTACAAAGATTTAGGGGAGAGAGCTTGTCAGAACCATAAAAAGCCATGATACATAAATGGTCTATTCTGTCTTGGCAGTTCAGGGCTACCTTTTGCAAAATTTGTGTGATCCTGGATTCTTCATCACCTTACCTCATTTCTGTCTCTACCACCTCCAAATAGGACTAACTTCTATAAGATAATTTCCCTTGCTTCTGTTTCTTGCTGTTATCTCAAAAAATATTGCCCAATAATGCTATTGTTTTTTATTATTTTAACTTTTATAGTACATGGAAAAAAGAAATGAAGATAAGGAAAAAATCATGTTAAGTTGCACATGGTGATGCATATTTGTAGTGTCTGCTATAGGAGAGGCTGGTGCTAGTGTCTTACTTAAACTCAGAAATTCTGAGTCGCAGTGGGCTAAAAAGTCAATACGGTATTCTTGATAAGTCTGGCACCATTGTGGGGGAGCCTCTAGGCTGTTTAAGGAGGGGAGAACTGGTCCAGACTAGAGACAGAGTGGGTCAGTGCCTCCACGACGGTCAGCAATGGCATAGCACTTATGAAAGGCCATAGTACTTCCGGCCTCTGTGAGATAAAGACACCCAGGCTCAAAGAAAAGAAGAGGAAAGAAAGGGGAAGGGCAGAAAAAAGAAAAGGTTATGCTAAGACCAGCAAAGGGGAAACAGATCAATGTTTCTCAGTTCAAGAACAGGTATTGGGGAAGTTTTAAGGATGATGTGGGCATCATAGTTGGGGAAACCAAATAGTTTGATCATAGTAGCAACCTGGCTTATATATTTTCCTTCCTCCCATATGCCTCCCTTCCACTACTTTACACCCAGGACTATCCTGCTAAACACTTTTTTGATACTTTAAGAATCCATTATTTTCGTGGAGGTGGGTATTTCTTTTTTTTTTTTAAATTTTATTTTAGTTTGCATCATTAATTTCCACCAGATTGAGTTACATATTTTCTGCCCGTCTTTCCCCTACCCACTGCCCCAAAACAGCCATCCCAGTGTATCCCCCCTCCCCCAGTCTATTCTCTCCTGTGTCTTCCCCCCTCACCCCTCTGACTTTTTGGTAGGGCAGGATGGATCTCCCAACC
>CM053581.1:552329591-552357874 GCA_028627135.1 Pseudochirops cupreus | reverse complement strand
TTCTGAGGATAAATAGGTCTGATGGGGGCAATATTTGTTTCTAACCCCCTTCAGCCATGGCTCAGGGACATCTCTTCCCAATGGCCTGCCTTATAAGATGAGCTATTTTCCTTTCTATTTAATACAGCCCTGACATAACATTCTGTCCCTTATTAATTGTCCTCCTGACAAGTATTGATTATGTACTTCCATGTAGTTTAGTAACCTATTTTAAAAATATAATATCCAATTATGATGAGATGATTTTTTCTTATTATTGTACATTTGGATTTGCCAATGTCTTATTTTCAATGTTTGAGCTTTTGTTACTTGAATTTTCTAAGTGATCACTAATTATTCACTGACTAGGACTCAAGTCTTGAAAGGTGGCCAGGTTATTTTCCTGCTTTGGGACAATCCTTGTACTAACACAAGCAGGAGAGACTCTTTCATGTTTCTTTTTAGAAGAAGTCATTCATTTAATCAACAGATATGTTTTTGTGTTTTCCCTGTAATTATTTGAATGCTTTTGTACAGTGCTGCCTGTTGGATAAAGATCTAGCCTCTCAAGTCAGAAAAACCTGGGTTTAAATCCTGCCTTTTACACATACTGGCTAGATGACCCTGGGCAAATTACTTAACCTCAAAAAGCCCCAGACAGCTATCTAAAACTAAGTTTCACAAAAGGTACTCATCTGTATTGGTAGAAACTGTTCTCCAGGAGTTCCTTGCACTGATGAAAGTGTCTAAAATATAAATACACACATATGTGCCATACACATATGCATGCTCACCAAAGTTACTACTAACTTCTAACCCTTTTGACCTTTGTATAGCCTTTGACCCTGTTGAGCACCCTCTTCTTCTTGATGCCATCCTCTTTCTAGGTTTTTCATGACACTCTTCTTTCCTGGTTCTCTTCCTACCTTTCTGACTGCTCCTTCTCTATCTCTTCCATCTCTGATGGATCTTGAACCATGTCACATCTGCTAGCAATGAGTATTCCCCCAGGGCTCTTTCTTGGTCTTTCTTCTCTTTTCCCTATGTACTAGGATGATAATTTCACCAGAAGATCTCAACTCCAATGGATTAAAATGTCCTGTCTATGTAGACAACTCCTAGATCTTCTTGCCCATCCCTGACCTGTCTCCTGATCTCCAGTGGAGCATCTCCAACTGTCTTTTAGACCCGTTGAATTGAATGTCCTGTAGACATATTCAACTCAAAATATCCAAAGCTAAAATCATTATCTTTCCCTCAAAGTTCTCTCCTATTGCTAACTTTCCTATTTTACTGTGAAGGTCACCACCATCTTCCTAGTGACCCAGGCTTGTAAACCTAGATGTTATCTCCAGCTCCTCCCTCTCACCCCAGATACCATGGTTGGGTCATTTTGTAACATATCTTGGATGTGCCCCCTTCTCTCCCCTGACAGTGTAACCACCCTGGCACAGTCCTTCATCACCTTGTTCTTGTAGCCTGCTGGATGTTCTCCCTGTCTCAAGTCTCTCTCCACTTGAATCTGTGCTCCATTCAGCTGCCAAAGTGATCATAAAATGCAGATCTGACCCTACTTAAAAGACTCCAGTGACTTCCATTTATATCCAGGATCAAATATAAATTCTCTCTTTGGCTTCCAAAACCCTCCATAACTGGTCCCTTCCTGCTTTTCCAGTGTTTTTACCTTGCTCCCCTCTAAAGACTTTACAAGACATGCCTCTAATGACTTGGGAGGATTTTAGCTGCCTGTCCCATGCGAACACTCTCCCTCTTCATCTCTGCTTCCTGGCTTCCTTCGGCTTTCAACTTAAATCCATTTTTGGCAAGAAGCCTTTCCTAGTCCTTAATCTTAGTGCCTTTCCTCTGATGTTACCCCCAGTTTAGCCCATATAGATCTTGTTTGTACAGTTGTTAGCATGTTGCCTCCATCTGATTCTGAACTCTTTGAGAGTAAGGATTATTATCTTTCTTTGTATCCCCAGAATGTAAAACAGTGCCTAGCACATAGTAGGAACTTAAAATATACACATACATAACACACATATATAGACATATATGAACACACATGTGTGTATAGTAACATGCACACATATATCTATGAACACTCATAGACATCATATACATAGATAGACAGATAGATAGATAGATATTATTGGGCCAGGAGTTATGTAGAATACAAAGTTATACATGTCACAATGTAGGAGCTTACAATGAAGTCTGCCTCTGCCCTTGTATCCTTTTTTTTCCTGTGAGACACTGTTAGTCACTTTTAGAACCCTTTCCCCAAGCCCATACATCTTACAATCTTCCTTATTACTGTTGAGGGTAATACTCAGGTTCTCACCTCCTTGGTGTCATTTTGGGTCCCTCACTTTCCTTTGCTCTAATCTTGTAAGTTCAACCTTCACATCTTTTATCTTTCCTCTGTTCACATAGTTGCTTCCAGCTTAGTTTAGGAGCTCAACACCTCTCAGATGCACTAATGTAGTAACCTCTCTATTGACCTCCCTGCCTCCAGTCTTAGCCCCACTCCAATTCATCCTCCACACAACCACCAAAGTCATTTACACAGGTCTAACATTTCTCTCACTTGCCTAGATTCCAGATGCTCTCAGTTTGATGCTAGGATCAGTTATAATTTCATCATTCTGTCATTCTTTAGAAAATGTCTTCTATGAAGTATATCAACAGTTGGTGATGTAGTACATGTATATCCTTTAGAAAGGAATAGTCCTCTTGTGGATACTTGCTCAAAACTTTTTTATTGATGGGGTCCACACTCAAAAAAGTTGGACGACACTGGTCTAAGTTACTAACTGTTGCATATTTTTAAGTAGGAGAAAATTTTCAATTCAATGGGAGGTGAATAATTTTTGGTAAGGAAAGGAGGTGCAGTGAAACACATGACCTGAGTGGGTGAGATGCTGTTGTCAGAAGTCCTGAGTAGCAAGAAGAAAGAGTAACAGATAATGAATGAAAGCAAACTTTGGCTCCTTCAACTTTATGCTGAGACTAACTCAGCAGGTGATATCTCTTCAAATGAACCAACATTTTATAGAGTCATAGACCTAAGGCTGAAAGGAACGTCAGAGGAAATCTAGTCTAAAACCTTCATTTTACAGTTGAGGAAACTGATACCACAAGGATTTAGTAACTTGCCCAAGTAACTACTACAAAAGGAGTAAGCATCTGGGGAAGGATCTGAACTCAGGGCCTCTGACTCCAGAGCCAGTGTTTGATTGTGTGGAACTATGAACTTTGGGACAGTTTGTTTTAGGGCCATAATACATTTAACAAGGTAGTACCAGAATTCCATTTGTTTTTCCAGCATTCTTGCTTCAGTAGCCTGTTTATTAAATAAGTGAACAAATCAGGAGCAGGTGTCAGGAAGAAAAAAAAAAGGGCTCTGAATTGCTCAAATTGTGAAATCTTGGATTTTTTATCTTTTTAGCTGAGTCTCAGTCTTCCTTGTGTTTTTGAAAGAGCTGTTGAATTCTACCCCTACTCTGCCCCCTTCATGCTATAAAACCATATAATTCCTGTG
Organism: Pseudochirops cupreus; assembly: GCA_028627135.1. Lineage (NCBI taxonomy): Eukaryota > Metazoa > Chordata > Mammalia > Diprotodontia > Pseudocheiridae > Pseudochirops > Pseudochirops cupreus. The sequence continues at coordinate 552,354,351 of CM053581.1, read as the reverse complement.
CTCCATTGCCACTACTCTGTAGCAGGTCCTTCTCTCTCTCCTCATAGAGGATGTGAATGTGTTCATTTATTCATTTAATTCACATATGGAGGTGATGTTTGTTAGGTCCTCTGATGGTTTTCCTGTCCTCCTGAGTTAGCTCTCTCATTGTGCCATGAGCAGATGGGCACTTAATAAAGGTATCTTGATGATGATGAGAGAATTGGAGTTTCCAGATGTGGTGACCAGGAAGGCAGAGCAGAGCATCCTGTGAACTGTCTGCCTCCTGGGGGGATGCTTTCTGTCATACTGGTACAAGGCTGGAGAAGCCACTTCATTGCCTGTTTTGGCCTTTGGCTACTTCCCATCTACCTCTCCTCTTCTCAACCCCATCTGCCCACTTGGTGGGGTGGGCAGGGAATGCTTCAGAGATGCTTCTCTCTGGAGGTCCAACAGGAGGCAGAACTCAGACCTGGAGCTGGCTCTATGGACCCCTGCAAATGTTACTGCATATAGTATGTAGGAAGCTTGAACCAGAGGTCACCATGGGAGCATATGCTGGCTTTGATCTGCCTCGGGAGTGCAGTCTATTTAGAAAAGCAATCACCAGAGGTTAATAGCTGTGCAACTGTGGTGTTTGGTATTTAAAGAATCAATTTAAAAGTCTTTTACTCAATGGCAAACCATAATAATGTTCTGTGTCGGCTAATGTAGTTCAAAGTATACTCCAGATTGAAAAGATACAAGGATGGAGTTTAGATTTCTAACAATGGAAACATCACTATTTTGTAATGTTTGAATGATCTGCCTGTGGTGGTTTTCAAAGGCATCCACTGTGTTCCTGGCTACAGGTATGTGCCCAGAGAGGCTGCTGATCACCACCCAGTTAGTGTGATTTTACCAGGGTTCTAACCAGATTGCCAATTAGAGAACTGTTAGGTAGTCATGATTGAGCTTGGAATCAGAAAATGTTAGACCAGGAAGGGAAATGGCTCCCTCCATCCCTCCCCTTGACCTTGACACTCTAACTCAGGAGTGGGGAAGCTGTGACTTCGAGGTCTCATGGGGCCCTTTAGGTCCTCAAGTTTGACCCTTTGACTGAACCCACACTTCACAGAACAAATCCTAAGGGGATTCAGTCAAAGGGCTGCACTTGAGGACCTAGAAGGCCCTATGTGACCTTGAGGCTGCAGGTTCCCCACCCCTGTTCAGCTCTTTCTGTCAATCTGAACAACTACTGAAGGGGATAGGTAGCTGGAAAAAAATCTGCTTTAAACTTATTTTGTTTATGCCTGTTCACTAGTAGAGGTGGAAGGAAGTAATTGAATTAATTTTCCTCTGTATCTAATTCAGGGAGTTATTACTCAGGGGCAGATTGTGTTAGCAAAATGGTATTGAGTGAATGATAATTTTGTTCTTATTTTTAAGGTTTACATACATTTTAAATACAGAGGGTATTTTTAAAATTATGTCTTCCTGCTCAAAATGAATGAAAAATAATTTCTGCACCAAGTACCATGCTAGTTACTAAGACTATAAATACAAAAGTAAGACATCCCTGTTCTCAAAATGCTTACATCCTAAAGGAGAAGACAATGCACACAGGGCAGTGGTGTTTGGGTTTGGAAAGACAGGGAGATACTAAGTGGAACCATAGAGGAGGCAACTGACATGCCCTCTCTAGTAAAGAAGACTGTTGCTTGGACTGGGGTCCTAAGGCTGGAAAGGTCCAGAGGGAGATGAGGTTACACATGAGCGTCTGTGGTGGCAGGCACAATAATCAGCAAAGAGAAAGGAATGAAATGTGAGGCAAGGCTGGGGCTGCCTAGATCCGTTAGAGATCATGTGACCCACTCTCTAATCAGAATAGAGTGGAAGGAAAAAGAAAGTTTCCTTTTCAGAGATTTGGAAAACTTTGTGTGTCACATGAGAAGCTTTATAGTAGGTTTTGGATCTTGAACATGTATCACATGTGTATATATACAAGTACCATGGATCAAAAACCAAACACCTGTGTAAAAGGTTGACCAGGTAAACCCACCTGTCTGTTTGATAAGGTTGTGTGAACACTGGCATCTCCCCATGGAGGATCTTGGATCCTCCTTCCTGGAGGGTTGCTACTTATACAAAGCTTAGCTCTGAAGGAGAAGCTGGAATGGTGTGTGCAAAATGAGCTTTGTTAACTCATTGCTATACTCAAGACAGTAACATGCTGATTCCTAGCTTTCAGGTCTTTGACAGACTTCTCTTTTCCACCCCTGTCTCCGACTTCTGTCAGCTAAACTCTTGTGACCTTTTGCTACCTCAGGTAAATGGCATGGTCTGACTTCTTGTCCCTTTGAGCTATACAACAATTGAGGTCAGTGAATATATTCAAGGTGAGCACATATATTAGAATTTACTTAAATGGTATGGGAGAATTTATGGGGCCCCTCTAGTAGAACTTTGCCTAAAAAGACCAATCATGGGCAATCACTCTATAGGCATTTATTAAGTGCTAGATACTGTATTAAGCACTGGGGACCCAAAATCCCCTCAAGGAACTTACATTCTAATGGGGAAAACAGCATGTAGACAGCATATACAATTCAAATGCAAGGCAGCCTTGGAAGGGTAGACTGTAGTAGCTATGGAGATGGAGAGACCTTCCATAGTAGGCGATGCTTGAGTTGGTCTTGAAGGTATCCAAGAATTCTATTTTAAGAAACAGAGGTTAATGAGAAGAGAGAGTATACAGGAATGGGGCTAGCCAGTGCAAAGACTTGGGGATAGGACATGGAGCATCGTGGTGATAACTGGGGCAACTTCTCTGAAAGGTAGCAACCCTAAATGGATTCCTGGTGGCAGATAAGAGTCTCAAGGAATATGTTGGCTTCAATATTTACAGAGAACATAGAGAATAGGTACAACTCCTAAAGCACTTGACTACATTTTACGGAAACTTTAGACATCCTGCTAGCTAAGGATTCCCATTCATTAACTCAGGAGTGATCACGTGTATGTGCAGAATTTGATGAGACACATGCAAGAGGAACACACTGGACAACACACACAGATAGCCGAAGTGTGATTCATGCCAGTGTTTGATAATTGAAAGCATTAGCCTTTCACAGGGGGCTTAGTGTCTAATTTTCTGCTTAATCTTAGAATTAAGACAATATTAATAAATAACAACCTGGGAATTTTGTAGCAGTAATACACTTACTTGTGGATTGGCAACAAGAGACAGCAAGAGATAACTGGAATCCACAGATCTTCCTGGAATACTTACTCAGTCTTCCCCGTGAAGATCATTCCTGACAAGTGACTGAACTGGCATTGTTTCCTTCTGCTCCCCATTCAAATGAGCAGTGAAATAGAGGCCAGTTGAATAGTCAGGGAAGTGAGAAGGGAAAACATCCAGGGGGCCTAGAGAGTGTAGAATTGTGCAGCTTGGGCTGGGAGCCTTCCAGAGTTGACTCTGTTGAAGTAGGGTGTCACCAGGCACAGCTGTGCCCTAGGCAGGTTACAGGATGCCCTGACTTCTCTTGGAGCTCTGGGATTTGTGATTCTTCAAAGCTACAGCTTTGGTTGACATAGCACCAAGAGCCAGGGATAAATGATCAAACTGTAGGGTGTTTTTAGGGGGGAGGAAGTGATGGGAGTTGAATATGTGATTTCATCAATGTAGGGAGCTCTTGGTATGTAAATTCTATCCACTAATGCAGAGTGACAACTCCTTTATAACCAGTAGTCTTAGAAAGTTGCCTGAGATCATAGAGACTTACTCAGGGCTACCTCATTCATCCTATAAACATTTATTAAGTATCTACTATGTGCCAGGAACTGTAGTAAGCTCTAAGGGAACAAAAAGCCAAAAAACAGTCCCTGCCCTCAAGAAGCTTACAATCTAAGGGACTGGACAACATGCACACAAAAATATACAAAACAAAACTATATATGGGATAAATAGAAAATAATTAAAAGAGGGGAAGTATTGAAATTAAGAGGGATTAGGGAAGACTTCCCATAGAAGGTCAGATTTTAGCTGAGATTTAAAGGAAGCCAGGGAGGCCAGTAGTGGGAGTGGATATACCTGAGGAAAGGCTGGGGCTAGAACCCAGAATCAGGAGTGGGGAACCAGTGGCTTTGAGACCATATGTGACCCTCTAGGTCCCCAAGTGTGGCTCTTTGACCAAGCAAATTTGTTCTGTGAAGTTTGGATTCAATTGAAGGACTGTACTTGAGGACCTAGAGGGCCACATGTGGCCTCAAGCCCACAGGTTCCCTACCCCTGACCAAGATTTTCTGATGCCTGCCCTCCTCTCCTCTCTTCTCATTATTTGTATATATGTTGATACAGGTATGGTGTCTTTTACACTTATAGTGAATTTCTCTTTCTGATCATTGAGGATTTAGACAGGTCCTGTGATATCATCAGTGCAGAGAATTCCCACAGAGGAAACTCACTTTACCCAATGCAGTTCAGCTCTGGTTTGGAAGCTCATAGGAGTGGAGAGAGTAGCCAGTATCACTAAGTGATTAAGTGATTTACCCAAGGTCAAATAGTCAGTCATATAGCGGTATGTTTCAGAAGCTGAGCTTGAGCTTGGGTCTTCTTGATTCCAAGGCTATAGCTGCCTCTAATTAAAGTTATTATGTATAAAATTCTCTGTAACTTTATTCACTAACTGAGGACTTGCTTTGAGCTTTTTCTACCCATTGGGCTCCTATTAATAACAGGCCTATGTGATGTTTCCCCCATATTGTCCCTCCCTATTCGGCATCTCATGACATATGTGGGGATTCAGGCATCTTCTTTTTCTCAAGGGAAGCAACCGGCAGATGTGTGTTGACCTTCATTTTGTTGGAAGTCAGGAGATTTGGAAAACTCTGCATGTCATGTGAGAAGTTTTATAAGAAGTATTTGATCTTGAACATGTCACATGTACATACATACAAACACCGTGGATTAAAAACCAAATCAAACGTTTGTATAGAAGGCTGGCCGGTTGAATTGATGAGGTTAAAGGGTTAAATGTTTGGCCATTTGCATCTGCCTATGGAGGATCTTGGAATCCCCCTCCTGGGTGTAGGTACCATGGCCCACAGTGCTGTGGCAGCCTGTATTAGGGTACTGAGGGCAGGGTGTAGGTGGCTGCACGCACCAAAGCACAGTCTTTCTCCTTGGAAATGACTTTCTTTAATGAGATCAAATGTACAGGCATATCCTGCTATAAAGGAAGAAGGAATAGTGCTATAGGAGGGAGAAGGAAAAGGAGAAGAAAGAGGAAGAGGGGAGTTGGAGGAGGAGAGAAACCACTTCTGAAGGAAAAAAGGAGCATTTTGCTTTTGTTGTGCTGCCTGGAATAGCTGAGACGTGACTTTTCTTGTGTCCTGGTATTCTAGTGAAAGTCAGATTTATAGTGGCCTGTCTCCTCATAATTAAAGGAGGCTGCAGCTGTCATTGAATCATGTCGGGCTGAGAGGGACCTTGAGGGTTTATCTCGTGTGACTTTCCAAACAGATTTCAAGATCCAAGCTGTGCTTGCTGAAAGAATGCTCAATTTAAAGACAAAGGACCTTGGCTGCATTTCTGAATCCACCATTTACTGCCTGCACAAGATCAGGGAATTTACTTGACCTTTCTGGCCTCAGTTTCTTCACCTGTAAAACAGGGAGGTCTTCTTTTACCTCCTGGGTCAAATATACTCTGTTGGACACTTAAAGCTCTTCACAACTTGACCCCTTCCTAACCTTTTATTCTTTATATTTTAATCCCCTCCACACAGTCTAAGATCCAGTACACTGATCTTAGAATACCCTGTCTCCCATCTCTGCCTTTGTCCTAATGATTCCCCATGCCTGGAACACACTTTTCCTCACCTTCACCTCTCAATTTTCCTGGCTTCCTATAAAACTCAGCTCAGATCTCATCTTTTGCAAGAGGCTTTTCCTGGTTCCCCTGGCTGCTAGTTCCTTCCCCACTGAGATTTCCTTCCATTTTCTCTGCATATATCTTGTTATAGCTTCTTGGAGCCATAGGTGAGCCTCGGGTGATGGATGGGCTTGGCAAATCTGCACAGCTCTGCCTCACTTAAATCAGAAGAGTTTAGCAACGTGTCTCATGTCACACAGCTCCGTCATTCCAGGGTCTCAGTAGAACCCAGGTCTTCTGACTCTAGGTCTGAAGCTCTTTCTCATCCAAAAGACAGCCTCTCAGATGTGAATAACAAAACATTAAATTGTGCAGTACTTTGCAGTTTTTAAATATTGTTTGATCCAAAGAACCATGGCCTTGGAGTCAGGAGACATGTTAGTGCAAATCCTTGTGCTGACACTTATTATTTATTAGCTCTCTGGCCACAGTGAAGGCATTTGACTTCTCAGCCTCAGTTTCTTCTTCTGTTAAATGGGGATAATGATTCCTGCTCTACCTGCCTCACAGGGTTATTGTGAGGAAATCACTGGATATACTTTAAAGCACTATAGAAATGTGAGGTAATACTACCATTACACACAGTATTTCACTTGATAATTTTTTCTCCTAGCTTCTGAGTTGTGTTCTTTGCCCTTGCTTCAGTTGCTAGGTGTCTGGGTTGGGCATCTGTTTTTGAAAATGTAGAGAAGACTGCATATAATGAAGATAAAAACTACCTGGTAAGTTTTCAGAGTAGTTTACTGTGTACAGTCCTGAACTCCTTGTAGCTATTCAGTACCTTTGGAAAGAAGTGCAGGTGGTAATCCAGATGGAGAATGAAATAATCCTTCATTTTAAGCCTGGATCCTTTTGGGTACAGTTGAATTGATGTGCACTGAGAAGGGCTACCTGCTGTATTTTGCTAAGTTCACACCTGTCTTTGTCAACTTTGAGTTTGAGACGCAATTCTTAAGTGTATATTATTATAGGTGTAAAGGAGTGATATCACACTGCCTACTCATTTAGCAGTTGGCATAGAACGTATAATAAATGTGCATATGGAGGAAACTATACTTTAGGTGCTAAATCACAGAATGTGGGTATTGGAAGGGACCTCGAAGATCATCTTTTGTTCAGTTGTGTCTGACTCTCCATGACCCCATTTTGTAGTTTTCTTGGCAAAGATACTGGAGTGGTTGCTATTTCCTTCTCCAGCCCTTTTACAGAGAAAGAAACTGAGGCAAACAGAGTTAAGTGACTTGCCCAGGGGCACACAGCTAGTAAGTATCAGAGGCCAGAGTTGAACTCATGAAGATGAGTCTTTCTGATTCTAAGCCACGGGCCACCTAGTGAGTCCCACAAATTAATTTTCCTGACAGAAGAAACTGAGTTTCAGAGAATTTCCACATCACAGAATGTTGAGCTAGAAAGAGTTGTAGAGATTATGGATTGAGTCCAGTCTCCTCAGGTGAGAAAATTGAGGCTACAAGAAGGAAAAGACCCTACTCAGTGCCACACAGTGAGGAGCAGACCCAGTCACTACTCCTTTTTTACCAAAATATCATTGTCATAGTGAATTCATTCTATCCCTAGAATTCTAGCCTCAATTCACCTTATCCTAGCAATTGTTACTCTTCTTCATCTCGTCTTCATCAGATCTGCTTGATTTCACTCCTTCTTTTCCTATTTTTAAACCTAAAGCTTAGGTACTTAATACATGTTTGTTGATTGACTGAAATGGAAATGTCTGTGGTATAAAAAAAAAAGGGCAGGAATAAAATTGAAAATCTATTTTTAAAAAGTTGTTAAATCATAGAAGGTCTATAGCTGACCCAAACAGAATATATTGTATGTGTATTGGACATTTAAAATTTTTCTTTTAAAGGAAGGAAGACTGCATAACTTCTTTGGGTCTCGGTTTCCTCACCTCTAGAATGAATGGGGTGGCCTGGATGACTTTCTTGTGATTTTCTAGCTCTCAAAATGCCAGGAATCCAAAAGGATTGGGGGAGAGGGGAAGGAGAGGGGTCTTACTTGTTTTTTGGGCTTTCTCTTGCGGATTGTTTCTGTATCCCTTGTTCTTAAGAATCTACCTATATCTCCACGTTACAAAAGAATGTGAGGTGAGAGAATGTATCCCGAAAGGGGGATAACTTAAGCAGCCAGTTTTATGTTGCCTCAAATCTCTTGGCAGAACCACCAGTATCAGTGACAATAGTGTCCCTGTTGTGTTTGATGGTTGGGGGACAAAGTAAGAATTATACCTGGGCATGATCTTTGAAAGACACTTTGAAATGTTGCTGAACTTGGATGATCCTCACCTGTGTATTCCAGCAATGCATTGTGGGATTCTGCCAGAGATTCCCTCTCCTAGCAAGGCCTCCCCCTGACACCTGACTCCATTCTTCTTGCCCATTTCCAATTCTTCCAGTTTTGCAGCACAGGAAAAAAACTGGTATGTTTTGTTGAACCTACACCAAGACCAGAAAGTGAAAGGAAAAAGCCTAGAGAAAATTGTCTCACATGGGGCAGGTCTTTGGATTTCAGAAGGCTAGAAAGATAGTAAAAATAAATGAATGAATGAGTGATGAACACATAAATAAATGGTAGTAACTACTGATAGTGATGACTAAAAAAGGATGCTAGTTATACAACATTCTAGGTTTGGGGACTTGTGTTCTGTGAACTGAGGAAATAAGGGAAGGTTTACTTCTTTTTGTTTATTCTTCAGTTGTTTTTCAGTTGTATCTGACTCTTCATGACCCCATTTGGGCTTTTCTTGGCAGAGATCCCACAGCGGTTTGCCATTTCCTTCTCCACCTCATTTTACAGATGAGGAAACTGAGGCAAACAGGGTGAAGTGACTTACCTAGGGTCACACAGCGAGTGTCTGAGACTTGGGTCTTTATTACTCCAGGGCCCCATACTCTATCCCTTGCGTCATCTTCTGAAAACAAATACTTTCTTTATGTTGTTTGTGTTGTGAAGGACATTATGTCCAGAAAACTCAGCTTTCTTATAATAAACGGACAAGTCTAGACTCTCAAATAAGGTGTAGCCCACGATGAAGGGATGAGGCTAGAAAATAACGATAAAACACCTGTGTCCCACAACAACCCCTGGAGTTAATGAGAATCAGTTCAGAGGGTACAGGATTAGTTCTGTGGAGCCAGTTTGCCAGAAATAACTCACCTTGGAGTTGCGTTGCAAATGTATTGTTGATAAGATTAAGGAACCTCCCCAAATTCTCCTGTAAGGCACAAGGGGGAAATGTAACTAATCAAAGATAAGCCTGTAATCTCAGAAACCCATAGCAAAAGGTAATGTAATAGCAGAAGGTTTTCACGCCTGATAAGGAATATTGAAAGTGCAGCCCTGCCTCAATTATATCACATTACAGTGCTCACTCATAAAATGGCAAAACTCAAAGAAATGCAGGAATCCTTGATGTTCAGCAGTTTTGTAGCTCAATTTGTAACAAAAACGAAAAAAAAAACATTTCAGAGTAAATTAGATTTGAAATTATTGTCTGAATAAATGATATTTTCAATATACTAAAATGCTAATTTCATGAGCAAACTAAGTAAAACATAATATATTTTTATGCTCCTAAAGTAATGTAATGCCTTAACTCTGTAAAAGGCCCTAAAATATGTGCGTCACAGATAACTTAATTGTCTGCCAAATGCCTTTTTCACCTCCAGTTTTTCCACAACCAAAATTATTATTTTAAAAGTTACGTTTCTTTATCATCATCTGTAATTTCAAAACTTAAGGAAATTCTAGTAAGTGACTTATCAGTGAGAAGCTATTGGCCATGGTAAAGGAATCAATGCATTGGACTTTATTGGGAGGGAGGAAGAGAGGAAATGGGAAGAATTGGAACTTCCCAGGGACACCAGGAAGAGGTTGGGATGCTGATGAATGAAGTATGAGTTTATTTATACTAAATTTTATTTTACTTTTCAATTAACAAGCATTTGTTTTTCTCTCCCACTTCCTTGCCCCCTTCTGAAAAAAAAAAGAAAAAGAAAACCCTCGTAATAAATACACAGTCAAACAAAAAGTATTACGTTTTACCAGACAGATTGAGTGTCTGAAAGAGATGGGAAAATTTTGCAATGAATTGGATTGGATAGTGAATGGGTGGTTATCGACCAAGGAGTAGCTGAACACCTTGCTAATTACAAATGCATTAAATCAACTGGATAAATCAACTGTGTAAAAGCACAGAATGGAGGGACCTGCCTTAACAGCCGCTCACATGAGGGATTTAGTTGATCAGAAACTTAATGTGAGCCAGCAGCAGAATGCAGGCGGAGAAAACAAATACATCTTTAGTTACCCTGACATGAGCAGAATGGCCACATCAAGGGAGGTCATATTGTAGTTGCCTCATGGTCTGATGGAATCTGGAATGTCGGGTAGAATTCTGGGCACCATACTTTAAGGGACATGGGCAGTCTAGAATGGGTCTAGAGGAAAGCAAACAGGACAGGATAAATGGAAAAGAAGTGAGGGGGGCATATAGTATGAAGAAGGGGGCCCAGCATAAAAGCTGTCTTCAGATAGGTGAAGGGTTCTTATTTGGAAGAGGATTAAACACATGCAACAACAACAACAACAACAACAACAACACACACACACACAGATGAACTTTAAGTTTTAAACTTTAATAGCATCAAACACCACTCAAACTTTTGGGACACTCTATATATTTTTATCTGCCCAAAGGACAGGCCTGTGACTAAGAGTAATCAGTGAACCTGATAGGGTAGATTTGGGTTTGGGAAAAGGGAGAACTTCCTAACATTTGAGGTTGCTTAACAGAGAAATAAACAAACTGCTTTACACCCTGGCAAAGTCCATGCTACCAGATGTGTTTAAACAGAAGCTGGAGAACTTCCAGTCAGGGATGCCACAGAACAGATTTCTACATTGAGAGGTAGATTAAACTTGGTGACCCCTGACCTACCTTCCAGCTGTAAAATTCTAAGGATAAGTGAAGATCTTACTCTCTCTTTTAAAACTCTCTTGATTTTAGTAAAACCCAAAGTACTCTTTCTTAAATGTTCTTCTCAATCATAAAAACCAAGCATATTCAAAGGAATTCCCAACTGTATTTTCAATTCACTCACCCATAACCAACCAGGCAGTCTTCATCCTGCCCTGGTATAAAAGCAGCCATTTGGCATTTTTTTCATATACGAGTATAAGCTCCCTGAGACTACGGACTGTTTCCACTTTATCTCGGTAGAGCCTGGCAACCTAGTAGGCATTCATTAGATGCTTTTTGTTTTGTTTTGTTTTTTAACAAAATGTCTACCTACACTTCAGTAATTCAGCAAATAACTCATTAATTTCCATTCGATTCAATATTTTAGTTAAGTGTCTACTGACTGCTGTATGTACAATGCTTGGCACGGGAAGGGAAGGCTAAATAAGACACTATCCCAGGTCCCATTGAGCTTACAGTCTAATACACAAAGACACATGCAGATGAGTAAAATATAAACTAATGCATGATAAATGCACTGAGCAAGTGGAAAACAGAGTTACTGCATGAGGTCTGATGGGATCATTTTTTACTGACTGGCGGTTCAAGGATGGCTGGGTGACCTTGATGTCACTCTTTTCCTTCCTTCTTACTCCTTAACTTCAGAATAGCTACTGAGCAGAGGTTAGATGTGGATTAGGATCAGGGTGACTTCATTTGTGGACGACTCAGTCTCTACAAAATCTCTCATATTCATCCCTTTCTGCTCACATTATCCTAGTCTTGGACCTAATTGCCTCCCTCCTAGTCTATTGCAGGAGCCTCCTAACTCTTCTTGCTATTTCCAGTTTCCTTTCTCTAATACGCTCTCTATTCAGCTGCCAAAATAATCTTCCTGAAATACACATCTGACCACTTCAGTACCCTGTTCGTCAGACCCCAATTGTTCCCTTGGTAACTTACAAATTCCTCACTTAGCATTTAAAGACTTTCCCAAATCTGGCTTCAATGTGCCCTTCTATCTTATTTTACATTAGTCTCTATCATGTACTCTGTGTTCTAGCTAAGTGAGACTACTAGCTATTCTTGAACCCTGTGTCTGTATATTTCCATAAGCCATCCTCCATGCCTGCAATGTACTACTTGTCTTCTTTCAAGGTCCACCCACCTCTGTTTTAAAACTTTTCCTGATTCCCTCCCTCCTCCAAACCCTGTTGTTCATGTTCTCTCCCTCAAATGTCTTTATATTTACTTCTCTTTATACATATTTGTTCCACTTAGTAAAATACAGGCCTTTGGGGACAGAGACTTTCATTTTGGTTTTGTAGCCCCAGAGCCTTGCATACAGTGTGCACTTAATAAGTATAGGTTGAACTGAATAGAATTCATAATCGGGTTTAAAGAAATGTAGGAAATAAACAGGAAAAGGGGTAGGGAGTCAGTCCATACTAAACCTAGAGAATGAGCTAGAAATAACATGAAGATAGGAAAGCTCAGAGCATGTCTAGGGGACAGAGCTGTCTACTTTGACTGGATGTTGTAGTAGGACAGAGGGAGATGAGATGAGGCTTGAAAGGAAGGGTAGGCTCGCCACGTTAGAGAGAAACTTGGATGTCAGGCAAATGAGTCTGAGTATTATTTCAACAATAACAATTCCTAAAACTTTTGAGTGGAAAATGAAGAGCTGAACTGGCCTCTGAAGTTTCTTTCAGCTGTAAATTTGGGATCCCATGAAAAAAATATTTGTTAAATTACTCCAGCCCAAACCAACTAGCATTCAGAAATGTTTGCAATGATTTTTAAAACATATTCTTATAGGTCTACTTGGAGGTATCATGGTAACCTTGGGTTCTCAAAAGTCAGAGCACCAACTCAGGCCAGTCCAGACAGGCTGAGAAGACAGACCGAGTCTTGTTGGCTGAAGACTCACCTAGCTAAGCATAGAAACTTCATTACCAGTAGCTTGGTCATTAGGTGATATGGGGAGGTTTTTGATCACAGCAGCTTAGGAAACTGTTTACTAAGTAAGTCATGGAGAGATCTTGGTCTGCTTTGGTGGAGGAAATGAAACACTAATGAAATGACCATTCAAATTGCTATAATAAGTACTTTCGGTACTTTCCTCCCTTGTTGTTAAGAACACCAGTTGTATGTCTTGATCAACACACATAAAATGACTATGGACAAAGAAAAAATAACCTTCTAGAGATCTCTCTTGTTTTTGGAAATCTATCCACACACATATACACACATACACACACACACACACGCATGCATGCATGCATGCATGCTTGTGTACATTTATAGCACCCAAAGGTTGTTCAATGACACTTGTGCAGAATTTTGCTTATGAGTCCAAAATTGCAACTTACTCTGACAATAAATGTATATTTCTATATAGCTGTAGTTATACGACACTAACTTTATATTTACATAGACACAATTATGCTTATTTTTCTGTGTTGACATGGACAACCATATAGAAAATTTAAGACAGATAAATATATAGAAATTTTGATGATAGATAGATGAGAGTTACCTAAGCTACTTGATTGCTAATCTGTATTGGTACAGGGACTTTTCTTGGTGGAAGCTCCTTTTACCCAAGAAAACATTGATTTAAACTGATTCTACTAGCTACACCTGAATAATATAGATACTGACTACAGATAGTCAAGAGCAAGTTAAAATTTTGTACTTCAAAGCACAATTTTGCAAAGAAAGTCCCTTGACAACCTACGGGCACCAGAAACATCTTATGTGGTATTTACTCATGATTAATTTGCACCATAAGGTCAGTAAAAGCTGCATCCTTCACAGCACCTTCCTCCTCTCTTTGATATGGTGTATCTATGTCAAGTCACAAGACCCCAACATCAACTTCACCATCATCTAGTAAGAATCAAAGTCTTAGAGCAGAGGTATCAAATGCATGGGCTGCATATAGCTCCAAACACTCTCAGGTGTAGCCCAAAATGTAATTGTAAATTGTAAAATGTAATTGGGAAATATTTACCCAAATAAATAAAAATATAAGAAAACATGGATAATATTCCATTTTAAAACTAAGTCAACATGCAACCCCATCATATCTTTATGTATGGACTAATGGCCCCCGTTTCTGTTCAAACTTGTCACTATTGTTGTAGAGTGTCTTCCATGATTAGGAAGCAAGACAGAAAGACTGTAGGGAGGGGAAGACAATAGTTGTCAGTTGTTCTAAAACGAGCACTAGACTCTCTCCTTATTCTAAGTACTTGTAGGCAATGGATAAAAGTAGAGAGAATAAGAACCTCTAGTCTAGGCTGGTGTTTCTTATCATCTGGTTTGTTATGCTAAAGTTGCAGAGATGATTTGGTATGACAGAGGAAGAGGAGAGACAGAAAGAAAAAACGACAGAAAGACACAGACACAGAGAGAAATAGATGTAGAGAGTGACAGAGGCAGGGAGTCAGACAGATGGGTGCAGTTATAGAGATAGAGTCTGACAGTCTCAAAAAGAATGACAGAAACAGACAGAAACAGGGAAACAGACAGAAACACAGAGCCACATAGGACAAGAGAAACTTGTATGTGACAATGTAGCTTTGGGGTTATTTTCCACAGGAGGTTATCTTTGTCTGTTTCTTGCATTCAAAAGGGAGCCATGTGGGCTATGAGCTGTCCAAGGTCTTAGGTACAGAGCAGAACATCCAATAGTTTCAGCAAAGATGTCTCAAAGTCAGCATTAATAGCATCCTTAACAATAGTTTCTGAGCCCATTCCATCTCCCATGACATGTTTGTGTACGTGGTTGTGAGACCCTTGCAGTCAGAGTTTGTGGGATCCTGATGTCAAGAGCCAGAAATTTTAAAACTGCCACAGATATAAGGAGACCTGACCTCTGTTCTTGCAAGATTGCATGAACTCATTAAAGTAATGATTTGAGACATTGTAAATTTGTATCTAAAAACACCCTCCTCCCAAAGTCTTGAATTAAAAAAAAAGCAATGGTAACTAAGCCACAAACAGACAATAAAAACTGCCTGCACATGTAAAACCCTCTTATGGAGCTAAATGGGGAAGTCTTATTATTGAGTACCCCTATGGTCAATGGTGATTACCATGGAAACAACTTCCAAAGACACTATGTCATCTTCAACAGCAAATGTGGTGATTTGAGGCCTACATTTCCCTTGGGAAGATGTCTGTTGGCTGTTAGAAAAGCAGCAAGTCTAATTGCTGCTTCCCATCCTACCCTTCTGCTTTGTCTCTGTCTGACAGGAAAGTACTGTTCATTAAAGGCGGTTGACATCCTACATACAAAAGAGTGTTGAGATTCAGGATTGGAGTGTTTCAAACAACATGAGGTTGAACTCTGTTCCATTAGAGAAGTCATTCACTGACTTATTTCTGAACAAATGTTAAATCTAAAGCCCTGAATTCTACTGTATTAAAAACAGTTTCGTTAGCATAGAGAAATGTGGACAGCACTTTGTGAACTAAGAGAATGATCCCATCGTGGATTGAATGTCTATCATTCTCAGATATAAAATTTACATTCAAGTCTAATATGAGTATAATTATTCAATGTATGTCTATATATAAAAGCATCTAGGAGATGCAGCAGTAGATAGAGCTCTGGAACTAGAGGTAGGAATACCTGAGTTCAAATCCTGCCTCATATTTACTAGCTATACACTTTGGGGCAAATCACTTTATCTCTGTCCAATTCCATTGTTCACATTTCTGCCAGGCATTCATTCCTTATCCATAAATGAATTCATGTCATTCTCCCACTCTTTTACAGATAAGGAATTGGGGCCCACAGAGGAAAAGTGAGTCATTCAAGAAGTAGATAGCCCAGCAAAGATTTGAATCCCCATCCTTTGACTCCAGATTGTGACTTCTCCCTGTAGCACCTTCCTATGGTACTCTTGGACCACACAACTGTACCTGGCATTTCATTCTCTCCAGTGATATAGATCCTATTCCTTCAGTGTCTTGTCTTCCTGGGTTGCTGTGGCTGCAAATATGTATCATTCCAGAGCTGTCCAGGAGATGAAACTCTCTGAGTTTAGTGAAACTTATACTATGACTTTATTGGTCAGTTGTCCATAATCAGGCTCTTATTCAGACCCTTTCCATCTTTCCAACTGTCAGAGCTTGAACTCTGATGACAGAGCCCTTGACTACCCAGGGTGACCAGATGAAAGGCAACATGATTTTAGTGGGTAGGTTCTTGGACTTGGAGTCCAGAAAACCTGAATTCAGATTCTGTCCTCAACACAATTGTTAACTGTGTGACCGCAAGCAAGCTAAGTAATGTCTCTGAGCCTCACCTCTAAATAAAGTGGAGACAGTAATCACACTATCATTATTTCACAAGGTCATTATGAGACTCAAATGAAATGATACATGCAAAGTACTTTGCAAACTTTAAGGCATCATCTCATTTTGGGTGGAAGAATGTTATAAAGCACTGCCATGATATTTTATGTTCAGTAACCTATTAGCATATCCTGATAATTCCCATCTTTAACAATGAGCATTCCCACTTTACTGACTAAGAAGTAGAAATTCTAAGGTAGGATAACCTCCCTTTAGGGAGTCATCAAAACCAAGACAGTGCATGCTATGTGCTTGGCCTAAAGGGGACAAGAATAGAGAATGAAACAGCAGCCATCACATAGATAGCACCTTAAGGTTAACAGCGCACTTTCTGTCTATATAGTATCTTTTTTGATAAATGGATGCTGATTTGTCAGATACAGGTCTGAAGGTCACTACTTTGAGACGTGGCTTTCCTCCCAGTAGCTAATTGGGACTCTAGTATTTAGTCTCTCAGTCTTGGGTCCCTCTTGCTGTAGATCCTGGGTTTCTCTTTCAGAATAGTAAAACCACAGCCAACAGACAGATTTCCTCCCCTCCCCAAACTTGGTTACAAATGTTTTTTCCCTAGGTTTGTTAGCTCGAACAAGATGCAGCACTTTCTCTCAGACAGTTTCAGGCATAAAACAGGAAAGGAAAGGAGAGAGAGAGGAATAGTTTACTACAACTTGACAAAAAAGAAAAGAAAAGGCAATCACAGAATTTGAGATTGGAAAGGATCTCAATTGCGATCTAGTCTAACCCATACATGAAACGAATCCTCATTATAAAATACCTGATGAGTGGTTGTTCAGCTTTTGCCCAAAGACCTCTAAGGAGGGGACTCTGCCCATGCCACTTATGGGCAGCTCTGCTGGTTAAGTTTTTTTTCCCTCTAACATCAAGCCTAAATTTTCCTCTTTGCAATTTTTATCCATTACCTTGGGTTCTGCCCTCTAATCTCCCCTTCACATTCTTGCCCTTGAAAGGTACTTGATGATAGCTATCAGGACCCCATGAATCTTCTTTGCCTCAAACTAGTCATGCCCAATTCCTTCAACTCATCCTCATATCACATGGAGTCAGATGCCTTTCACCCCTTGGGGGGCCCTTCTGTGGGCACTTTCTAGCTTGTCAGCATCCTTCTCAAATCATGGTGGCCAGATTTAAGACTTTTCGCTAAAAAGAATGGGGAGAGAGAAGACTGCCCATGTCTAAACCTAAAGTTATAAACTATAGAGAATACTACCAAGAAGCAGGAAGAATAATATCAGAGAGACTCAGAAATGCACAGGAGACAAAAGTCTAAGAAAGGAGCCAGGAATTAAACTCTTAGTCTTAAAAATCTGTAGACAAATGTCCAAAGTTTAGGCCACAAGTAAGAGGGAAGTGGGGGGGGAAGGAAGGAAGGAAGGAAGAAGGGAGGGAGGAAGGGAAAAAGGGAAGGAAGGGGGGAGGGAGAAAGGAAGGAAAGAAGGAAGGAAGGGAAGGATGTAAGAAGAAAATTAATTACATGCCTACTATGTACCAGGCACTGTGTAAGTGCTTTACAAATATTAACTTATTTGATCTGGAAGTTCTAAAACAAGGGGAAAAATTTGACCTCATAGAAGGAAGAAGGGAGAGAAAGGAGGGAGGGAAGCAAAATAAGCAAGGAAAGAACAAGGTAGAGGGAAAAGGAGAAGGGAAAAACAAGATGGAAAGGAAGGGAAGGAAGGAATGAGTAGAAGGGGAGGGAAGGATGAAAGAAAACAGCTGTTCACTCAATCTTCTTCCTTATTCAGTGGTCCCTTTCCACTTTCCACACAAAGTAGTTCCTAGCATAACAACTACCATGTGGCATGGAGTACAAATTCCTTTTAAAATGCATTCAGGTACAGTCTGCAGCAACCATCTGCTCCATCCCCTACCCTTCATACAGTCAAACCTCATTAATTTAGACTCTGCCAAACTGTAATTTGTGATGATTTGTCCAGAGAAGGGCTGAAGTCTTCTCTTTCATTATCGATGAAGGAAGTATTGGCTAAATAAATGAACTGTGTGAAGATTGTTGGGGAAGTTCTTAACTTGCTTGAGATGGGGGAGGGAGGGGAGAATGTTTTCTAGGGCATCAGCATCTATTACTAATAATTAATGTGCTGATTATGCATGCTTTTTATCTAGTCATTAAAGTCGACCCAGGAGGACTTCTATTTAATTATATTTTATTAGCATTTAACTTGAATTATTCTACTTAGAGAAAGTATTGGAACTTCATTTCTTAAAAAAAATGGTATACTCAGATGCCACCCTGCAATTTAGCTAAATTTGTAAGCTTTTGTTATAATTACCTACACCCATCCAATCCCATGAATACTAACCAGGACTATTGGATTTATTTAACCAAGATTTTCTGTTTTCCTGACTTTTTTTCCAAGATAAAAAAAAAACCATGAAGTATAAATGAGCTGTAGTTGGTGGTGGTTGCAGTAGAGAGATCAAGATCTCAGTTATATCACTTACCTTGATATTTCCAACTAGAGGCAAGCAGCTTTACCCTCTACAAAGCTCATTAGAATGCTATAAATGAGAAGTTGAATACGGCTAAAACAAAAAGAAGCCTATGTACTTCTTAACTGATGCTGTCAGATAAGGGCACAACCCTCTTTATTAGCAGCCTCCTTCGGCTAGGAATATCAAGGTTATGACCTTCCTCTACCACATCCCATGAAAGGCCAGAGGTACAAAAGAATATGGAGAAGACAACTTGGAAAGATTCTCCTAAGGAGCCCTATTGTCCCGCTTGACTTAGGCTGGTCACTGGAGTAAGTTATGTTCTGTGTTCGACCTCACAGAAGCCACATTGGACAACTATCCACCTTTCCCCTTGAGATATGCTGACCTCATCCCATCCAACTCTCTAACCAGGCCCAAAGATCCCCATCACGTTTCAGGGTCAACCTTTTTTGTCACATGTGGATACTAAAGCTTTACATGAATATAGTATATTTTTTTGGTTGACTTCATCCCATAGGATTCAAGCTTCTCTTTGCTTTACCTACAATTCTTCATAATTATCTTTTTCTTCTTTCCCCTCCCTTATGTGGCCCACCCAGTTCCATGATAACCAGCTATCAGTCCTTACGATGTTGCTATATCCTTGCCAAAATGGAATGAAAGAATAGACCTCATGTCCTCCCTTAGGCCACCATATGCATTGTCAGGCATTATGGCCTTGGACCTGAACTAGTTCTTGCCTTGGGGTTAGCAGTTTAATCCCTTTTCTTTTATAACATTGTCCAGTTCAGGACCTCCCTACAAATTCCTTCGGCTCCATAGAGATACATAGAAACAAGCAGATACTTGAAAATGACCTGTGCTTTCCCAGAATTATGAAGTCCAAATCCATTGTCCCTGGAAAGAAGCCAGGGTGCTGGCCTTGAAGGGAATGTTCAAGCTCATGACACAGCCAGCAAATACTGCAGGTCAGAATGTATTCCAACACAAACCTGCATAGTACTTTTTCTCTTAGAAACATAGCTCAGGAGCACTCTCCAGAGGCTGAGAGGGAGCCACATTCTTCATCACTAGGACAGAAGGATTTCTTGTGTTGGCTCTCCTATACTGTTTCCTCCCAATGGCAAGTGGGCTCCCTGTCAACAGAGCTAAAAGCCCAGTGTGTGCCCCTGGGTAGGATACCAGTACCCATCTCTCAGTTTTATGTCAATTTCTAGGCATGAGTTCCTTCTGCAACCACCATAGATATGACAGTCCTGGCTTACTGTCACAACTATTATTTTTTTTTAATTAAAATTTTTTAAAAGTCAGCAACATTTATTTTCTCTCCAAACCCCTTGTTAAAAAATATTTAGATTCAAGAAAAACACATCCCCTAATTGGTCATGTTGAGAAATGTATATGTCATTCAGAGCCTTGAGTCTAGCTCTCTGTCAGGAGATGGGTAACCTGCTTCATCACAGGTCCTCTGAAACCATGGTCAGTCACTGTGTTGTTCAGAGTTCTGAAGTCTCATCAAAGTTGTTTGCCTTCACAGTGATGTTATTATTGGATAAATTTTTCTTCTGGTTTGCTCACTTTACTCTGCATCAGTTCATTCAGGTCTTCGCAGATTTCTCTGAAATGAAATAATGTCTATAACACACTTTGCAAACATTAAAATCTTATTGAAATACTAATTGTTTTTATTATTTTTTAATTATTGTAATCCTTATCAATTATCCCTATCCAGGAACAGAATTGCCCTCATCATTTGGGTGAGCCTGGCCTATAGGTAGAGATAAGCAGGTCACCTGAATGGCCTGGAGTAAAGGAAACAAGGTACAGGAAGCATGGCTGACCTGAAGGGACTTGCTCCAATAGTGTCCTGGAGACTGGCATAGATCTGAATGGATTCAGAATGGGTTTAGAAAACCAAAGCTAACCTTACCCCTGGGTAATTTTTACTGTTTGGGGGATGGATGCTGCAGGTTCCAGGGGTAGAAGGCAGAGGTTCTGTTTTCAACCTTTTGTCATGGCTCCTCTTTGAAGACATCTCATGGAACCTATCATTGATGTAAAGGAAGAGAAAACAAGGATCAGGAAGACATACAAAGCCATAAAGTAACTTTCCTAATATTACATAGCAAATTAGTAACTTGATCAGAACTAGAACCAGGTCCTAGGATCACAGAATCATGGTTTTAGAGTTAGAAAATTCCTTAGAGTCCATTTTGAAAATGAGAAAACTAAGGCCCAGAAAGATTAAGTCTTTCCCACATTCACACAGATAGTAAAGGTATAACTAGGATTTGAACTCAGCTCCCATGACTTCATGTTTGTTGCTCTTGATTCCCATTCAAGTGCCTTTTCCCCCACATCAGGATGCTGCCTAATTGTGCCTCTAGAGATAAATGAAGGCTGAAATCTTCAGAAGTATGGGTCAGGAGGTATGCACTGTTAGTTACTTTAAAGCATTAAAACCTATCAGACCTTGTTATGCTCTAATGTGTGATCTTTGCTCCCCTTTGTCTAGAGCTCTGAGAAAAAAAAATAGTTTCTAATTTCTTATCCATTCCTGGGTTGAGAAATGAGTAGAATCCATCTCTAGCTAATGGGTAGATAACAGGAACAGACTCCTACTTCATTTGGAACCAAGAGATCCATTTGGCCACAAAGTAAGGTAGAAGAAAGGAACAATCACCTTTTTTTGGGTGTCTTTGGATTTTGACTCAACAAACATTTGTCCAACCTTTACCATGTGTAGGGAACTGGGCTGAGGGCCAAGAATGCAAAGATGAAAACTGAAAAAGCCCTTGACCTCAAGGAGGTTCCATTCCAAGGAGGGATACAATATCTACACCAATTGGTATGTCTCAGTAATTTGAAGAAGGAGAAAATGTTGATAACTAGGGGAGATTTGAGAAGCCATCATGGAGGAGGTAGTACCTGAGCTAACCCTCAAAGGAATATCAGTCAATTGGAAAGCATGTATTAAGCCCCGCCTTTGTACCAGGCACTTGGGGTAACACAAAAAGAAAGAATGAAACAACTATTCTCAAAGAGTTTATATTCTTTTAAGAGAGACAATCTGTACCTATATAATTATATAGAGTATAAATTCAAATGAATAGAAAGTAGTGAGGGAGGGACAAGGAACGAGGAGATCAGGAGAGGCCTCATGAGGCTTGAGTTGTGTGCTAAAGAAAGAGGGATTCTATGAGGCAGAGGTGAGAAAGGAATGCATTCCTGGCAACTGCTCAAGTCACAGAGGGGCTGTCTGTGAAGAATACAGATGAGACCAGTTTGTACATATGGGAGAGGAGAGCGAAGGTAATGTCTATTGGTCTGGAAAGACAGGGTGAGGCCAGGTTGTGAAGGGCTTTAAAAAAAAAAACACCACCAAAAAGAAGAGCTTACATTTTATCTTAGAGGTAATCTAGTGTTTACTGAGTAGGGGGCAGTAACCTGAGCTTTAGGTCAGATCTGAGTTCAAGGAAAATCCTTTGATAGCTTCATGGAAGGCAGATTGGTACAGGGGAAAGTCTTGACTCCTAGAGGCCAATTAGGAGGCTGTTAGGTGAGAATTGATGGGAGGCTGAGATAAAGGGGTGATTGTGTTCATAGACAAAGGGAGTTGGGCTTTGAGAGGCATGTTAGAGGTAGAGACAGCAATTTAGCATCTAATTGGATACATGAGGTGAAGGGAGAGGGAAGAATTTGAGGATAACTTGGAAGTCTGGAAGAACAGAGGTTCCTTCGGTAGAAATAGTGAGGTATGGAATAGAGCTGGGGGGGAGGGAAGGATAATTAGTTATGTTTGAAACATTTTTAGTTCTAGATGTCTTCAGTGCTCTGAGAGGTAGAAATGAGGAAGGAGAACATTCCAAGCTTGGGGATTGGTTTGTGCAAATGCAGAGAGGGGGCGATTGGACTCTGAATTGGGGAAACAGCTGGTGTCTTGAAAGAGAGTGGTTGAAGGGATCTGCAAAGTCCTAGGCTCCCCAAATCAATCAGCCACTTGCCTACCAAGATATTTGTGCGGCATAATGGCAAAAAGGGAGAGCACGTATCTTTTGACAGGTGATTTCACTTCTTGTTACTGAAAGAAGTCATAACAGTCATTATATCGGGCTTTCATACATTTCCTGCAGTTAGGAGAACAATAGACAATTAAAATGACAGTGTCAGGAGCATTCTGGGGTTTTAGAATGTATGCCAAGGAAAATGGCCTCCCTTGAGCTTTGGGAGGAAAAACAGTCGAAATTGCCGGCACCTACTTTCCAAGTTGAAAGGGCTCTTGGAGGCTGAACTCCAAAGTAAAAAAGAGCCTGTCTGCCTACATATCTGGTGTGAGATCATCTAGGCTTTGACTGAAGGCCACTGAGGGAGAACCCATCCCCCCTCCCAACCCGCTTCCCGTGTGTATACCTCCAAGGCTTGGGAAACCTCTGGATGGTTTGCTTTGCTTTTCAATTCCAGACTCAACCTTACTCCTTCACATGAGAGTGTTTCACATATTTGAAAATAGTTGTCATGTCCCCTTTCCACTTTCTTTCCCAGGTTAACTATTCCTGGTGCTTTCAGTGAATCCTCCCATGACGTAAACCTGAAGTCCTTCACCTTCCTGGTTTCTCCCTGCTGAACACTCTTCAGTGGGACAGAGTCCTGAACTTGTAGTAAGGGAGACCTCAGTTTGGGTCCTGCCTCAGACACTCAATAGCTGTGTGACTTTGGAAAAATCTCTGTTTCCTCATCTGTAAAATAACAGCACCTTCTTAATATAATAATAATATCATTATCTGTAAAATGGGGCTTATAACAGTGATGAGCTGTTATTGGTGAGTATTTTCCAGTCACGTCCTATTCTTTGTGATTCCGTTTGAGATGAGCAAACGAGTTAATATCTGTGGCGTGCTTTGCAGACCTTAAAGTTCTATTATCAACGCGAGCGATGATTAAGGAACTTGACAAAACTTTAAAGTATTCTATAGATGCTAGATACTATTGGCTATTGTTATCAGTGTCTTTTGTGAAATGTACTACCTAATGCTGGACAGTTACCACTCGCCTGCCAATATGGGGTCTGACCAGCAGGAACAGTAACACTTATTTCCTTAGTCCTGGAAGCTCTTAATACAGCTTGTATTAACATTAGCTTGCTTGGTCGTTTCCTCATATTGAGCCAGTAACATCCTCAGAGCTTTTTTTCAGGTCACATTCTGGATAGTCATGCCTCCACCATCTTGTAATATTTTTTACAGTTGGGAATAGTGTGGTGATACATTTCCAAATGCTTCCAGAACCAGCTAGATGCCTCGCAGAGAGAGTACATTACATGGACTGTTATTGGTTATCCTTCATTCTCTTCTTGAAGGGGATCCATGGCATCACAAAGATGATCTCTTGGCTTGGGCATGGATTAGATTGAAGTTCAACAGAGCAGTACAAAGTCACCAGCCTTACTCGGTCCTCCAGAGTCATCAAAGCTCCAGTGGCAAGATGAAAGTCAAGACACTGGTGATGGTGTGGGATGCAGTAGGACCTGAGTTGAAATCCTGACTTGTGTACTTACTAGCTGTGTACGTCTGAACATATCATTTAACTTATGCCTGGCTTAGTTTCCTCATCTGTAGAATAGGGATCCTAACAACACTTAAAGGGTAGTTGTGAGGGTCAGATGAGATGACATGTATGTGTGAAACACTTTGCCAACATTTAAGTGCCATATAAATGCTATTATTATTATTATTACTTAGTGTTATTTCCACTGGAAGTTGAGGAGATAAAATTAAATGCAAACCTGTGCTGATATGTTGGTGACGGTGACTCAGGTAACAACGCCAGCATTTTAAGCAGTTCCCCCAAAAGACAATCCCACCTCTTTTAAGTTGCCACATACAGTTCATTGTAACTTTTTTAAAATTTTATTATAGTTTGCATCATTCATTTCCACAAGATTTTGAGTTACATATTTTCTCCCCATCTTTCCCCCACCCACTGCCCCAAAACAGCCATCCCAGTGTGTCCTCCCTCCCCCAGTCTATTCTCTCCTATGTCAC
>CM053581.1:552281657-552329091 GCA_028627135.1 Pseudochirops cupreus | reverse complement strand
TCAGAGTGCTTTTGAGATTCTTTCTCCATCTGGCAAAGGCGACTTTTGAAGGCATTCTTCTCCTCATTGGCTTTTTGGGCCTCTTTTGTCATTTGAGTTAATCTATTTTTTAGGGTGTTGATTTCTTCAGTCATACTGCTGACTCTGTTTTCATGATTTTCCTGCAACATTCTTATTTCTCTTCCCAATTTTTCTTCCACTTCCCTTATTTGGTTTTGAAAATCCTTCTTCAGCTCATCTCTAGCTTTAAGGCATTCTTCATGTTTATTGGAGGCCCCTGGTGGGGGCGCTATGGCTGCGTTCTCCTCCTCTCTCTCCAGAGCGGAAAAGCGAAAGGCAGAGGTTTTGCACCCGCCTCCACGTTGCAGCTTCCCACCCACGGCCTGCAGACAGCAGGGGGACTAAGTGATTGTTCTGAGGCCAGTGCTCTCTCATTGAGCGGCCTGGAAGGGAAGAGAAGGGAAGGAAGGAGAGAGGGGAGGGAAGGGAGAGGGAAGGGAAGGGAAAAAGAAGGGAAGGGAGAGAAAAGGAAAGGAAAGGGAAGGAAAGGGAGAGGGAGGGAAGGAAGGAAGGAAGGAAGAAATGAAAAGGTGAGTGAGAAGGAGAGAAGAAAGGTAAAAAAGAAAGAGAAAGAAGAAAGGAAATAAAAAAAAATCCATCATGGTGAACCTTAGCATTATGGACTTCACTGTGAGTTTATTGAAATCCTTGTTATACTAGGGTGCCAGAGAAGGTATGGAAAAAAATAATAAAAATTGCCTTGTTAGCCTACCTGCAGTAGGAGGCAGATGAGAAAACCTAATTCCCTAATCCAGAGAACTTTTCCAATTAATCAGCCAAGTCAGGTCATAGTGGTATATGACAGAGGTGGGAAGAGATAATCTAGGCTTTGGTAGAAAGTGTTTGATATTAGCAGAAATCAGTTGAATTATAAGGAGACCGTGAAATAAGGGAAACCCATTAGATGTGGGTTCTTCATGTAGTTTCTGGGTTGAGTTATTAGACCCCAATAGTTGGACTGATAACCATCCTTACCTTCATGGTAAAAGAGCTGGCAACAGCTAGCCTTAGAAACACCTGTCCAATTGTCCTTTGGAAGGAAAAAAGAAGTAGGTGCTGGCTTTATGCCCTGAGTGGATTCAGAAACTAAACATCTGCTGCTGGATGGTTGATTGGATGGAGCAACAAGATGGATGTGGCTCCTAACCAGCCACCCAAAGAAAGGGATATGGAAATGCAAAACATTTATTCTTAATGTGTTTCTCTCTGGAGTGGTTTGGGGGAAGAATAATGTCATATTTGTTGTCTCAAATTAGATTATACGCTCCATGAGGATTTTTTTTCTTTTGTTTCTGGTTGCTCCCTCTCTGGAACCCCCTCCATCCAAGTACTTACTAAGTTTAATCCAATCCAACAAGCATTTATTACTAGGATGCATCTTGGTGAAGTGGAAAGAGGGGTCAGGTTAGAGTCAGAAGACCTGAGTTCAAATACTGACTTGGCACTTACTACTTGAGTAACATTGGACAAGTCACTTCAGCTCTTGGGTCCTCAGTTTCATTAATCAAGAAAGTATGGAACTAGATGACCCTGAAGATCCCTTTCATCTCCAAACTGTGATCCTGTTAAGCACCTACGAAGTGCAAGAAACTGAAGATTTGAGAACAAAATGAAAACTAGCACCTGCTCTCAAGGAGAGCAGCTTGGGGGTGCCATAATGCACAGGGCACTGGGCCAGACACTTTGTAGCTGTGTGCCCCCAAGCAAGACACTTAACCTCTGTTTGAGTCAGTTTCCCCATCTATAAGGGGGGGAGATAATAATGACACCTATCTCGAAGGGTTGTTGTGAGGATCAAATGAGATAATAATTGTAAAGTTCTTAGCACAGGGCCAGGCACATAGTGGGTGCTATATGAATGTTATTTATTATTATTACTACATTCTGTTATAGTCATGGAATGCTTACATAGATAAGTATGCACATGATAATTTGAGGAGGAAGAGGACATTAACAGCTAGAGGGAATAGGAAAGGCGTCTTGCAGAGAAGACACATTGGATAAAGCATTTGTTGTTCAGTCTTTTTAGTCCCGTGCATTTGGGGTTTTCTTGGCAAAGATACTCGAGAGATTTGCCATTTCCTTCTCCAGCTCATTTTACAGGTGAGGAAGCTGAGCTAGTAAATGTCTGAGACTGGATTTGAATCTTCCTGACTTCAGACCTGGCACTCTATGCACTATGGCACCCCAGGGCATTCTCAAAGTTGAAGGGAGGATAGAGAGTTATAGGGGCCAACATAGACAAAGTTACAAAGATGGGAAGTGGAATTCCAAGATCTAGAAACAGCACATGTACCTATAGGGTTGGGAGGCTGAATGAATGGAGAGGAGTAGTGCCATTGACTATTCTTGATCTGAAGAGCAATATGATCAGACCAATTCTTAGAAGGATTATCTTAATAGTTTTGCAGATGATAGTTAGAAGAGGGAGAAGAGTAGAGGCCTGAAGTCCAGTTAAGAGGTTGTTGCAAAAGCTGCAGAAGCAGCTAGGTTGCTCAGTGGTTAGAACACCAGAGCTGGAGTGCAGAAGATGAGTTCAATTCCATCCTCAGACACTTAGTAACTGCGTAACCTTGGGTAAGTCACTTAACCTCTGGTTGCCTCAGTTGCCTCATCTATAAAATAGAAACATTAATAGCATCTACTCCCCAGGGTTATTTCATGAGAAAATAATATTTGCAAAGTTCTTTGCAAGGACTTTTAAAGTTTTTGCCAAGTCAGATGCATTTTTGAGTGTTAAAACCAAGTCTGAAGTGTCTTCTTGGAGCCTTGTTGGGAGAACTAGGGTCTGTTTTCATTCACATTGCCACTGACGATGAGACACTGAGCAAGGCAGCATTATATAACTTTGTTTTCCAAACTGCTTAGATTCTGTGTTGTTTAAATGTACTTTAAAAGGACCACAGACATTAAAAAGCCAGTTCCTTCAATGAAGCTTGAAAAGGATCATAGATGCATTATTTCTTCTAGTTTTCAGCCACTCAGCAATTTTTGGAAGCTAACTGAAGCCTAATGTTTAATGTCATGTGGAAGAAAATTTGTACAAAAAGAGGGAATTTTAAAGAAGAGGGAACAAAATGGTGCATGTTGATTGCTATAGGAATCTTTTCTTGATTGGAAGACCACCACTGATGAAGAGGGGAGATTTCCCCTATAACCATGTTTTTCTTTTGTCAACAGGAAGAGAAAAAGGATGCATGGTTGAGCATAAAAGAAAAGCATAAGGAGAAAAGTTTCAAGCAGCAAATTTCTATTATCATGAGAACAGCATCTAGTGATACTAGGTCTCCTGGAATGGACTCATCACTAGATAAGTGTCAGACTGAGTTAGTAAAGATAAGTAGATAAATGAAGACAGTTTATGTCAGAAGGAAGGAGTTAATTGAGGAGAACAGTCCGACACTCATACCTAGCTAAGCACTGCTCTGAAACACATTGGAATGAAGGCTGTCCCAGTTTCTGATTCTAGGCACTAAGTATGGGTAAATTCTACTTCAGCCGTGGAAGGAACCTTAAAATTAGATCGGGCGAGGATGGATAATAATTGAAGTTCAGTGGAAGTAGATGCTTAATTTGTATGTAGGTGTTTGTATTTCTTTCATCTGGCTCTATATTTTATCTTGACTTGAGTTTATAAAACAAGTAGTAATTAGGGATCTATCTATGACTCATGTTATTACGTTAATAAAGTGTTCTGTTTTCATAGGAAGAGCATAATTATAGAGATAGTTGGCTGTTTTTACTTCTCATGTGTAGCTCTCAGTACCTGAAGGGATCCCATCCACTGCACTCCATTAGTAGACATTCCTCTTTACCTGGTAGTGACTTTCAGGGTTGTTGGCACTATGCCAAGGTGAAAATGATCAGCCACTATTTGGTCTGGTCTTGAATTTCCAAACCTAGTAAGTAATAACAAGTGTTAACATCTCTGTGCCTGAGATTATCTGACTGTTAGAATGGAAACAATCTCTATCCTTTACCTTGCAGGGATAATATAAAGATGAATGTACTGCTTTTTTATAAAAGATGCTTTGAGATTTCTATAAGAAAGGCAAAGTTAGTAGAATTATGGTGATAGTGAGTAAAGGGTTACCAGATTTAGAGAAGGGGTTTTCAAATCTTCTAGAATCACCACATCAGATGATGATAATAGTATTAATCGTAATACTAGCTAGCATTTTCTGTAGGATTTTAAGGTATACAAAGTACTTTACTTACCTCTTTTAATCCTCACAACAACTCTGGCAGGTAGATGAGACTTGCTGAGCATCACATGACTAGCAAGCATCAGAGACAGAGTTTGAATTCAGGTCTTCTTGACTCCCTGTTTGGTACTCTGCCCACTGCACCACCTAGCTACTTCCCAGCCTCATAGCTTTGAAAATAACCTTGATAGATTCTCTCTCTCTCTGTCTCTCTCTCTCCCTCACTCCCTCTCTCCCTATCTCCCTCTCCCTCTCTTCCTCTCTCTCCTCTCTACTTTTTCTCTTCCTCCTCTCTTCTCTCTCTCTCCACATATATATGTGCATATTATATACACACACACACACACATATGCACATGTACATATATATCAAATAGCAGGATCTTGAATAAGCAGTAAAGGGTCAGCCTTCTCTAAAATAAAGCAAAATACAATCCAGTCTGTTGCCAATGGTACAGTTAAAAGATGGTCTGAGGTTGATGAGCTTCCCCAAACTTAGTAATGATATTCTGTCATTTAAATGGCTCTATGATCACACTGGTATGATTGTTGCTTTCAATGGGGGCAGAGCACAACTCTTCCACACTTTACTGTGGGTGATTCTTGTTTGTATCTTTCCATGTGTTTTCCACAGAGAATCTGCTTCATTGTCCTGGATGGTTTTTCTCTGGCAAATATTTATCAATTTTTGGAATTATTTATTTAACATCTCATTTTTTCCCTATTATGTGTAAAATGACTTCTAACATTCATTTTGGAGTATCTTTAAAGGAATATTTTCTAGCTGTAAGTGTAACACTTTAGCTGTCCATCGGCATGCCCCCTTCTCGGAACATGAATGACCCTTCCAGTCCTTTGAGTTCCTAATGATGCCTTTGCCTTTACTCCATGCACATAAAATCATCTTTTATTCTGCAGTATATCCTACTTAATATTCACCATGGATCTTTCCATTGGCCTTTCAGGAGGCATTGTGTTACTGAGCAAGAATTACTGCCTCTGGAGTTAGAGGACCCAGTTTCAGGTCCCCCCTGCCTATGTGCCTTAGGGCATGCTACCACCACCACACTGCCCACCCTGACTGGAGCCTTGGTTTCCTCACCTTCATGTAAAATGAGGAGATTATGAATCTTACCTGCAGAGTCAAAAGACTATGAGATGTTGCTGTTCTATGATGTACAACAAGATAGCATTAGTGGGAGAAAGGTGTCATTAACAGTAATGATTTAATATTAGCATGTACATACTACCAAGGTCAATGGTTTCATCACTTTGGGTGCTCCCTTCTGCTAATATATGTGCCTATTTCTGCAGTTTGGCCACAGGTGATCAAAAGTTGATGAGCTTCCTCAAAGTTGAGCGGGCTGGGTCTCTGATGACAAAGTCTTGCTGCCAAGGCCTTGATTTCAAATTCCTTCAGCTGCCACTCCCTTTCCTCACTTTCTATCTCCTCTGTCTATATTGAAAGAGTTATGTTTCAGTCTATGTTAAAGGAATACAGAGTTATTTTCATTTTTGTTTCCTTCCACTAGAGTGTGAGCGATGTGAGGGTAGGAACCATAAGTTTTTGTTTTGAGGGTGCATTTTTTGCCTTTCTTTGTTCTCCTAGGGCCTGCCACATAGTAAACACCTAATAAATCCTTATTGAAAGACTTTAATGAAAGCATTTCCAATTGTGTAGAACTATCTAGTGCTTCTAGTGTTCTGTTGGCTAAACTTCGGAGAATCCAGGGTCACCTTCATGCCATAATGAGGTATCTGAGGAGCACTTCAGAAGAATAATCTAGTTAATCATTGTTATGCACGTATTAATTATGCAGCTAGGTGGTGCACTGGATAGAATGCTGAGCCTGGAGTCAGGAGGACTCATCACATCTGGCTGCAGACACTCACTAGCTGTGTGACCCAGGGCAAATCACTTCACCCTATTTACCTCAGTTTCCTTATCTATAAAATGAGCTGAAGAAGGAAATGGTAAGCCGCTCCAGTATCTTTGCCAAGAAAACTCAAAGTGGGGTCACAGAGAGTCAGACACAACTGAGTAACGACAATCATTAATTATAAATATTGTTTTTAATAACAAAGGGAAATTAGTGTAGTAAAACTGGATGGAGGTTGCTAGGGCTGTACTAAAATTTCTCTTTTTTCTTTTTATGTTCCTTATTTGAGCCAAGATATAATAAAGAGAAGATCAAAAATAAGATATTATAGTTATCTATAAAAATTAAAAGACCTGTTACATGGAAGAGGGAGTAGATTTACCTTATATGATTTGTTGTTTGAGAGGGCATAACTTGGATCAGAGGTATAGAAGTTACACAAAGGTATGGTTCAACTCCCATCTGTGAAATGACTTTATAAGAGATAGATGGATGGATGGATAGATAGATAGGTAGATAGATAGATGCATGGATGAATGGATAGATGGAGAGAGAGAAAGAGAGAGATAGGGCTGTCCACAAAAGGAACAGCTTATCTTACAAAGTTGAGCTCCCAATACCTGGGAGTATTCAAGCAAAAGTCATAGAAGGAAATCCAACATTGGATGGTCTAGATTAACCTCTACCTCTGAGGTGCTATGACTGGTAATGCACACATTCTTGCCCATAAGGTTGCATCCTTGGAATATCTGCCTTTCTGGCACAATCTTTCATTGCAAGAACAGATGCACAGATAGGTACAAGAGGAAAATGAGAATATAGTTCATAGGATGAGGAAGAGGAAGGAACTAATTTCCAAAACAACATGTTCATACAAGTTTGAAATATGAAAAAAACCCCCAGGAATTTAACAATAGCCCAGACCAAACTTGGACTGAGTTAGAAAATTCCCTCTGGGAAGTTTCTGAAAAACCCCCAAGTTTCTATTGAAGACAGTCTAGAAAACCTTAGTTTAAAGGACATTGTGCCTTGGTTATGTAATCCAATGTTTTAGCCCCTGGGCGATTTGGATCTGGGAACTTGTCATTCACATTGGGAACTGATCAAGTCTTGGCAGACTGACGCAGTCTCATTTTACTCATGGGAGATGGATTTGTAAACTAGAAAGCCAATTATTAATTTACAAGGAAAGCTGTAATTTAATAATCAAAACTGTCCTTGCATTCTCCAGATGACACCTCTCTCCCTAGCGGTATCTTCACCAGGGAGGCAGAATATGTTTATCTGTGTGAGATCTACCTGGCTAGATGTTATCAGTATTCCTTTAGACAAGTCACCTCCCTCTTCCGTGTCCTTCTCCCAACCCTGCTGGCTTGGCAGACCCCCCAAGAGACCAAATGGATATTGGAGACCTTCCCTGGTAAGCATGTAACCAGATACAGAGAGTTCACATTTCTTTAAGGGATATTTTAATTTTAGGCTACATTAACATGAGGGGGTAAGCTTTCGTCATTCCTGATAGCATGGTACAGTGTTACGAGAACTGGGTTTAGCATCACAAGTGCATGATTCAGGTCCCTTCTCTGTCATTGATTACCAGTGCGACCACTGTACCTGCTGGGCCTCAGTTTCCTCATCTGTAGCAGGAGGGGGTGGAACGAGGTGACCTCTCAGATCCCTTCTAGCTCTGAATCATTCCTTGGATAGAATGCCTCTATGAATCAATGATTCTGTAATTCTGAGCCAGACTCATATGTCCACAGCCAGGTCCCCTTCTCCAAGCTGGGCATATTCCAAAACTTTTCTTCCCTTTTCTGTGGTCCAAGATACATTTGATTGAGTTAATTCCTGGTTGTGTGTTATTGTTTGTCTTATTTCTGTTTCTTCCTTCCTCTACTGTCTTGCCTTTACATTGATTACATGGTAGCAGAACGTCAATTGATGTAGGCAGGGCAACTTGGGAGAGAGGCCAGAACAGTGTCCACTTTAGACATGGAGTCAGGAAGACCTGGGCTTGAATCTTGCCTGCCTCAGAGACTAGAGCTTAACTGAGTGGTCCTGACCAAGTCATTTATCTTGGTAGGAAGGGACCAGGATGTGAAGGTGGCTTCCATTGCAGTGTCCTCTGATGCCTGGGAGGGGAAAGAGCCTACCAAACCACAAAGACTTTGCTCATGGGCCCAGGAATAGACCATAAGCCTGCTGTCTGAGAACCAGCCCATTAAAATTCAGAGAGGTTCGTCAACCCCACAACAATTTCTGATGCTCATTTATCAAGTGTTCTAGGGGTGATTTTCTACACCATTGTAGGGAAGGCTCACACACCCCTGCAAACTCTGAGCCTTAATGTATTCAAATGTGAAGACCTAATTAGACTCTGGAGCATTAAAGCCAATCAAGGAATGGCCCTTTGTGATAAACACATGCAAGGAGTGTTGCTGGTGTAGACAATGAATGTGTAGCTATTTAGGCTCTATGATTACACATGAACAAAATTTCAGAGATTTTGCCGAGACTCTATATTGGTGCACCATTCCTATGGTCAGCTTTATTGCTCAGGGTAATAGCTGGTCACCATCTTTCATGAAAGCTGAATTGAAATTTATTAAGCCAATAGTAAGAGTCCTATGAAGACACCCTAAGTTAATATGAATGGGGCAATGCTTCACCCATTAGAATTATAGAATTTTAGAGCAGAAATTGATCTTCACAAATGAGACTGGAGGTAAGAAGGCTAGTGTTCTAGATGGGCTCTCCATCTACTTGCTGTGTGAACTTGACCAATCCTCCTTTCTCAGCCTTGGTTTCCTCCTCTGTAAAATTAGGGCTTGGGATTTAAATGAACCTTCTTCCACATCTAAAATTTTTGTTCATCTAATACAAGCCCTTATTTTATGGATAAAGAAACAGGGCCCCAAGAGATGGAGTGTTCTGCCCAGTGTTGCTATTGCCTTCATGTTCCTCCTCCTCTTCCATGATCTGTTTCCCTCCCTCAGCATTTTAAGATTTGAAAAATCACTTTTTATCTATTATTTCACTTGATTCTCACAACAATCCTGTGAAATAGGTGTTACAGATACTATTCCTCTTTTCAAGTTGAGGAAACCAAGGCTTAGAAGCAAGTTCAGTGATTTTCCTGGAGTCATACCATAGGGCCTCTCCTGGCTCCCACTCAGGTAGATTTTATGTTCTGCCATGCGTCTACCTGCCTCTTGGTCCATTCCCCAGCCCTGTTCCCTGGGATTCATTGTAGGCTTGAGAGGTTGTGCTTTGTTTGGAAGAAGGATCTCCAGAAGGAGGGTCAGTTCTCTGTTGTGTCCATTATGCCATTTATTTTGTCTACTTATACATGAGTTCATCTTGTAGAAAACATTCCAGTCCCTTGGGCTATTGTTGGTGGTGGCATTGCTGAATTCTTTATTGATGTCCAACTCTTTGTGACCCTATTTGGCATTTTCTTAGCAAAGATACTAGAGTGGTTTGCCGTTTCCTTCTCCAGCTCATTTTACAGAAGAGGAAACTGAGGCAAACAGGGTTAAGTAACTCATCCAGGGTCATACAGCTAGGTCTGAGGATGGATTTGAACTCAAGAGGATGAGCCTTCCTAATTCCAAGCCCACTTCTCTATTCACTATGCAATCTGGCTGCATCTCTCTGACATGAAAATATCAGTGAAGACATAGAAAGAAACTTACTTTTTAATATATTGTTATATATGCTATGTATATATTATATAACAAATAAATATTTGTTATTTTTTTTAAAGTTTTAAGATGAGCTGTTGAAGGTGGCATGGGTAGAAAACATGAAAAAAAATAGCAAGCTGAACACATACTGAAACCTGACAAAATGCCATTAAAAATCATGTAAGGTGGACAAAGGGATTTGGGCAAGAGGGAGTCAGGACAATGCCATCCATACTCCTTATGAATATTTCCAGAGATCTCTTGAAACTTTTTAACAATTCAAAGTACTTTGCATCTCATTAGTACTAGAGACTTGGGGCATGATGGGAGTGGAAAAAAGCAAATGAAAAGGAGAAATATATTTATCTCCAGCCTTGAGATTTTAAAAGAGATGCAGAGCCTGTGGAGAGCCCATAATCATCCTGTGACATGGGAGAAAGTGTACTCAGTCTGGAGTCTGATGATCTGGGTTCAAATCCTACCTATGATACTAACTTTGTGACCTGAGATAATTATTTTTATCTCCTCGGATCTCAGTTTCTGCAACTCCAAAATGAAGAGTTGGACTAGATGGCCTCTGAGATCCCTTTCAGTGTTAGCCTGAAGATCCTATGACCCTGGGGCAGGGAAGATGGGAGAAGAATGCCCTCATGCTGAGCCAGTCAGGAGTGAGGACTAGCAATTGCCGATTGGGTAGGGTTGAGTGGGAAAGGCGGTATCTGGTTGACTGCATGGTGTGGAGGAGGCCTAAGAGAACAGTTGAAGCTCATGCATCAACATGTGACCTTGGTCTGAAGAAGAAGGAGAGAATTAGCCACAGCAAGATGAGAGCAGGCACTGAGTGGACATCAGCAAAGAAATCAGTAGGACAGCAGCCCTGGGTAGAGCTTTAGCCAATGACACATGCAGTAACAGGGCTGTGAGCTTCTAAATCAGAATGGAAGCAGATACATGACTGAGCCAAGAAGGAGCAAAGTGGACCCCTCCAAGAAGCTAAGGGAGGTGAATCTGGGTAGTTTCTGGCAGGAAAAATGTTCTAGCCTTAACAGAGGCACCACTCCCTATCTTCCACTGACAGATAAGTCTGTGAGAAATTATACCCTCTGATGTAGGAGGGCTAAGAATGATTCTACTAGTTGATTTTCCATCATTTACTTGGCTTTTCTGTCAAATAAAATGCCTTACAGTTTGATTTATGAGTCCTGCTGATGTTTGGTACAGAATGCATTGGATAAAGGTGTGAACCAAATATCAAACCCCATATTTGATCCAGGGAGCATTGTAATTCCAGGGTGGGTGGGATACTCATTACAATAGAAGAAAATAGGAACATTGTTTTATAGTGGAAAAAAATACTGGTTTTGGCATTAGAGGAATTGTGATTGAATCCAGATCCTTTCCTGATTCCCTCTGTGACCTCAGACAAGGCACTTTTCCTCTCTGGGCCTCAGTTTCTCCATCTGTCAATGAGAGGGAAGGACTAGACAGTCTGTCTCTTGGATCCCCCTGGTTCTAAATATTCTGTTACTGTGAAAGTTCTCTGAGTGGCTCCATTGAGTTCTAGGACTGCTTCCTGATTTCCAAGTGGTGTGTGTCAAAGGGAAACCTCACCCTTAGTATGCACTGCACCAAGATCAGCACATCTTAAGAGGCCTTTCTGTCTTGGCAAACCAGATGGACTCCCCAGAGAACTTGGTCCTGCAATTTCCACTGTTCAGCCCTTCTCTACTTCTTCTTTAGAGAGTAGCCCAACTTTCTTAACTAGCTTCTTAGCTTTTCATCACTACCTCTCAAATCCACCCCATATGCTGCTCTGAAATGAATCTTTAAAAGACAAGGCTTTCATCACATTATTCCCTCATTCAAAGACTCTCAATGGCTTTCTCTTACTGACAAAATAAAATCCAAGCCTCTTCTCAAGACAATCGGTCCTTCATCTTCTTGTTCCAGGCTTACATCACACCATGCTCTAGCCACATTCAACTGTTTTCCATTTCACGGTGCATTCATCCTCTGCTTTGGGCTCTGCTCATACTGTTTGCTCTGAGACTCTCTCCTTCTTTCCCAGCTTTTTGACACCCTGACTCTCCCTCAAGACTTAGTTAAGATGCTACCCCTTCTGCAAAGCTCCCCTTGGCCTCCGCGCTGGAAGTAAGTTTTTTGTTTCCCTTCATTTTCTCAGAATGTCGATAATAATGTTCATGCTTCTCATTGTGGTTAGCATGTTCTGCTTGTGATCTATTTGTATATGTCAACATCTCATTTCCCCAAGTAGAACCAAGTAAAGCTACTTGGGAGCAGGGACCAGATCTTCTTGATCTTTGTCACGTTCCTGGTGCCATGATTAGTACCTTACACATATCTCATAGCTTTAGATTTGGAAGGAACCTCAGGGCTCATTTTAATGATAAGAAAATTGAGTCCTGGGGAAGTTAAATGTCACACAGGTAGTAAGGGGCCAAGCTGAGATTTTAACTCAGGTCTTCTGACTCCAAATTCAAGACTCCTTCCAATATACCTTGTTTTGTACATGTTCATTGAATGACTCACTGAATGTATAAACAATTTTACTGATTGTTGACATTGATCATACCAATAATGACCTACCTAATAGAATCATAAAAGCTTAGTGTTTAGAATTCATTGAATCTAGTCTTCTCATTTTACATATGTGAACATTGAGGCCCAGAGAGATGAAGGCCCTCACCCAGGACTTCATAGAAGGGTAGTAGTAGAGTTCAGACTAGGAAAACTATCAGTGGCAGCTACTGTAAAGATTAAAAAACCAAATACCTAATCGTTAAGATCTATTACATGCTTATACATATACATATATATATATATACATACATATATACATACACACATATATGTGTGTGTGTATGCATACATATATATGTGTGTGTATATATATGTGTATACACACACACACACACACACACTCACACTCACACAGACGCTTTGTAATTATCTCCATTTTGGGGTAGTGTCGCGGATGGAATACTTGACTTGAAGCCGGGAAAATCTAAGTATGAATCCTCCCTCAGACACTGCATGGACCTTGCAGTCACTTAGTGACTCAGCTTCCTCATCTGTAAAATGAGGATAATAATACCTACTTCACGTGGCTTTTGTGAGGATCACAAGTGTTCAGTGCTATATAAATAACATCTGTTACTATTATTGTCTTCCCTACTAGCGC
Source organism: Pseudochirops cupreus (assembly GCA_028627135.1). NCBI lineage: Eukaryota > Metazoa > Chordata > Mammalia > Diprotodontia > Pseudocheiridae > Pseudochirops > Pseudochirops cupreus. The sequence continues at coordinate 552,316,059 of CM053581.1, read as the reverse complement.
GTGAGCCCCTTAAGACCAGAAGTTACTAGATCTTTATTTATCTCGTATCTCTCTCATTTCTTGGCATGGCATGATAAGTTGTTGGTGGCATGCCTCAGTGAACATCAGTTAAAACTAAATCTTGAGTTTCTAGTAGATAGAATTCTCCACTGGAAGTCAGGAAGACCGGGTGTCTGGAAGGCCCAGGTTCAAATCCCACCTCAGGTACTTACTAGCTATGTGGCCACAGGCAAATGGTTCCCGTCCTCTGAGCCTCAGTTTCCTCATCCATAAAATGGGGGTCATTATACTGCCGTGCCAACTTCCCAGGTTTGTCATGAGGAACAAAGGCAACGACGTACGTGTGAGCCCTTGGGAAACTTTAAAATGCCACGTAAGTGATATTATAGTGAAACCCGTTTAGCTCTAAAGATGACCTGAGATTTATGCCACTAGAGTTGCCTCTTTGTTGCATTTTGTGGGCTTAGCGATGTTTCCAAAGTCAATCATAGATCTGGAGCTAGAAGGGACCTCAGAAGTCATTGAGTCCACTGTCCCCTTCATTTGATAGGTGACGGAGGCCTGGAGAAGTGGCTAGTTTATACAAGAATTAAGTGAGAGACACAGAATTTGAACCCAAATCTTCTGACTCTAAATTCACCACTTTGCCCACTATATTACCCCCTAGCCTTCCATTGCTTTAGCTGTGTTAATTAAGCCTCAGACACTTACAGTTGTATGACCCTGGCTAAGTCACTTAACCTTAGCCTGCCTCAGTTTCATCACCTGTAAAGTGGCATAAAAATAGCACCCATCTCCCAGGCTTGTTGTAAGAATCAAATGAGATAATAACTGTAAAGTGCTTGGCGCATAGTAGGTCTTCTGTACATGTTAGCCATCATCATTGTTATTAATTATTCTTGTTATTTTGTCACACATAGACACGATGGCAAACATATATACAAAAGGCCATTGTTTTTCTATCTCTGAACCCAGCATCGTGAATAGTTGGATTTTGGCTTAACCTTCACGCCCAGAATCAGAGTGGTACAGAGCAGATTGTGCTGGGTTTGGAGCCAAGGGATGCTGTTTCCAATCCTGATTCTGCTACTTGCCCCTCTTGACCTCGGCCCTCACTGGCCCTCAGTTCCTCATCCATAAAACAAGGGGATAGGCCTAGGAGGCCTGTGAGGTCCTTCCCAGCTCTAAACTGATGAGGCTTTGATTAGCATGCAGTCTGCAAGGGCGCCTTGGTTGTATATCACCAGCCAGCTGCCACCGGAGCCCACGCTCCCTGTTCCTGGCCCTCTGGACTTCCTGTTTGCATTTTTTGTCTAACGCTCCTTCCCTTTGGATGACAGATGTGATTCAGACTTGCTGTCAGCATCTGGCAAGACTAGAAAGAAGGGAGGGAGGGCAAGACAAGAGCCGGAGGGAGTGGGAGAGGGAACACAAACCTTCCATTTAATTAAAAAAATATTTGTAAGGCTTAGGCTGGATACTTGCTGTTTTAACTAGAATGATTGGCTTCTCCCCTGGAGATTGCTTTGTGGCCTCTGCCAGTTTCTTTGAGCCCAGGCTATGGCTTTTTCTTTGATGGATGAGTAACCGCTGTGACATATAGGCTTTTGTTTATTCACTCATATATAATAATTATGATATATGCTGCAGGAAGTTGAGAAGAGCTTTGCTGTCTCCACCTTCCATTGGGGCATGAAGTGGTAATAACAGTCCAGCATAGGGTGTTATACTGAATTCTAACTAAATCTTGGTTTTTTTGCCTGGTTATATTTAGGAGTGCTCACAATTGAGGGAGGAGGGGCATGCCAAAGGGCATGGCTTGCTTTTAGACAACTCACATGCAGAGGGAAAGCCTTCCCTTGGAAGGGCCCTATTGTACCCTTCCCCGATCAGGACAAATGAGACACATTGTCTGGGTGACAAAGGATGGGGTCTAGAGGAAGCATGGTATTATTATATGAGCATGGCTTTGGGAATCAGGAATCTTAGGTCTTTGTTCGAGCTATATGATGATATTAGCTGGCATTTAGACAATACTTTAACATTTGCAAAGTGCTTTACAGATCTCATCTTGTTTGACCTTCACAACCGCCCTGGCAGCAGGTCCTATTGTCATCCCCATTTTAATGTGAAGAAACAGACTAAGTGGTTAAGTGTCTTATCCAGGGTCATGCAATGAGAATCTAAGGCAAGATTTGAACTCGGGTCTTCCTGGTTCAGCACTGTATCCAGTGAGTCTACCAGTTGTCTGTCATTTATCTGCATAACCTTGGTCAAGTCCCATAGCCTTTCTTGGCCTCAGTTTCTTCTGTAAAAGGTATAGAAGGAGATAGTCTCTGAAGTCCCTTGTGACCCTCGTTTGATGATTTAAAATCAGTTCTCATTTATAGATGAGTACATGGAAGATCTGCTTAATTAGAGAAAGGATGGGTCTTGAACAACACTGAGGCCAACCCCCTCATTCTATTAAAGAGCAAACCGAGACTCAGACTAGTCCAAGATAGGTCTTTTGACCCCAAAGCCAGCAGACTTTCTCTGCTTAAAGCTCCCCTCTGGGAAAGTTCAGCCCTGCTCTGACACTGTTAGGTACATGTGATAAGAACACAGGGATTGCTGTGCCCTTGAATTTTGATGTTCAGTTGCCTTGGGGCACATGGGGCTCTGGGGAAGGAGAAGTTGGCAAGCTTAGCGTTTCCCTGATCTTCCTCAGGCTAGAGCAAGTCCTAGGAATGAGACTCCTGATAGCTGTGAGCAGTAGCATCTGAAGTATATTTGCTATATAGGGGATTTCCATCTTTATTTTAAGCTCTCACTTTCAAGACCTTATCAGCAGATCCATACAGATTTGCCTGGACTGTTAAAAATATTGTTGTTGTTCAATCATTTTTCTTTCATGTTGTGACCTCATTTAGGGTTTTCTTGGCAAATATACTGGAGTGGTTTGCCATTTCCTTCTCCAGCTCATTTGACAGATAAGGAAACTGAGTCAAACAGGGTTAAGTGACTTGCCCAGGTTCACACAGGTAGTAAATGTCTAAGGCTGAATCTGAACTCATGAAGATGAGTCTTCCTGATTCTATGAACTGTGGCACCACCTAGCTGCTCCTGTTTAAAATGTGCCTTGATCTAAAGGTCTCCAGAGAAAAGGCGTCAAGGATAAACTTAACAGTCTTAAGGAGGGTGAGATTGGGATGACTCAGTCTTTGCTCACACCCTGCTTGGAAAGCACAGCCCATCATCCCACCAGTTTATAGTGTTATCTTCATTGTGTCTACATCACCAACTAGTTACACTGAGCTGTCCCCATTCTTGGTTTGCTGTATATAAACCAGAGCACAGAATCCTTATCTCTACATACCTCTTTGCAGCATTGGACTTTCTTCTCTTTTTTCATCATATTTGGGAAAATGAAGCTGGTTTTTATAAGATATTCCATTCTTGTTTGTGTCACAGTAACCTTTGGTAGTCCATTGAAGCCTCTGGAACCAAATAGTTTGTTGTCTATATTCATAATTGAAGAACATTCTCAATTTTCATTTGAAGTCTGTGAAAATAAAAATAAATGTTTTTCCATCCAAGTTCATAGAACTTCTGAACTCTAATCCATTAACCATGAATCCAAAGTTAAGAATACTTAAAACTAGATCAATTTAAAAAAAATTATTTTTCTCTTTTGTTTTTATATCACCTTCATTTCTTAATACATGCTTTGCCTTTCCTCTACTCAGCTAGACATGCCTTGTAGTAAAACTTTTAAAAAGAAGGGAAAATAGTTTTGAAAAACTAACACATGTATCTACTGAGTTTGACAGAAACAACATAGGAGAGCCTGAGAATTGGGCTTAAGTGCCACCTTTGACATATTACCTTTGTGTGACCTTGGATGGGTCACTTAGCTTCTGGACCTCATTTTCCTCTCTATAAAATAAGAATGCTTGACTAGATGACCTCTGAGGTCCCTGCCAGCTCCAAAGTTGGGCCATATGCCAAGTTTTGCACAATGGTCCCTCACCTCTCCAAAGGGAGGGATCTGTCTTTTCTCATCTCTTCTTTGGGAATGGGCTTAGTCAAGACACAGCATCCAATTTCGAGGGTTTGTTTGTTTTACTTCTTTTGATTCACATTGTTGTGGTTATTATGTAGATGTACTTCTTGATTTTCTCTAGTAGTAGCCGAAAACTTTAGGACACCATCCTGAACAGCCCTCTGGGCATCCACTCAATGAGTCTGATGTACAAAATGACATCACCTCTTTCCCTTTGAACTCTTTCTTGGCCACATTTTCAGTTGCTTGCTGGGGGTTTGGGACTATTAAAATTTCCTGTTGTTCCTGTTCATCACCAATATTCAAACCAAAACAAGGACAAATTGAACCTGATGCAGAGTGGCAAAGATAAATGATTGTGAGAAGGGATTGTTCTTTTCTACTCCTATGGCTTAAACTTGAGTTGATGCCAAGGATGAGTAGACTATCACAACACTGTCAAAGAGAAGAGCACATGTCCTGGGAGCAGGTTTCCTCAGTGCCTGCCTGAGGTAGCCCTGCTTCCTCCATCCTCCAACAAAAAGTGGGTGAAGTGGTCACAGTTCTGAATATCAAACTTGGGTAGCATGGCAGTAGCTGCTTAGTGCCACCAAGGATCAAAATGGCAGCCATAACAGGAGTTTCTTACGTGATCATTGACCCAGTGAATTCTCTGTGACTTATCAAAAGACAACCTAGATTGTAAATCTAAAAAAAAAAACAATAAAAGGAAAAATATATCACTGAGAATGAGATGCTGTGGAAGAGTAAGTGTGACCTGCAAAAGAATGACAAGGACCAGTGATTCTATTCTGGCAGCATGAAATGAGAGCCAAAGAATTCTCCTAATGGACCAATCATCAATGCACCATGCAAAGCTCTGAAGGCCCAAAGATAAAACTGAAGAGCCTCAGCCTTCTAGTTGTTTTCCTTCTAAGACAACATGTGCTTATATAAATGTGGAGGGATAGGGGCTGGTTCTGTGATTTCATTAGTGTAAGGAAGTCCCAGATAAGGAAACCCCACTACCAATGCAGGTCAGCTCCTGTCTTCCACTCAGTGTCTTAGAGATTGTGTCTAAAGCATAGAGAAGCCAAGAGACTTGTCCAGGGTCATTCAGCCAAGATGTGGTAGAATTAGTCCTTGAACTTGTCTAATTGGTTCCAAGCCTGATCTTCTGCCCAGTGTGTTTGATGTTTTTCAGCATGTTTTTAAATATTACCTATTTAAAATAATGGCTTTAGACACTAGCTAATTGTGTTACCCTGGGCAAGAACTTTAATTTTTCTTTACCTCGGTTAAGGCATCTGAAAGAGGAGGGGCACTTACTTCAGGTTGCTGTGAGGACCAAATGAGTTAACATATGCCAAGTGTTCTGCAAACTTTCTATACTGCCTATTATTATGATGATGTAAACATATACATAATATTGACAAAATGAATCCAAAGTATTTTGGGAAGGAGAGCACTAGCAACTAGGGCTATTGAGAAGGGCACTTGAGCTGCATCTTGAAGGAAAGTAGGGGTTTTAAGAGGTAGAGGTGAGGAAGGAACTCATTCCATATATGGGGCACAGAGGTGGGAGAGGAGTGTCCCATTGTAAAGCCAAGCACAAGTAGCTTTCCAGAGGACTGCTTCTGTGAACAGCTTCAAGGTTCTGATTACATAATGTAGTGAACTCTCTATTTATTCAGCAGAAAGCAAAACATTCACAGAAATCAAAGTACAGCATTCACAATGTTATGGCATAACAGTTTATCACTAAAATGACCACATAGTTTTCACCAAAGTGATAACATAGTTTTAAACAAAGTACGTTCATTTAGTAACTCAGTCATTTAGTAAGGCAGTCATTTAGTAAGACCTTAACTCAATCACAAAGTACAAAGGTCAAAGTTCTCCACCCCTAGGTCATATTGTCTTAATCTCCTTAATCAAAAAGTCCTCTTTCTTCTTAATTGGAGAAGTCCTTAACTCAATCATCTAAATGTAAAGGTCAAAGTTCTCCACCCCTAGGCCACAGTAAATCATGATCTTCTCAGTTTGCATTAAATACACAAGGAGAGGTCTTTTAATCTTAACTTGAGGCAGGCTCTCAGGTTCTGTGGTTCAATATTGAAGCTCACAGTATCTAGTCCACCTCAAGTCCTTCACGGTTTCTGTTCCTGAGAAGATAAAGCTTAACAAAGCCACAATGACATTCATGCATATTGCTGGCATCCTCCTCAATTCACTTTCTGCCTGTGAAATCAACATAGACCCAACAACAAGAATCAACACAAATCATCAGTATAATCCCAGAACCTCTGAAAATGTCAATAAGACCCTCCTCCAGAATTTCTGTAAACATACAAGAAAATACTCTTTCAGGGCTTCTGAACCAGCAGTGAGGTCCCAGGGCTTCTGTAACAACAGCAACATCTTCTATCAACAAATGAATCTGCCAGTTACAGCAAAACAGACAAAGTACTGGCATCACAGTCATGCTTCCTCCCAGTTTTCCTCTCTTTGCATTTCTCAGTTCTTCTCAATTCTCTTTTCAGTTCTTCTCAGTTCTCAGAAGTTCTCATCAGCTCTCAGAAGAAGTTCTCTCTCTCTCTCCGGCAGTAGTAGCTCAGCCTCCACATTGCTTGCTCCCAGAAGTTCTGGATCTCTAGCTTGGGCTTTTCCTTACATATGGTATTAGCTCCTCCCTGTTCTTCCCCTTCCTGTTGCAACAGCAACTTCCTCCCACTGTGGGATTCACAAGTTCTGGGTCTTAATAGTTGACACAATCATGAACTTGAAACAAGGTGCTAAGTACCTGTTTGCTTGCCAATACAAGGGGCAGGGAAGATCTTCAAATTCACATTACCATTTCAGACATTTAAGAAATAGTGAGTAGACCAGCATGACTGGATCACAGAGCACATGAAAGGCAATAACATACAAGAAGGCTGGAAAGATCATAAGGGGCCAGGTAAGGCTTGACTGTGATGTCACATAACTAGAATGGTCTAGGTGATGTAATGGATAGAACAGTAGACCTAGAGTCAGGAAACCTGGAATTCAACTCCAGCCTCCAACACTAGTTTCTTGGCTTTGATTTCCTCATGTGTAAAATGGGGAAATAATAGCACCTCCATTCTGGGGTGGTTGCAAGGATAAAATGAGATCATATTTGTTAAGTACTTTGTAGACTTTAAAAGCACCACATTCATGCTTCTGGTGCTCAGGTGTTTCAGTGTGTCCAACTCTTCATGACCACATATGGGGTTTTTGTGGCAGAAATACTGGAGGGGTTTGCCATTTCCTTCTCCAGCTCATTTGACAGATGAGGAAACTGAGGCAAACAGGGTGAAATGACTTGCCTAGGGTCACACAGCTAGTAGGTATCTGAGGCTGTATTTGAACTCAGGTCTTTCTGATTCCCAGCTTGCCACCATATCCACTGAGCCACTTAGCTGCCCTCACATACATGCTAGCTGTGGTCATTATTGTAATGTGACATGACGGAAAGAACACTGGATTTTAAAGTTAGAACTGGATATGAAACCTTCTTCTGCTGTGACCTTGGACCAATTCACTTTTACTCCCAGTGCTTTGGTCTCTTCCTTAACAGGATGTGAGGAGGCTGGACTAGATGCTCACCCAGAGCCCTTCCAAGCCTCCCTTCCATGATCCTGTGACATCTGAGGAAAAGAAAGGATGCTAAGCAGGGTAGAGCTGAAAGAAACACCTGGGTAGAGAAGGAAGAAGAAAGGGGAGGCAGATGTAGGAAGAACATCTCACTGATTCCACCATTTGGGGGTAAATAGATTTTGATTCATCCTGGAATCCTTTGCATTGGTCAGTGTCCAAGGAGATTCTGGAGCTCTGTTCTTTGTCATCACTTTCACAGGGACTTAACTCTAGAGCAGTTTCTTCGACACTCCCTATGAGAGACACATGAGGGTGGGTGGGTGTGAGATCAGGGAAGGGATCATTCCATGCCCGGCAACAGCAAGTCCAGGACATTTGTTTAACGTTAGATGAAAAGGACTTCTCTGTATCTCATCTAAATGAGATGGGGGGGGGGCATCTAGGCGACACAGTGAACACCAGCCCTGGAGTCAGGAGGACCCCAGTTCAAATCTAGCCTTAGATACTTGACACTTCCTAGCTGTGTAACCTTGGGCAAGTCACCTAATCCCAATTGCCTCCCCTTTTCCTCCTCCAAAAACGAAACAAAACAAAACAAAAAAATAACATGAGGAACTTGGATGATAGTGAAATTGCTGTATCAAAGCCAATATTAGGGCAGGGTGTGAAGTTTTTGCCCCCAAGTGCCAGAATTTGGGGGGAGTGTGGTGGAGTAAAAGCATTTAGAGTTCTTCAGTAACATTCATTCATTCACTAAATCATAAAATAATAGATTCTTAAAATATGATATCTACACCTTAATTCTCAAGAATAATTGGTTAAAATAGGAAGCCCCTAGCATAATGCTCTCCCCTTCCTGCTCACCTGAATTTGCCTCTGAAAGTTGATTGGAGGATGGCATACTATGCCCTATACCCTGGGAGCAAAAATCACTGTGCCTTTTGCACAAAGTAAGTGCTTAATAAATGACTTTTCATTCATGCATGCATGCATGCATTTCTTCGTTCATTCATTCATCTTTTCCATATAGAATTCTTTTTGTACTTCTAAGGCTGCAGGTTACGGTATGGCCACTGCTATTATTATTTTAGGTACATAATGATTTTAGCTGCTGCCTCAACCCCCGACTGTTTCAATTTGCAGCAAATGGATCCTGAAACATACTCCCATGATGAACTCAGAATTCACTGCTTGCCCAGGGACTGGCATCAATAACCATTATCCTGAGGATGACAAATATTACGCTGTCTCTGAATTTGTGCATTTTGGAGAATGTGTTGATTGGAGGGAAGATTATCTGCTGGAAAATTGTGCTCTTCCTCTGACAAGTTTATCAGTAATTTTGCTTTCTTAGAGAAAAGACTGGTTATGATATAAAGAGGGATGGCACAACAGCCATGTAAAAGCATCTTCACAAAGTACACTTGAAATATGAAGTTGAATATGAGGATATCAATCTATCCAATTTCAGTTTATCCTTTGATCATCAATACTACAGCATAAGAAGTTTAAGCTTAAATAACAGTAGGATGATGGAAACTCATAGTGACAGGACAGAAAATTAGAATAGAATCTGGCCTCAGGCTAATGGAGCAATTCCAGCAATGCCCTGTGGATACCAGGGCTCGACACTGTAAGGAAGAGAAGCCTCAGGTTAAGGTGGTGTAAGGTCAGGAACAGGTATGGGAAGGAGGTGAGTGCTGGTGTCATGCCAGAGAAAAGGTACCAGAATTCAGGTAGTCAGGAGAGGTTTGCAGGAGGAAGGAAGGCCTTAGAGGTCAGGATATCCATAATCTAGGTGGAGAGATCAGTTAGCTTGTGTACCAACAACAGATGATAGCAATGTGAGCTTGATTCTGAGTTCAAGGGTGTTGGAGAAACTGGCTCTTTATAAGTGGAAGGGATTCACCTGAAGTCTGGAACACAGCCCCAAGAGTGGGGGTAGGGGTCCTGGGGAGATAGGTGGGCAGTATAGACCTCCAAACACCTAATGGATGGTCCTGGAAAAGGAGGTGGGGAGCTATGGGGGAATAGTAGGTAGATGGTAGTGATCGAGGAAAGAGCCACAGCAGACTTGGCCTACTTGATCTACTTCCCCCAAAGCCAACTGAGTCTCCAATAATGTAGAATCTTTGAGTTGAAGGCCACCTAATCCATCCTACTGTTTTGAGGAATTTGTAATGTGGTTGAGGAGCCAAAATGCTAGTACATCAGACAGCAAGAATAATTACAAAGCAACACAGTATAGGACAGATGTAGCACATTCCGTATAAAGCCCCAGAATGTGGGCTCTTAAGCTTTTTTGGGTCATGGAACCCTTGGTCTTCTGGTAAGAGACATAGACAGGCTCTCTGAGCCACTCTATCGACATGCATGTTGTCTCCCTAGATGGAGTGTAACCTTCCTGAGGACAGGGACTGTTTTCATTTTTTTCTTTATATCCACATCATTTGGCATGGTATCTGGTACCTACGAGGCAGTCCAAACATACTTGTTGATCAATTAATCACTTGAAGGCAGGACTGGTAAGCTGGATGTTGCAGGAATCTGTAGTAGGTGATAAGGAGAGTGGGATGAGAACAGTGGGAAGAGAGAAAAGGAGGGGGCCTTTTAGGCTCATTTTCATTGTCTCCCTCTATGCCATTTTGTGGCAAAGGGTGTTGTGAACCTAAATGAAGTGACAGGTACCAAGAGGCCAAGGCATTTAGCCAAGGTCACCCCTTTGCTTAGTGGAAAAGCAGGCTTTGAACCCTTTTCCTTTGTCCCTTAAGTTACTACTGATTTTGCCCCCTTCTTCACTTGCCCCAGCACCCTTTCCTTTGGGTCAAATTGGAGAGCACCTCCATGCCCAAACTCCCTGGCTCTCTTGCCCAAGCCATTGTCTTGATGAATTAACAAATTGACAAATGAGAGTGCAGAACAACCCACCTGCCATCCTGTTAATGTAAGTAACTGTGTTTGATGGATTAAATCTCGTGGTGATGCCCAGATGGAAAATTCCAAGGCCTCCGCTAGCTCCCTACTTGACAGGTAAGGTGTGATGGATGACTGTGTGCAGTTCTCCAGCTTCCCCAGCTTTCAAAATTGCCACCTGAAAACATTATAGATCATGCTACTCAGTGACATGAATTTCTTGTGAGCTGCAGTTACTCTCTGAAATGAGGACTGAATTTTTTTCTTTTTTCTTTTTAAACTGTTCACTAGCAGACTGTAGCCTCCACTTTATTAATGTCCCAGAGCGACGGTGGGAGAGGTCTCTCTGCAGTGACTGGGTGAGCCTTGCCTGAGCCATACCACATAGATACTTAGGGCATCAGTCTAGAAAGTTGGGTGCAGCTAATGATGTTTCCAGGGGAAGATTACAAGAGGAGGGCTTGCCTAGGTGATAGACTTCTCCTTCATCTACCCTCCTCCCTGCCTATCTATACTTATCCTCTCTGTATCCCAACCTGCTGCAAGGACAGAACCAGAGTTCTTGAGTTGTAAGGGATCTCAGAGGCCATCTAGTCCAAACTGTGTCTGAAAAAGGATCCTTATTACAAGCTACTCAACTTTGTCAGACAACCTCCTATATGGCAAATCCACTGCTTCCGAAAGCCATCTGTTCAACCTTTTTTTTTTAAGGCAATCACGGTTAAGCGAGTTGCTCAAGGTCACACAGCTACTAAGTGTCTGAGGCTAGATTTGAACTCAGGTCCTCCTGACTTCAGGGCCAGTGCCATATCCACTGTGCCACTTACCTGCCACTCCATTCAACTTTTAATAACAGTATTTGTTATAAAATTGGTTTTAAAACACTGATATTTTTTGTTTTGAGCATTACTTTCATGTTTCAATGTTACTTTTTCTTCATTATGAAATGAGATATTTGTAAAAGTGCTTATTAGCATAGTATCTGGCACCTAGTAGGCACTAAAAGAATGCCTATTCCTTTCTCTTCCTCCTGCATCCTTCTCACACCCTGCCCAGCCTCCATGGAGAGAGCCATTCTTTGTAACAAAGAAGAGTGTAAGAAGCTTTCTCTTATAGCAAGGCTAAGTTGCCTTTTTTGGTAACTTCCCCCCATACAGGTTATAACTGATGGCTGTTAGCACTTGAGGGCATCTCAGACAATTTAATGCAATTAATGTAATAATAATAACAATCATTTATATAACACTTTTTAAGGTTTGCAAAACCCTTGATAAATATTTTATCCTCAAAATAATGGGAAATCATTACTCCTATTTTATAGATGTGGAAATAGGATAATCATAATAAGCATGTATAGAATGCTTTTTAAGGTTTGCAAAGCACTTTATGAATACCTTATTTTATCCTTAAAATAATCCTGGAAATCATTATTCTGATTTCATGGATAAGCCCATAGAGATTAAATAACAATCATATTAAGCATGTATAGAATGCTCTCTAGGGTTTGTAAAGCACTTTTTAAATCTCTCATTTTGTCCTCTAAACAACCCTGGGAAATTATTATCCCTATTTCACAGATGAAGAAATCGACCCAGAAATTAAGTAATAATACTAGTGGCTGGCATTTATATAATGCTGACTATGTGTCAGACGCTGCAAATAAGCCCTTTACCATTATTATGTCACTTGATCCTCACCACAACACTGGGAAGCAGGTGCTATTATTTATCCTCATTTTTGCATATTAGAAAATGAGGCAAGCAGAGGTTACATGACTTGCCCAGGGTCACACAGCTTGCAAGTGGGGCCATATTTGAACTCAGGTTTTGGGAATTGAGGAGAGGGTGTCCTAGATGGAAATCCATTTGGCAGACAGGGAGCAGAGCAAAGCAGTGAGAGTCTGCTAAGAGAGCCTCTCAGAAGCTGTGATCAGCACCTGAAAGGCAGGACGGCTCAGTTTATAGGCACCACCCTGGAAACCGAAAGTGTCCAATCAGAGAGTCCAGTAAGTGAGACTTGGAGAAGAGCTAGAAGCAAGGAATTGGGGGCAGGAGGTGCCAAAGGTTCTAATTTTGTTCAATGGTTTGTTGTCTGTGGGCCCTTCTGGTGAGTTCCAGCTCCCAACACAACACATCTGCTGCTGTTGCTCAGGGCACACTTCTTTTATTTACCAAGTATCTTCTAAGCTCTGGCGCCCCTGGGAGGCTCTTCCTGACAATGCCAGGCCTCCTTGGTTTCTTCTAAAATCCTTTTTCATATGAAACTGGAATCCAGGGAAGTTAAGGCACTTACTCCAGTTCACACAGACTTTACGTGGCCGAGTGAGAATTTGAACCCAGGTCCTATAATTTCAAATCCACCCCACTTCCCATTGTTCCAGCCTGCCTCAAGGCACTGAACATCTCTTGCTAGCTTTGTAGGCAGACTTTGAAAGTACCACAAGTAAACTCTGATCTAATGCTTTTTTTTAGTTGGAGTATGAAGTTTGGGCCACAGCACATGGCTGTCAGCTCTGAATGCCTCTGAAGAGGATCTTTAGAACACAGCACTGGACAAGGGCTGAGAAATGGTAACAGGAGAGATCACTGGTTTTCAGACTACTTTTATTTTCCCATTTTATACAGAATTGGAAACATACAAACTCATGTCCTACTTATGTAGTTGAGTATGAGACATCCCAGGTGAACTGCCATTAATACATAAGAAAAAATGATATACAGCTATACTCTTTTCCCCACTGGATACTTATTGGATTCTTATGTAACAGCTTTCCCCCTACCTCCCATGAAGTTGTCACCTTGTATTTAGGTTATGTCACTTTAATATGAATTCTCATAAGATTTCTGGGAAATGGCTGTAATCATTCCTATTTTACAGATGGGAAAACTCAAGGACAGACTTTGGGGGTGAGAATATTAACTCTCAGAGCCAGAGGAACCAAAAAAAAATGCTCTATAACTTGAGACCCTCTTGTTATCTGGCAAAAACTCCTTTTTCTGCTATTTCTTAAAATGTCCCACTCAGAGCTGTTGTAAATAGAGAGAAATAATTACGGTGTCCTGACACTCACTTCTTCTGCCACACAGGATGCTGAAATAATCAGCTGGTTCTATTTTCTCTTAACAGTCCCCAAAAGCAGCAGTTGAAGGGAAAAGAAGGCAACTTAATTAAAAAAAACAACTGCTGACAATAAGTAAGCAAGCAAGTAAAATATAAAAAGCTAATTTCAGACAAGAGCCTCACCCCAGGCAGCACAGAGCTTTGCTATAAGAATTCTGTTTTATTATTAGGTTCTTTCCCCTGGTTGTACCTGGTCCAGAGCCAACTGATGGTGTTTGTTGATCGGGATAGATCATCTTAATTAGATGCATTTTCTAGAGAAAGGAAAGATAAAGTTTACTTTGATTTTTGTAGAATATTCTAAGAATTTCAAGTGTGCCAAACAGTATCGTTATATAGAATGTTCCTTGATAACATTAGAAACTTAGGTTTGTAGATTAAGAGTTGGAAGGGACCCCAGAGGCCATTGAGTCAACTGCCTTCAAACTCTTGGGGCAGCTAAGTGGCACGGTAGATAAAGTGCTAGGCTTGGAGGGAGAAAGACTCATCTTCATGAGTTCAAATCTGTCCTCAGATACTTACTAGCTGTGTGACCCTGGGCAAGTCACTGAACCCTGTTTGCCTCAGTTTCCTCATATATAAAATGGAGATGATGATAGTACCTGACTCACAAGGTTGTTGTGAAGATCAAACGAGATCATTTTAAAGCACTTAGTACCAGTGCCTGGTACATGGTAAGTATAAAGGTTAGTTGTTTGTTATTGTTCTCATTATCGTTACAGATGAGAAAAATGAGACCAAGGGAGGTTAAGTGACCCAAGACCTGGGTATTCCTCTTGGTTTGGTCACTAAATACCTACCTCTGTGACCTTGGGTGAGGCACTTAACATCTGTGTCCTCATGTTGAAAATGGGGTGGAGAAACTAGAAGATCTTTCAGATTTTTTCCATCACTGGTGTTGTGCTTAAATTTCATTTAAGAGATACCAACACCATTGCTAGCAATAGCCTCAGTAGCATTAAAGGGAAAGGCAGACCAGATATGAGTACTTAAGCCATTCTCTCCTGGGCGAGGGTCACCTAAGAGCAGAGGGAGGCAAGCAGACAGGAGGCATTTTCCACCATGACTGCACAGGCATTTTAGTCTTACTGGGAAGCACAGCCAAAGCTTTTGGCACTGCAACTTGCTGATCCTGCCCTGGTGGGGAGTCCGAAATCCACTTCAGGATTTTCAGTAGGCATCCTGTCCATGTGGTTCTACAGAGATACTGTCATGGCAGTCTGACTTTGAGGGACTCCAGGAAGAGTCGCCTTCCTCATCAAAGGAAGGAGGCACGTGACTGTCAGCAGAATTCTGTGGAGGCCGTTGTCAGCATGAAATGTTGATAATGCAAGTGTATGAGATTCTTTTTTGAGAAGGTGACAGGGAAGCATCACAAATGCCAACCCACACACCTGTAAATGGAAATGGCAAGCCATTTGATGCACCCAAATAGAACAACATTGAGTTCTCACAAAGAATGCATTTTATAAATCGGGATTCCTTGGACTGATTTAACTCTAAGAATGCCTCCCCTAAAATGAACAAAGCACAAATTCTAAATCAGGGAGGAATTTTTTTTTTCATATCAAATGTCAATCAGCCCAACAAGATACATTTATTTTGTGTCCCTTACTGTTGTCTTTATCATCGTTTGCAGCAGCAGCAGCAGCTGACCTCTAGCAATTTAAGATTTATGACACTATGTCCTGTGGCCCTCCTAAGAACTACGTGAGATGGGTAATTCACATATTTTTGGCCCTACTCTACAGATGGGGAAGGTGATCCTCAGTATCAGTATTCACTTGGATTTAAAAAAATCCACTCATGGATTTATCCACAATGCCAAGCATTGTACCAGTTAGGCACAGGGAAAAGGAACAAGCATTCATTTACAGCCAGCTCTGTGTCAGGCAGTGTGCCAGGTGCTTTTACAAATATCTCATTTGCTTCTCACAGTGACCCTGGGAAATAGGTGCTATCATTATTATTATTATTATTATTGTCTCCATTTTGCAGTTCAGGAAACTGAGGCAGACAAAAGTTAATTGACTTTCCCAAGGTCATGCAGCTAGTAAGTGGCTGAGGCTGGATTCACATTCAACTCTTCCTCACTCCACATCCCACACTCTAGCTACTGCACCATCTAGCTACCTCTAGGGGAGCAAAAGGTAAAAGTAAAATAGTCCCTTCCCCTCAAGTAGTTTTTTCATTCTACCATGTTGTTTTATCGCATAGTGAGTTCCTCAGCCAGTGCAGATCAGCGCTTTTTCTCCAATTTGTGGTCTTTGAGAGTTTCCTGGTAATACTGATAAGTTAAGTGACTTGTCCAGGGCCACACATCCAGGATGTGTCAGACTCAAACCTGGGTCTTTTCTGACTCCAGGGCCAGTGCTCTACCCCATACCACCTCTTAAGAATATACTTATATGTACAAGATATATGCTCCTACAAAGTAACACAAAATAATTTCAAGAAAGGGAGAGTACCCACAGTGATGGGTGGGGGGGAGGGTGCGGTCCCTGCATTGAGAGGCTACATTTAGAAGGTAGTGCTTGAACCATGCTTTGAAGGGGACTCAGGGAGATTAAGTAACTTAACCAAAGATCACAGAGACAAGAAAATATCGTACGTGATATTCCTACCTCTAAAGAGTTTTATTCTCATTGTGATCATCAGAAGTACATGTGAAATAATCCTAAACCATCCAAGGCAGTGTGGCCCAGATGAGGGGGTTAGTGAGCTGCATTTCAGGCTCGGAGCTTCTGAGTCCAGGCAGTGGGTATGCCTGCCCACCTGTGCTACATCCAAATGACCATTTGGGCAGAGACTCAGAATCGCTTTCCTGTGCTTGGTCAATTTCTTTCTGGCATCACTTAAAACACAAAGACCCAAACTGGCCTCACACCATCCACTTATTTTTCCCCATCTTTCCTTCTACATGTTGAAGGTATTTGAGTGCCAGCAACAGAGCTGTTCTTTCTCTGCCTGCTCCGCCATTTCCAAAGTGATGGTGGATGCCAACCATTAGGAGAGAAAAAAGGGGGAAGGAAAAGTTAATGACAAAGTGCTTCTAAAGAGGTAATTTAATCAACACACTTTTATTAAACACTAAATGAAGCATGCCAAACACTGAAGATACAAAGACAAAAATGAAACAGTCCCTGCCTTCAAGGAGCTTTTATATTCATTCACAGATGAAAAACTAACTCAAGGAATGCTAGTGCTCACCAGGCAAGTGGCCTTCCTACTGATTTTCTGTTCTCTCATTTGTCTCTAGTTAAGTGGTTCTCAACCTTCCTAATGCTGCGACCCTTTAATAGTCATATGTGGGCATGTCTGGCAGACTCGCCTGGAGACAGATAGAGGAACAGTGTCTCGGTTCCTAAGACCACTGGAAATACATGTTTTCCGATGGTCTTAGGTGACCCCTGTGACCCCTGTGAAAGGGTCGTTCAACCCCAAAGGAGTCGCGACCCACAGGTTGAGAACCACTGCTCTAGTTAGTCCCTCACAGAATGGCTAGGTGGCTCCATAGAGCACAGAGTGCCAGGCCTGGAGTCAAGAAAATTCATATTCCTGAGTTAAAATCCCACCCCAGACATTTAGTAGCTGGGTGATCCTGGACAAGTCACTTCACCCTATTTGCCTTAGTTTCCTCATCTGTAAAATAAGCTAGGGAAAGAAATGGCAAACCACTCCAGTATCTCTGCCAAGAAAACCCCAAAAGAGTCAGACATGATTGAAAATGAACAAACAAAAGTCCTCACAAAAAAAGAATTCAAATCTTATTATTTGGAGGAATAGAAGGAAAAATGATCAGAATCTCCCTTTCTTTCTCCATAGATTGCCTATGACTTACTAATTCATGCACTAAATTCACTAATTTAGTGACTTGCCTCTCATAAAAATGAGGGGGTGACGTGCCCATGTAAATTTTTCTGACTTCTTGCTATCATATTTTGCTTGAAGTCCTTGGCATGGAATAAATGAGGTAGATGAGATAACCTTAGGATAACATCTCTTGAGGAATTTAGTAAATATAGCTCTCTCTCTGTTCATTCATATACATATATATATGTATATGTATATACATACTCACACATATATACACATATACACACATGTGTGTATATGTGTGGGTATATGTGTGTGTGTGTGTATACAAGATGCACAAATTTTGAGAGTCCACCCCAAACGTTCTATGGACTATTTGTGCCCAACCTGCGGTAAAGTATTCTGGGCTTGTATTGGTCTGATCAACCATAGTTGAACACACCGAAACTTGACTCTGGCATAATGGTGTCATTTTAGTCCTCTTCAAGAAGGAAGTACAACAACTACCACAATATGTATGTATGCATGCATGCATGTATATGTATGCACATATACACAAATATATACATATATTTACACACATGTGTATGTATACATATATACACATACACACACACACATATATGATGGGATTTAAAATGGATGTGCTTTGTGCTAAATGCAGTGTTAGTTCTATCTGAAGGATTTGCTAGAGGTTGGTGCTTCATGAGTATTCTCAGGGTCCTAACACAGACCCTTTCCCATGATTCTTGGAAAGTGTAACTTCAGGTGTAAACAATAAGGATAATCATTTTTATTATTTCAGATATGTACTTCCGGTTATCACAATGCTAATACCGACTCTTTAAAGATCGGAATTATTCTGTCTCAGACTCGTTTTTGTCCCCGTGACCTTTTGCAAACCTTAAGGTGATATATAAACATTAGCTACTATGATAATGTTGATGTCATTCTAATTGTGTTATCTTTATCATATAAGTATTAATGTCATTATTATCTCATTGGAGGCTCACAACAACCCTGAGGGGAAGGCTGTTATCATTCCCATTTTGCAGATGAAGCAGTTGAAGCCCACTGAGGTTAAGTGACTTGCCCAGAGTCACCCAGCTAGTAAGTGGGACAATATTTAAATTCAGGTTTTTGAGCCCCCGTCTAGTGCTCTTAATACTACACCAAGACAAAGAAGGGATTAGGAGCGATTCTGTTTGGGGGTCAGTCTTGGAATATTCTTGTTAAGTTTCTAGTTCCTGCAGCCTTTGCAGCTCTCTGTTTTGGTTCTCCACACACAGCACAGTTAGCTGACCAAAAACGACCTTCTTTATTAGAATCGGGCAGATATAGATAGCAGAGTTAATTAGGTTTGGGATCTACAGGGTCATTTAGCAGTCTGTACAAAATTTCACCAGTTTCTTTTAAAAAAAAATGCATCCAATCATATAATGGTGGTAGACGTGATGACCCTGAACCAGAATGGCTCAAGGAAATTTTGTGTGAGTCCTGAGTACTATGGTCTTCCACCTTTGTAGGCAGGAATTTTCATCCATTTTCTTTTCGATGTTTCTTTGTTTCTTTGCCCTCCTTGTAAATGACTCTGCCTGTTCGTCACTCTCCATTTCACTTTTGTTCCACCCAACAGCCCTAAAAAGATCATAATACTGGAAAATGTTTTCTTATTTCCACCCCCTGCAAATTTGTCTCCATTCTAGTTTCTCCAATTAGGCTCTTAGTTTAAATTCCCAAAGCCCATTTCCCCCCAAAGAGACATTTCAATTTTTTCCAGTACCTGTGTATATTTTCATTTCTCTCATGTCTTTTCACTTGCTATTTAGCCATGTCTTAAAAGGCTGCTTTTCTTTCTGTTCATCCTCGGAAATTAATTCACTCAACCATTTAACCATTTGGGCGATTCTCAAATCCCCTTTTCTTATTGCGAATCATTCTGATAAATGACTGTCATGGAATGTAGAGGGTTTATCCAAAATCTTTTTCTTAATAGTTAGGGAAATTAAGTGAAATTATAGAGCTGGTTTAAGGAACACAGTAGTAGCTGGCCACTAGCCAGAGTGTAGATTCATGGTGGCTGTGGAAGACCTCTCTCTTTTTAAGTTAGGATCTTTCTCGCATATGTTGTCTGGGAGTATAGACAGGGCTTGAAGAACATCCTTTATCTTGATTAACTATGATGACCCCAAAGAAATACTTCTTAACCCTTCCCCATAGGAGTAACCTTATGTTTCTATTCTTCAGAGGAGGCAAAAATTTTAAACTGGCTTTGGTCCATAGGTATTTGAGTGCCTGGTCTGTGCAGAGCACGGTGGAAAATCCAAAGTCCAGAAAAGACCTCATTTAGCTTATATTCCACTAAGGGATGTGACATGTACACAAATAACTGTGAGTAGGTAATGCATGATAAATGCATGAGAGAGGTACAGACAAGGTGTTAGGATTAGAGGGGCATAGATGAGGAGCTGGAAGGATCATTAGAAGCTACCTGCTCCAACCCCTCTTCATTTGGAGATGAAGAAATGGAGGATGAGAGAAGTCTAGTGCCTTCCCAAAGCTACTAAGACTTGTCATGTGACTAGTAAGTATCAGAAGTATGATTGGAACCCATGCCCTCTGACCCTAAATTCAGCTTTCTTTCCATTGTACCACACTGGTCTGAATAAGGAAGAGGCATAATGAATGGAGAATTAGGGTAGGTTTCATGGAGGAGGTGGCATTTAAGCTGAGTTTTAATGTTTGTTGTTCACTCATTTCAGTTCTGTTTGACTCTGTGACCCCATTTGGGGTTTTCTTGGCAAAGATATTGGAAGGTATGCCATTTCCTTCTCCAGCTCATTTTACAGATGAGGAAACTGAGGCAAACAGGATGAAGTGACTTGCCCAGGGTCACCCAGCTAGCTAGTAAGTGTCTGAGGCTGGATTTGAACTCAGGAAGATGAGTCTTCCTGACTCCAAATCTGACATTCTATCCACTATGCCACCTAGCTGCCTTGAGTTTTTAATGTATGGGTAGCATTTTTAAAGTATTAAATAAGCAGAGTATGCCAGGCATAGGCAGCATGAGCAAAGGCAGGAAGGTCACAAAACATGGGTCTGTACGTGGGGTGGGGACTAGTTTAGTGTGATTGATAGTAATAGTGAAGACAGAGGAAGATTATGTTTGGTGTAAAGGTCCCAAGCTTGAATTTAAACTTGTTGCCTTTAAAGTGCTGGGGGAACATCTGGATCCAAGTGTCCTTTTTGACTGTTAGGAATTTGGGACTAGAGCTTGGGGAAGAGAGAGGTCAGGGGTAGCCAAATCACTTTGAGGGGATAGTTAGGAAAGTGTGAGTGAATGAATTTGCCAAGGATTTACATATGTGGAAAAGTATAGTGAGAGGTCATTGAAAAGGGCAGCTTTAAGGGAAGAAGACAAGGAAGAACTGAAGTAGACAAACAAGGCAGGAGGAGAGGAGAGACAGAGGATCAAGGGAGTGCAGTGTCTCTGAAGCAAAGGGGAGAAAATAAACTGAAAAAGGGAGGGCTACCCAGTGCCTTAGCAGAGAAAATCCCCAACTTGCAATGCGCCTAACAGCCAGTGAGATGCAGCAGAAGCGGAACAGTAGGTGTTGGATTGTCCATCTTCTCTATAAAAGCTTGTAGAGGGTTCTTATTTCCCCTCTGGATAATAATGGAAGGGGCAGAACATGTCAGGAGGGCTCCATGCAGTTCTCTCTTTCAGGGTTGACTGTAACAGCTGCTGGAGGAGTTGGAGGGCAGTGCCCACCTCAATTATGCTATTTCTGCTATAGTCAGATGCCTTCCATGAGGTGGAAGCTGGCCCCCTCCATCTTTGTAGGTTCTGCTCAAGGCCACTTGCATCTCACACGATGGTCAACAGTGGCACCAGCTCAGAGAAGTTTTCCTGCATGACTGAGCTCACTGCTGAAAGGGACAGGGAGAGAGAGCTGGTCACAGCAATGGAGAGGATCCTGGAGAGCCAAGAAACTCAATGGTTGGAAACTGGACCTAGAACTGAAGAAGACGGTTGGCATGAGAGGAGCCCAAGGACCAGAGGGTCCAGGGAGGATGTGTCCTGGAGACAAGCCCATGTTTTCCGTTCGTATCTAAGACTTCAGTCACACACTCAAGAACCAGGGCTTCATCTCAGTTGTGCTCATGTTCATAGTGAGTAGATCCTGGATCCTTACAGTAGAGCAGTACCCTCGTAGTGCACACTTGGGAGCCCTCCTTTCCCCCATTATTCTGGTATCTCTGCATCCACGTTCCAAGAGGGAATAGGAAGCCAACAAAGAGGTGGCTAACGAACCAATGGGGCTGAACAAAAGAAAAGACAGGTCAGCTATCTGTCCTGAATGGTTTGAAGCTACTGTCATTTGATTCTCACAACTTTGTTTTGTTTGTTTTTGTTTTTATTGCTTTTTGGAGGGGGAAGGTAGGGAAATTGGGGTTAAGTGACTTGCCCAAGGTCACACGGCTAGTTTTGTGGTCCTCCTGACTCCAGGGATGGTGCTCTATTCACTGTGCCACCTAGCCACCCCAGATTCTCACAACTTTGGGAGGAAAATCCATCCAATATTATTATTCCCATTTTACAGATGGGGAAACTGAGTCTGAGAGAGCTTTCAACTTGCTTGTGGGCACATGGTTCCTAAGGGGTAGGGATATGATTCAAGATCTCTCCCAGGTCTGAATCCACTTTCCTATATTGTCTCCATTGTCTTTATGACCAGGTGTGTACCTTGTATGATTACAACATGTTCATGGGAGACACCTTTCTGGTCTTTAAGACTTCTTTTGCTTTATTAAGTCTATTTAGAAAAATAATTACCGAGCAATAGACCCAATAGGATCTTGTATTCTCTGTACTTTTCACTCAGTCATGTGACTGTGAAGATGCTGTTTGCTATAGTAAATCTCTGTTTCAGGCTACTATGCTTTTCTTGTACAATATTTTCACTAAACATTCTGTTTATATCAGTATAAGAAGATAATAGCAGCCTCATACAATTCTCTACATCACAAAGCATCTTAGACGCACCTGGTGATGCAGTGGACCAGGCTCTGGGCCCAGAATGAGGAAGGCCTGAGTTCACATCTGTTCTCAGACGCTTACTAGCCATGAGACTCTGGTCAAGACACTCAGTCTCTGTTTTCCTATGCTTTAAAGTGGAAATGTTAAGAGCACCAACATCATAGGATTGTTGTAAGGACCAAATGAGATCATTCGTGTTAAAAGCACTTACTCCAGTGCTTGATACATAGTAGGCTCTATACAAATGCTTATTTCCTTCAGTTCTCCTTCCTCCTTTGCCCCTGCTGTGTGCAAAGTATGAGAATTAACATTGTGTGGTAGATAGAGAGCTGGCCTTGAATCCAGGGAGACCTGGGTTCACATCCCACCAGTAACACAATGTAGCCATGTAGCCTGCTCTAGACAAGCAAGTCTCTTAGGCTAAACTCTAGAAAAAGTGCAGACCCACACTGGTAGATGGAGTTTCCTCATTCATGAGTTCCCTTAACTCACAAAATAACAGGTCCAGTTTCTATTCCTATACCTTTAATTCACTTCCATAAAGACTTTATCAAGATAAGAGACTAGGGACATTAACATACTCTTGATTGGCCTTCTTTAAAGTAATAATAATGTCTATGACTTTTTCTAGTTTAGTATCTTCCTCTCTTTTAAATATTTTGAAAATCAGTTCTTAGAGTTTCAAAGCAATCTCTCTGCATGGATTTCTCCTGTGTCTAACCATTTTTCCAACTACATATTCAGAACTATCTCTATTTCATTTAGCATATTAGAAACTGACACGTTAGGGTCCAAATGTGTTGGCCCCAATGTCATCAATGAAGAAAATTAACCATAGAAATATTGGCAGATCTAGTCCATTTCTTGTCTATTTGTTGTCCTGCTTCCAGCTTCATTGGTGAATTTTTTGGCATGATTTGGTTTAATTGAGTCTTATACAAAGCCTTATGTAGATTCAGTACCTTGAACAGAGTGGGAGCTCAATACATGTTTGGATAAATAAAAGAATATACAAGGCATTCTAATTACCACAAGTCTTTGCCATGAAGTAGCCAGGTAGGTCAATGTGTTCTCAAATTCTGGAAGACTTCACATGTCAATAATGCCATCTTTGAGGAAAGAGCTGGTTGCTTATTTAAAAATATACCCAGACCTCCAAGACCTGAGTAGCCAACTAAAGAATTAATGTGAAGTATTTTTAGGTATTTTTTTTTCTTTTCCTGGATACTTGGTCCCTCATTACACTCAGACTGAAAGTACAGTAGGCACTCATGTCCTCATTCTGATATTGATTGGTGAAGAAGCTTTAAATGGCCTCATTTTTCCTAAAAGCACTGGCAGTGTGATGGCCCTCCATTCCCAGGGACTCACCATATTAGTGCCAGACTTAGCATAGACAACATTTGTCTTGTGTTCAGGGAAGACTAGCACCTCTGGTGTGAGGGCTTGCTTATCCCTTTTCAGAGCTCTTCATCAACCTTTGGTGTCTACCTGATTCACCCCAGCAGAATAGGTGGATGAAAACTATTTGTTGCAATGGCCAGGAAGGCGGCCAAAGCAGGTGCTGGGGAGTGCTTAGAGCTTGGTCAGACATCAAAGACACCAAGGTCATCCACTGCATCCCAGACCATCACCAGTCATCTTGACTTTTGTCTTGCCATTGAGCTCTGATGACTCTGGAAGATAGAGTGAGACTGATGACTGTGCAACTCTGTCTCACTAAAATAAAATTCAAGCACAAGTTAAGAAAGATGTCACCCATGATGTCATTTCATTGGTGCTCTTCAAAAAAGAAGGACACACAACAACCCCCCCTCCACTGTTCTTCTTTATATATGGATGTGATATCGTTTGTAATCTTCCACCACCCTCTTTTGTGACATTTAACAAATGAACTCATCACCTAAACTAGTATTCCCCTTCGACATTCATCCCTGCTTGTCAAGAAGAGCAAGTATTTGCTGGCTTAGGTTATTTCTGCATATCTTTTTACCCACCCACAATTTCCCTTTGACCTCCCCATTGTGGTGATTGCTTTCCATTGGTTAAACTTAACTAGGAAACTACCTGAAACATACAAAGAACAAATGTGTATAGCCAGCCATAATATTAGTAGGATTCTGTAGTGTTTAAGTACAAAGGTCTTAATTGTACCTGAAGTATGTTTTGCAAATTCTGCCTGTTTACTAGGGTATAGAAAAATATTTTTCAGTTTAAAGGTTTATGGTTTAGACAAGGCACCAACTACTGGAGGTCTGTGCTTTTCTTTAACTTAATGCTATAATTAAATGTAATTTACTTGAGTAATAATGAAATCAGATTTTGAATTTAATCCTTGAACTTATGGTTGTGAAATTTCTTTTAATAGGGAGTGGGAAAAATTACTGGTGTCTTAGTCGTTTTTCTAGTGTGATTGACATGTTCTTTATGTTGACCTGGAGAAACAGAAAAAGATGCGGTCTTCTTAATTGGTACACCTCACACTGTGGCCTGAGAGCCATGTTTGTCAACCTTTAATGCCTCCATGGTTGGACTTTCTGAATAATTAGTTTTCATTTAAATTAAGACATTGTCACTCATTTTTAACATCTAAATACCAAACTCAGCTGGGAGCACAGATTCCTGCAAAAACTCGAGTATTATTCATTGAGGAAGGGAATGGAAATGGTAACACCCAAGACTTCCATACAGGCTTATGACTTTGTCTGCAGAAACATCATGGGAAATATTATTCAGTTGCCATATTATAGTCTTTGGACAAGGTGATCTCTCAGGTTCCTTCCAGCTCAAAATTTATGATTCTGTGTTTTGTATCAAGAGGTAGGTGGAGAACAGCCAGTGACCTCCCTCAAAATAACAACTAATAATAATGTAATACTTTCAGCCTGACAAATTCCTTTTTAAAAAAAATGATAACCTTGTGAGATAGGCCATCTCCAAACCATGCCTTTCCATTTCTGGCCTTCATGCACAACCAAACTAAAACTAAAGAACTGAAAACTAAAAATAACCACAGGAAATTTAGACTCTGACCCTGAAACAACTCTGGCTCCGATTCAGTAATTTTTCTGTTGTCTTCAACTCTTTGCGATCCTATTTGAGGTTTGATGGGTAAGCTCTTTATCTTGCTCAGGTCCAGGTATCCATCTTCCAAGTCATCTCCAAACCATGTAACTGCTAGCTTCCAGGTCCCCTTTCTATGTTCTCTTTCTCCATTGGAATGTGTGTAAGTTCCTTGAAGGAGGAGTTGTTTCCATAAAGCAAGCCATTAATAAACTTCTTACTCAGTTGGTCTGCCTGTCTATCTATCTGAAATTAAATGACTTGCCACACTCATATAGCTGGCATTTATCAGAATTGGGATTCATCTCCTAAGTTTAAGTTTAGTGTAGACTGACCAAGTAGGGACATAGAACATAAAAAGAGATTAAGAACCCTTGAGTTAGCTTCTTCCCTCACTTGATCGATGAGGAAATTGAGGCTCAGCAAGGTCAGTCCCTAGTCAGACAGTGAGTCAATGAGAAAACTAGCCTCCAGGTCCCCTGACTGTCAGTCCAGTGCTTTTATCATTGGACCACACTAGCTTACAAAACTGGAAAGCACTGCCTTGGGGAATAGGAGCGGAATGTGAATTTGCTTGCTAATGGGTGTCACAGAAAACTCGGCTCAATGTTTTGCACACAGCACACACTTAGTAAATATTGAATTGCTCACTTAGAGGAGCTATTGAAGACCCTCCTTCGCACCTGACCTCTTGACACTGGTGGTCTCACAATAGGACTGAGAGTAAAACATTCCAGCAAGAAGCTAAGGGCAAGAGAAAAATCATGGGGCTAGAATAGTGTGATGGTGAAATTGATTTCCCCTGTTATAAATAAACTTAAAATCTGTCAAAAAATTGTGTGGGTGTTTTTTTTTAATATTAGAGTCTACTACTAGCATGAATTTGAAATTAGAAGATCATTTTATATCTGAGCCATAATTTTATATTAAAGAATTATGAAAGGAAATCATAATTAAGTTTAAGTTATCCAGGGTCCAGGAAAGGATGCCAAAAAGCCAAGGGGTGGGTTGATGGGGTTGGTGGGTGATCTTCCAGAAAGACAGACTGGGGAGGGAAGCCTTTAAGAGTGGAAATTGGTTATGAATGAAAGTTCTCCTTTAAGGGTGTTGAAATACTTTTGTACAGCGATTTTTCTCTCCTTCTGCCTTTGCTGTGTAGGAGAGCTGTGAACCATAGCAGACCTTTGTGGAAGATGAGAGGGAAGCTAGCAGGGCAAATGAAGGCTCTTCTTTTCATAAAGATGCAGGGGAGCTGTGCACCTGCAGCTAAAGTGGCAAGGAATCACAGGCAGGGGCAGGTTGAGGAGAGAATGCCCTTGTCCACTGATACTGGCGCTTGCCTGCCTCCCTGGCAGAGGGAACAGGGATGAGCAGGAGCTATCTGCAGCTTGGGCTCATTTTGGTCACAGAAGGAGCACCAGGTTATGTGCCATAGGCATGATCAGATCACTGAGTATCCTGAGCTCTGAAAGGCTGTTTACCCAGTCTCCTGCCCACCTGGTCATCCTCATAGTTGGCCTTTGACTTAACTTTGGATGACTGGTTTTGCCTGCTCCCTTGTTTCCTTCTAGCATTTGTGGACTTTTCTTATAGCTAATCTTTTACCTGACTCTTTACTGGATAAATACATGGCCTTCCATGCACAGAACTTGGGCTAGGGGCTGTCCAGGCTTTAATGGGACAATACCTCCTTGTTCTTATTGTTCAGTCATTTCAGTCATGACCCCGTTTAGGGTTTTCTTGGCAAAGATATTGGAGTGGTTTGCCATTTCCTTCTCCAACTCCTTTTACAGATGAGAAAACTGAGGCAAACATGGTTAAGTGACTTGCCCAGGGTCACACAGCTAGTAAGTGTCTAAAGCCACATTTGAACTCAGAGAGATAAGTCTTCCTTACTCTGTCCACTGCCCCGTCTAACTGTGTCTTAGACCTTAACCATCAAAGATAACAATTAAGGATTAGGTTTTATAGGGTCCCTAACTATGTTTAGGTGTTGGCTTTCTTTTAAAACTTGTTCCATATGTACTAACTTCAATACTTGAAAGATTTGTTATTACCTGGTAATCCCGGCAATTCCTCCACAATACAAATCATATCTTCTTGATAACTTGGTAGATGGACTTTAAGAGTTGCTGTGACATTGTGCAATGACCAACTTTGATAGACTTAGCTCTTCTCACCAAGGCAATGATCTAAGACAATTCCAAAAGACTCAAAATCTTATAAAAGTGAATGGTGAAAACTAAGAATAAATGAATAAATTTTCTTTTAATTTTTTTTACATCTATTTATTTATTTTTAGTTTACAGCTTTCAGTTTCACAAGCTTGAGTTTTCAGTTTCTTCCTCGTCCTCAAGACAGCGTGCAATCTGATGTAAGCTCTACATATACATTCACATTAGACATATTTTCACATTAGTCCTATTGCAAAGAAGAATTATAACCAATGGAATGAACCACAAGAAAGAAGAAACAAAACAAAAAAAGAGAGAGCAAATAGTTTGTTTCGATCTGCATTCAGAATGTAGTTCTTTCTCTGAATATGGGTAGCATTTTCCATCATGAGTCTTTTGGAATTGTCTATTAAAACCCCCAGATCTTTAACCTATGAATTGTTGTCTAGCTATAGAGTACCTCCTCCTTCTATTTAAGAAGTTCTTTTTAGAGCTCAAGCATTTGATTTTACACTTATCATCATCATCATTATCATTATAGTTGTTGATGTTAAATATCATCTTACTTAATTTAGCCCATCACTTCATTTACAGCCTGATGAGCACTATCTTCTTGGACCCTAACTCTTTCATGCAATGTGTTCTTCATCCCTCTCAGATTCTTATCATCTGAAAATTTTATAAACATACCAGATATACCTTCATTTATGTAGTTGATAAAAATATTAAATAACAAATGTCTTGGAATAGACCCCTAGTTCACTCCTCTAGAGATCTCCCTCTAATTTGCTTTTGATTCTTTGGGTCCACTCATTTAGCTAATTCTGAATCCACCAAACTGTACTATAATCAAGCTTACGTGTCTGCCTGTTGTCCAGAAGAAAAGCATGAAAGACTCTTGGAGCAAAACAAATGCTTTGCTGATGTCTAAATCACCTCTATCTGTGAAATGACTTATTTTTAATGATGCCATGCTGGTCTTTTGGTTACTGTGCTCATCTCTTTCTCATTCTAGTTCTTTAAAATAGGTTATCATTAAATGTAAATTCTGCAAGAGTGGATGTGCTAATGAATAATTTATCCAGACATGCATATTTGTGCATGTGGGGTAGATAGAAATGTTAGAACTGCTTTGAGTGCATAACTTTAAAAAGCTTTTTCATGAACAAAATCCATGAAGAGAAACTGTTGAGTCAAACCAAAATCTTTGCATGAAATGGCTCTGATAAACCTGCTCACCAAGATATACAGGGAATGGACACAGCTAGGTAAGTCCAACAGCCATTCCCTAACAGATAAGTGATCAAATTATATGATCTAAGAGTATTCCAAAGTATGTTTGCAAACTATCATTAATAATATGGAAAAAATAATAATATGAAAATATGCTCCGTATCACTAATAATAAGAAAAACAAAAAATAGACAAATCCTCAAGATTTCTTCTCATTCCAATTAGGTTAGCAAAAATGATTGAAAAAAACCAACAATAATGGAAATTGTGTTGGAGGGACTGTGGAAAGCTAGGCACAAAAAAAAGACACTGTTGGAATTGTGAATTGGTCCAGTCATTGTAGAAGACATTTTGAAATTGCTTGAAAAAAGACAATAAATTGTTGATACTTCTTGATCTAGCCATCTCACTACAGGAAATATACTCTGAGGAGGTCAAATACACAAATAAAGACTCCACATGTAACAAAATATCTTTAGCAATATTTTTGTGGTCAAATACTAGGAATCAAGGACCGGGAAAAGTACATGCCTATTAATTGGGGAAAGGCTGAATGAGGAGTGATTGAGGAATGTAATGGGACTTTTTCACATAATACAAAACAACAAAAGTAAGGACTTCAATGAAACCTGGGAAAAGATGTATGAACTGATTGATTCCCAGTAAAGTAACCTTCAAAACTGAAGGACAAATAACACCATCTAACTGTTCCTGATCCTAGAAAACAGATGATGAATGCGTCTTCATAAATTCAGGGAATGGGTTACTGTGGATACAGAATTCTGCGTACACTGAGCCTTATTCTTTATGCTAGTTGGTTTCTGATAAACTATTTTCCTTTGTTGCATGAGAGAGCCTCCTGGGGGGAGGGATATATGGTGAAGTGATTGTGGTATAAAAACAGAAGGCATCACCAAAATATTTTTAAATAAATAAGAAATTTACCGAGATCAATGCTAAATATTACAGGATATACAAATGAAGTAAAAGCTTTATTTCTTTACTTTTGAGGAGCTTACTGACCAGTTAAAGAGGCTATGCACATTTATTATATCTATATCATCTATCTATCTTTCTAACTGTCTGTCTGTATAATTATCTATCTATCTATCTATCTATCTATCTATCTATCTATCTATCTATCTGTCTATCTATCTATCTATCTACCCACCTACCTACCTACCTACCTACCTATCTACCTACCAACTAGGGAATAATTTAAAGCACTTCAGAAGTCTGCTCAGGCATCACATCTTTATTGAAGCCTTACCTGATCCCTCAGTTATTAGTGCTGTCTTCCTTCTCAAAATAGAGGATGAAGAATACGGTAAGTGAATAGAGCACAGGATTTGGAGACAGAGAATCTGGGCTCAAATACTGGTCCTATTCCAACTTGTGTAACTTTTGGCAAGCAGCTTAACTTCCTCCAGCCTCAATGTCCTTAGCTACGAAATGAAGGGGTCCAGCTAGAGCAGAGTTTCTTAACCTGGGGTTTGCAAACTTGTTTTTAAAATAATAATTTAATAATTATTTCAATATAAGTGGTCTCTTTTGTAATCCTATGTATTTCATTTCATGCAGTTAAAAACATTATTTTTAGAAGGGAGCCAAAGGCTTTGCCAGACTGTGTCAAAGGAGTCCTTAACACAAAAAATTAAGACCTCCTAACCTAGATGTGCTCTAAAGCTCCTCTACCCATCCTAAATGTATAGTCCTTGTACCTTGCATTTACTCATCTGTGTCCACATTGCAAGACCCCAGATATAAGCTCCCTGAGGAGAGGGATTAACTAGTTTTTGTCTTTGTATCACCAGTGAAGATCACAGTGTCTTTCACATGATTGGCACTGAATGGATATTGAGTTGGATCAAATTGAATAATCCAGTGTTGGATAGTATGTAGTAGAGACTTTTCTCTCTCAAGAATGTAAGTATTTGAGGAATGAAAAGCTCATCGTGATCTGAAGTGCTTGAAAAGGTCTTCCTAGAAGGAATGAAACTTGAGCCATGCTTTGGAGCAGTTGTTGAACTTAAAAAAAAAAAGGATTAGTAATGAAGATATAAAAAAACCTAAGTAAAGACATGGAAGCAGGAATGAGCAGAGGGAGGAAGGGATGGACTCAGTGAGGAGACATTATAGACTAGAATGGATGGATCATGTTTAGGGAGAAACAGGAGATAAGATTGAATACAGAAGATGCTACAGTTGATGGAAAGCTTTAAGTGCCAGCCTGAGGGTTGCGATGTGACTGGTTGGGCAATAAGGAGGCATTGTAGGGGAATGACATGAAGAAAGAGGTATTTAAAAGATTATTATGGCAGGGGTGGTCAGGATCAACTCAAGGGCAGAAAGGGGAAGCCTACAGGAAGAGAGATCAGTCAGCCGGCAGATTTAGGAACCAAACGTGAGGTAATGAAAAGAAAGAGAAGGGGTGGATCTAAGAATTGTTGTAAAGAGAAAATAACAAGATTTGGTGGTTCATTAGATAGGAGGAATGAGAACGGGGTGTTAAAATGATTTTAAAGTTTCAAACCTTAGGGAATTGGGAGAATGTAGATACTGTGGACAGAAATAGAGAACTCTCTCCAGAAAGGGGACAATATTTTTTTTTGGAGGGGGAAGATAAATAAGTTTGAATTTTCAGTATATTGATTCTGAGATGATCACAGATCCAAATAAAATGCAGTTGGAATGCAGAACTGGAACCTAGGAGAGAGATTAGAACTAAAGGCAAATTTGAGAGTCATTTGGACAAAGACAATATTTGAACTTGTGAGAGTGGATTAACTTCCCAAGGGACTGAGTATAGAGAGAAAAGAGCAGAGGAACCCAGAGTGAGTTTGGTGGACAACTCCTTAAAAGTTAGAAGGAGCATGAGTAATTTAAGAAGAGAAGTGGCAGTCATGAAATAGGAAGAGAACCAAAGAAATACCAAAGAACCAAAGAAAAACCAAAGAAACCCATGGAGGGCATGGATTGAGTAGAGATGGAATGGAAAGTGTGTGTGTGTGTGTGTCTGTGTGTCTGTGTGTGTTAGAGAGAGAGAGGAGAGAGAGAGAATTATCTCTTAGGAAATCTTTATAGCTACTGTATCATCAAAGAGAATATTACTATGTCTATCCTCAACTTGACAAAACATATTATAGGATGGTAAGTGGGAGTCTATTGCTACTGTCAATGCAAAAGATATGAGGAATTCATTAAAAAATAAATTACATGGAATTTGATCCAGTCCCATTAGAAATCAATAGTTAAAATAAGGACACGGCTAACTGATTGGGTGTGTAAGTATGGCATATATATTTATGCAATAGTTCAGAGTTGGAAGTTGGAAGGGGTCTTAGAAGTCATCTAATTCAACTCGATTTTACAGAGAAGGAAACTGAGGCCCTAAGAGGTTATATGACTGGCCCCAAGTTCAAAGAGGTAGCAGAATTGGGATGGGAGCTCAAGTCCTTTGTCCCCACACTCAGTTCTCTTTCCACTCTACAATTAATGTCCACATACCTGTTCATGGTGAAAGTTTCTGGTAGCTTCTAAAAGGGTGATAGAGGAGAGACTTAGGGTCCAAGTTACTCCTGAAGCAGTTATATAGAAAATGGTGCCTGAAGTGAATGGGCCTCCCTGAGCAACTAACAAAGAGAGACTGAGGCATCAAGCAACCAAGTGCAGAAAATCTCAGCTTATTAAGGCACGGTACCTGGCACATAGGATGTGCTTAAGAAATGCTTGTTGATTATCATCCTGTGGTCTTTAAGGTCTCTTTCCAATCTAAAAGTCTATAAGTCTGAGATTTAACCGTGATAGAGAAAAAGTGAACATATAAACCCGTTATTATTTCTTCTCTTCTTGCTCCTTTGTCCCTCGGGTCCTTCTTGTAGGGGGCCCTTACAGTTGCTGTAGCCTAGCCGCCATCATGTAACCAATAAGGAATCTAAGATTCAGGGATGTTGAGGTATCTGAGGTCGGGCATCCTCAGATCCATCCTTGCTGATATCTAAGTCAATAATGATGATTCAACAAGTGGTCGATTTAAAAGTATTGACTTTTAAGCTGACAGAAGACGATCAGTGGCCAAATTAGTATCTTGTATGGTTTAGGACAAGGACTCTGGAGCACTTTGGGTTTTATGAAAACATTTTTGTAAAGGAACACAACCCTCCTTTCTATGAGTGGTGGGCACAGAGTTGGCTCTTTAGGCTCTAGAACCCAGGACTTGCCATCAAGGCAGTTCTTGCCCTTCTAGGGGTTCCATGCTAGTCCACAAAGGATAACCAGTGGTCATAAATTTTCCATTTGATGACAGTGGAAGAATTGGGATAGGAGAATAGTTACTGCCCAGTCCGGTGTTTTTAAAATATCAGGCACCTGAGAGTTCCATATGCAATGTCTCTCACTCTTTTTGGTGTGGAGAGATAGTTGGAATTGCCTGTCCAGGAATAAAAGCGACTGCCCATTTGTTTTGTCTCCTTTTTGCCTCTTTCCTTTTCTTCATGCTATAGGATTCCCTAGTTGACTTGTATGACATATCCATTAAGTATCTACTATGTGCAACTCATCGTGATAGGTCCTGGGCATATCCAAATATTTAAATGGATCTGTGGTATCATCAATCTGGATGGTCTCTCCAATGACACAGAATCTGTGGTGCTCTCATCCATTTCTCCCCTTAAGTTTGCAACAGGGGGTCTTCCTCACAGGCCAGGGGCTTTTCTTGATTCCTCTAAACATTGTGAGGATGCCAGTGGAGCACCCTGGCCATCTACCAGTTATTTCCTACTTGCCACATAACCAGACCACTTTCTTTTCCAATTATACAGTCTTTGATGGTCAGTTCAGAGGCCAGCTGCAATATTCCCTAGTTGGACCAAACCCTACTAAAATGTATTTGGGAAATATTTACTGAAATAAATAAAAATATAGTAGAATATGGAGATCATCATGGTTTTCTAAGTCTTTATGTGGTTGTAGGGATCCTTACGCCTGGTTTGGTGGTTCTCATTTCTATTTGAGTTTGACATTCCTGCTATCCATCTGTGTAATTCCTTATTTGTCATATGTTGCAGCCTCCCCACTCTTAACCATGTGTCTCTCCGCTGTCATCTGGGGGTTACTCATTTTTAATTCTTTGTTGATTCCAGTGTTCTGATTCGTAGCCATACAAGGACATCAGTAACCTTGGCTTCTGAGGTTACAAAGATGAAAGATGACACAATCACTTCCCTCAAGGAGTTTGTAGTCTAATAAAGGACCATGATGTGAATGCAATTAAGAATTCAAGATGGAATTTTGTAAGGTCAAAGGAAAGAATGTCATAGTGGAAAAAGCACTGAATTTGGAGTCAGAAGATCTGCCAATCTGCTTCTTTTTTTTTCTTTTAAATGACTTGTTTATTTA
>CM053581.1:552258896-552281157 GCA_028627135.1 Pseudochirops cupreus | reverse complement strand
TTATTAGCTACATCCAACTGGAACTTGAGATACACAGGCACTGTGGTTGGGAGATCCACCCTGCCCTACCAAAAAGTCAGAGGGGTGAGGGGGGAAGACATAGGAGAGAATAGACTGGGGCAAGGGGGATACACTGGGATGGCTGTTTTGGGGCAGTGGGTAGGGGAAAGATGGGGAGAAAATATGTAACTCAAAATCTTGTGGAAATGAATGATGCAAACTAAAATAAAATTTTTAAAAAAATGAAAGATAAACAGCAACCTCTAATATACTTTAGATCTGAACTTAAGACATCCACCAGCCCCATTGTCCTTCAGTAGCATGGATTACAGGTATGTGTCACCATGCCCAGCTAGAAATCTTCTTTGTTATAGAGACTTCTATATTTATCAGAGAACCCTTCTGATCTCTGAGGGATCTTTTAGCTCTAAAACTATGTTGCTGTTATCCTAAAGGAGGCTTATTGAGGTTATTGGCCAATATTTCCGTAAAGTACATCTACACCTGCAGTGTAATGTTCAGTATAATAATAATATCTATTAGTCTGCAGTGAGAAGCCAATGTGGACTCATGCATAGAGTTAGCCTTAGAGTCAATAAGATCTATCTTCAAGTCTGTTACTTGCCTGTGTGACTCTGGGAAAGTCACTTAACCTCTTAATTGTGTCGGTAAATCTCTTAGGACTGTAACTTGCAGAGAAGGTGCAGATGGGCTTTCCATGTGTGGTAGACTGATATGGAATAGGAGAGACCTATCCCATTCCATTGAATATGTGTATGTTTTTCAGGCTTACAGACCTTACTGTGCTGTAAATAATGGAGAGAGTTGTCTCTCCCTGAAATTCTTTATACTAATAAAGTAATATCTAGTCCGTATCTTTATTAGTCTGTGACATATTAGCTGTTATATAAAAAATGAGCACTAATGATTGTTTGAATGAGCTTTGGGTGAATAAAATACAACAGAAATCTGGTGTCTGTTTTTCATTAGATTGGTGTTGACCAGATGGCTGCTCCCCCAAAAGTTTGTAATACCTCTTCCCTGAGTTACTTCATTTGTTTATCATATGAGACCCCCTGCACCATGCAAATCAATTCATTGAATCTAATTGAAGCCTCTATAATGTATAGGGCACTGTGCTAGGCACTAAAGGTCCTTTCTGATCTATAAGGTCCTTTTCAGCTCTAAAATTCTATGGTGATGTTATTCTAAAGGAGGTTTGTTGAGGTCATCAATAGATATTTTTATAAAATATATCCACATCATCCTTTTCAGGTCATAATGAAATAAAAATTACATTTGATGCAGGGGAAAGATATTAAAAATTAATTGGAAACGAAATAATCTAATCCTAAAGAATGAATGGGTCAAAGAACAAACCATAGAAATGATCAATACTTTCATTTAAGAGAATCACAATGATGAGATGACATACTAAAATTTATGAGATATGACCAAAGTAATACTTAGTTTTTAAAATTTAATTTAATTTCTAAATTCATTTTATTCTGAACTTTTTTCCAATTTTTAACATTTTTATTTAAAGTTTTGAGTTCCAAACTATAGTTTTTCCTCCATCCCTCCCTCCCCCTTCCCTGAGATGGCAAAAAAAAAGTGCCATTATGTAAAACATTTCCATATTAGTCATTTTGTATGTGAAGACTCAAATAAAAGAAAAAAATGAAAAAAATAGCATGCTTCAGTGTGTATTCAATCAATATCACTTCTTTGGAGGCAGATAATATGTTTCATCATTAGTCCTTTAGGATTGTCTTGGATCATTGTGTTGCCAAGAATAGCTAAGCCATTCACAGTTCTTCATCCAACAATATTGCTGTTATTGTGTACAATGTCCTCTTGGCTCTTCACTTCACTTCACTTCATTATGCATCAGTTCATGTAAGTCTTTACAGGTTTTTCTGAAATCATCCTGTTTATCATTTCCCATAGAACAATAATATTTCATTACAGTCAAATACCAAAAACTCATTATTTGGCAAAAACTGCTGGGAAAACTAGAGAAACTAGGTATAAACCAATATCTCATGCCATAGATGAAGATAAAGTCAAAATGAGTATATGATTTGCATATAAAAGATGAGACCATAAGTAAATTAGGAGACCGTGGAATAGTTTACCTGTCAGATACATGGATAAGAAAAGAATTTAGGATGAAATAAGATAGAGAGAATATTATGAAAGTAAAATGAATCATTTTAATTATATAAAATTTAATTTTTTTCACAAACAAGACCAATGCAACAAAAATTAGAAGGAAAGCAGAAAACTCGGGAAAATTTTTTACAGCAGATATCTCTGATCCCTACTTCCCAACTATATAGAGAACTGAGTCAAATTTATAAAAATGCAAGTCATTCCCCAATTGATATGTGATCAAAGCCTATGAACAGATAGTTTTCAGACAAAGAAATCAAAGATAGCTATAGTCATATGAAAAATGCTCTATATTACTATTGATCAGAAAAATGCACATTAAAATAACTCTATGGTCCCACCACAAGCAGTTAGATTTGCTAATGTGACAAAAAAAGGAAAATGATAAATATTGGAGGAGAGGTGGGAAAACTGGGACACTAATGCATTATTGGTAGATTTGTGAACTGCTCCAACCATTCTGGAGAGCAATTTGGAAGTATGTCCAAAGAGCTATTAAACTGTGCATATCCTTTGATCAAACAATACCACTCCTAGGTCTGTATCCCAAAGAAATGAGAGGGAGTGGGAGGGACCTATTAATACAAAAATATTTATAGCAACTCTGTGTATGGTAGCTAAGATTTGGAAATTGAAGGGAGGCGCATCAATTGGGGGAATGGCTAAAGAAGTTGTGGTATATGATTGTAATGGAATATTATTGTTCTATAAGAAATGGCAAGCAAGATGATTTCAGAAAAACCTGGAAAGACATACATCAACTGATACTAAGTGAAATGAACAGAATCAGGAGGACATTGTACATAGAAAGAGCAATATTGTATGATGAAGATTTATAAATGATTTGGCTATTCTCAGCTAAACAGTGATCCAAGATTATCCAAAGGACTCATGATGAAAAATGCTACCCACCCTAGAGGAAGAATTGATGTTGTCTGAAGACAGACTAAAGCATACTATTTTCACTCTTTCTTCCTCCCTTCCTTTCTCCTCGCCTTTCTTCCTTCCCTCCCTCCTTCCCTTCCTCCTTCCTTCCTTCTTTCCTTCCTTCCTTCCTTCCTTCCTCCCTCCCTCCCTCCTTTCCTTTTTCCTCTCTTATTTGAGTCTTTTTGCACTGAATGTGCAATATGGGAATATTTTACACGATTACAAATGTATAACCTATGTCAGATTGCTTACTGTCTCATGGAAGGGGGAGGGATAAAATTTGGAACTCAAAACTTACAAATAGAATGCTCAAAATTGTTTTTACATGTAATTGGGGGAAAATAAAGTATTATTTTCAATATATATCTGTACCTGAAGTGTAATAATAATAAATACAATAATGATGATGATACCTATTTGTCTGCAGTGAGATACATTGAAACACAAAAGCAAAATGTAGCAATCCCTAGAGCATCCAGGTAGCTCAGCGGATAAAGTGATGGACTTGGAGTCAGGAAGACCAGAGTTCAAATGTGACTTCAGACAAGTACTAGCTGTGTGACCCTGGACAATTCCCTTAACCTTGTTTGCCTCAGTTTCCTCATCTGTAAAACAAGCTGGAGAAGCAAATGGCAAACCACTCCAGTATTTCTGCCAAGAAAGCTTCAAATGGGGTCGTGAACGGTCAAACAACTGCAAATGACTAAACAACAGCAAAAGCAATCCTTACCTTCAAGGAGCAGCTTGCATTCGCTTGCAAGAACGTAATACAAAGCTTGATAAGTAAATGCAGAGTATGTACAGTGAAAGTCAGTGTGCTTTCAGGAGGTAGAGAGCACTTCTAACTGGGGCAGACCAGGAGTGGCTTCATGTGTGAGATGGCTTGACTTCTGCTTTGAGGGAAGCTCAAGGTTCAAAGACAGAGGTTGGGTGCCAGTTGCCAACCAAGACTAAAGCAGAGGGTCAGGAGATGCAGTGGCTTGCACAAGGAAGCAGCAGGCCAGTTTGGCTGGAGCAGAGAGCATAGGAAGGGCATTGTTATTCAATATCCCAAGAAGCTTGTGGAAGGCTCTAAAGGGCAGGCTGAAGATTTGGTCTTTTATTTTTCAGATGACTGGAAGACAGCAGTTGGTGTGGGTGGGTCACAGTTGGGCAGGCCATGTGGTCTGGGAGACCTCTTAAAGTTTTGCTGAAGGCATAGGAAATGAAAAGGAGCATGGTGACTTAGCTGGTGGACCTTTTACATCCTAGAACAATGCATAAAATGGTGCAAAAGCTAGATGCCAGATGATGATGGCTGTGAAATTAGGATCCTGAGTGCTCAATGAACTGTGACAGGCATGCCTTTTGGCCCAGTCATCTTTATCATTGCTCCTATTTCCTTTTTAATTCAGTCTGCTGGTAGTCTGACAGGTGCACAGTGGCTCTGGGCAATCCACTGGCTGGTAAGACTGTCCAGACATTTGTCTTCTATTATCTTCCATTTCTCCTTTAACTCATGGGTTTCCTCGAATTTCCCACTCCCCACCCCTTGCCAGAACAGTTTATGATTCAGCTGTTCACTGCACTGTCAGCTTGGCCACTCAGCTAGTCCCTTTTGTTATGGTCTCATCATTCTGTCTTTATTGTCTTTAATGTAGGTAGGGTACCTGGGGAATCGTTTGTGAAGATGGACTTGCCAGCTGCTCTAGGGATCTCCAGAGTGCTCTTCAGAATGTGCAGATTCACTGTAGGCATGCAGTCATGAGCACTGCCTTTTAGAGAGGGGGCGAGATGATGCTAGACTCTTAAAGCCTTGCTTTCATAGGACACATGTCTCACAGTGAGAGCTACGAGCCTAGAAATACACATAGTGGCCATCAAATGAGATCAGGTTTCCTCTTTGTCCATGTCGGCCCACCATGCATAGGAAGCTATTTGGAAGAAAAGCCTTCTGGGCAATGAGTCCGACAATAATCACAAAAAACATCCCTTTTCTAAAATCTAAGAATGACAAGTGCTATTATCTGGTGAGATAATGGATACAAATTGCTTCCTATTCTAGAGAACATTGTATAATGTTACCAATTATTATTATATTGATTTTATTGATATTAATTTTGTATTATGGCATATATTCTAGAATATATTTATAAGAATTTAATATTTCTACTCTCAGTCATACATAACCTATTCTCATTGGAAGTAAAACGAGTCACTTCCTGTCTAGTTAACAGTAATAAAATGGGTTGTTTCCCCAAGCCAGACACAAAAATTAACCCCTTCAGAAGCATAAGAATAGGAATCTGTATCCCTAGAGCAGTGGTTCTCAACCTTCCTAATGCCACGACCCTTTAATATGTGGGTGTATCTGCATGTGGGCAGACCCGCCTGGAGACAAATAGAGGAGCTGTGTCACAGTTCCTTAGACCATTGGAAATATGTGTTTTCCAATGGTCTTACATGACCCTGTTCAACCCCCAAAGGGGTCGCAACCCACAGGTTGAGAACTGCTGCCCTAGAGCCTTGGACTCCTCAGAAAAAAGTGTTATATAATAGGCAAACTAGATAAGGATATCAGAGCTAAGCACTCATCTAGTCCAGCCCGCCTCAGAGAGGTTAAGTGATTTTCCCAAGGTCACACAGGTAGTAGATTTCAGAGGTAAGATTTGGAGCCAGGCCACATGACTTGACTTGGTAGGATTTTAGGGTTTGAGCTGAAATGCACGTTAGAAGTCAACTTCAGAGCTCTGTCCATTGTACCACACTACCTGCCAGTCTTGGATGCGTAGTTTTGTTTTTTCAATGACCATATACATTTTTACCAAAGCTTTCTGACCATTAGTAATTCCCTAGGGCCATATATCTTCAAGGCAGTGAGTATCTAGGAGCTTAGTAAAAGAGTAATGATATTAGCATAAGCTTGAAGGTTTTGCAAGTCCTTTCTCCATTTTATGAGTGAATGGATGCTTGCTTGGATGGATGCACATTGATTAAGCACTTACTATGTGCAAGCATTGTGCTAAGCACTTGAGAAACAAGCAGAAAAAGAAGAAGAACTTTCACTCTGGTGGGAGAAGACCGAAGTTAGCTGCAGGGCGGGTGGAAAAGCTGGGAAGTCCTACGGGGCAGATACAGGACAAACAACAAATCCTTGGAGTCTTTCAGATATATGGAATGTCCATGCCACAGGAGTGGGACTAGTGCCACTGTCTGGTGGGGAGGGGAGAGGGCATGGTATGGAAGGTAGGGGGATAGATTTGGGGGAGGAAGGGGAAAGTGGAGTCCCACTGAGCACCAGGTCTGCCTGGGACCTTCCAGACGCTCCTTTTGGTCTCTGGCACAGCTTGTTGGCAGAGGGACTCATTTATTCTTAGGGCCGCCCTTTCATAGAACAATGATTTCACAGTGAGACCCATTAGCCTGAGAAACACATATGGATGTCATCAAATGGGATGATGGGATAATTCTTTGTCCATGTCAGCAAACGTGTGAAATTGAGTGCTATAGGCATTAAATTATCTCCATTTAACAGATTAGGTAATTGAGGTTTATTGATGTTAGATGATTTGCCATAGCCACACATCTAATAAGTATCAGAGGTGGGATTCAAACCTAAGTCTAGCCTAACTCTGCTCCACCCGTGGCATCACAGATGTATAGCAGTAGGGCCAACAGACAGATTTTTCATTCCTTTTAAGAATCTTATGAGCCTACAGTTTGATTTCTTCTAGGTTCTTCTAAAATTTCAGGTCCTGGGCTTCTGGCTTAAGAGTTATTTACATGGCATTGAAATGTTGCAGGTGTGACTTACCTTTAAACATTTGCCATCATTGTTAAGTGTTTCAGGTTCTGGGTGAAAGGTTTCTTTGAAAGTAGCAATTCTAGAACCTAATCGTTTAAACCAATCCTCCCCATATGTGTGTTTAGAATTTCAAGTCCTTGCATTGTCTAGTTCTTGGTCATCATGTCTGGCCGTGTTGGGAAATAGAAATACATGATGATGTATTCTACAGCTTCTCTCCCTTACCACTCTCTCCTCGAACAAAGCTTATGTTTCAAGCTTGTGTCTAGATTTTCTGAATAATAGATATTCAGTATAATAGTAATAGGACATTGCTGAGGCCATCTCCAGTCATCCTGATCCATATCTTGCCATTGGACCCAGATGGCTCCGGAGGAGAGAGTGGGACTGGTGACTTTGCACAGCCCTGCCTCACTTAAATCCAATTCACTTGCAAGTCATGGTATCACCTTCCCGATGTCATGATTGTCTTTGAGAATGAAGGACAAGCAACAACAACAACAGGATGTTAAGTAAGGCCGTGGCAACTGAATAACTTTTTAGATAAATCATTACAATTCCAGTCCACAACACAAGATGAAGAATTTAAAAGTCAATTCTTATATCCCATTTTGAACTCAAGAATTTTAAACACTTTCTTCCTTAATGAGCTTACAGATGCCCTAGAATTTCACCCTTTGTGTGCAACATGAAAACCAGGGGAGAATCATTAAATATTAGAGCTGAAAAAACTGCTAGAACCCAATGCTCCTCATAGTATAGATGAAGAACTGGGGTCTGGCAGGTTTAAAAACTATCTCTGTGACTTTGGATAAGTCACTTGAATGAATGAACTAGTGAGTGAGTGAATGAGTGAAAAGCATTTACAGGCTTAGTATGTGCTGTGCTACTGCAGATTGTACTGCAGAGAGCACACCTCCAATGGGCTGCCCGTGTTGTTCAAATGACAAATGTATGCTTGCCTAGACTATTTTACTGAGAATACACACAAGTCAGGAGCTCACACGGAAGTCAGAAGAAGCAATACAAGGACATTTCTCGAGGTCTTGCTGAAAACTTTGGAACTGATTGAGTGACATGGAGACATTGGCACAGAACTGCCCAACATGGCATGCCTACATCAAAGAAGGCACTGTACTCTAAAAACAAAGCAGAATTGCGGTCACTCAAAAGAAACGCATGATTCACAAATTTAGATACATCTCTACTCTAAATGTTCATCTGGATTATTTGTGCCCCACCTGTGGTAGAGCATTCCAAGCTCATATTCATCTGATCAGCCACAGTCAGACACACTGTATCTTGACTCCAACATAGTGATGTTATTTTGGTCTTCTTTGATTATTATATAATAAGTCCACAGATACAAATACAAAAGCTGCCCTCCCCTCAAGGAGATTACATTCTAAAGGATGGGACAACAATATTGGGGAATAGCAGTAAGGAGGGATGTTTTGTTTTGGGAAGTCACAAAAGATGTTGAGTAGAGCCATAGGGGAGTTGGGGGAGTTGATTGAAATAACTTCTCCAATAGCTTTGTAGCTATTAATTTGATTAATTCATAGATGGGAGGAGGAGGAGGACAGAGGATAGAAGCAAGGGGGGGGGTAGTGAGAGAGATGGCAAGAAATTTGGCAGGCTGGTATGTAAGGGGGAGTGGGGCTGGCTGGTGGCCAAGGAATACTCATCAATCAGGAAAGTTTGCCACTTCCCCAGTAGATGTGCCAGACTTCAGTGGCTTCCATTCCTTAGGGCACGATCCTTAGGAGTCATGTGAGTAGGAGGGAAGGTACAGTCACATTACACCTCCCTGGGTCTCAGTTTCCCCATTTGTAAAAAGGAGGAAGTTAGTCTGCTTGGACAGTTCTAAATCCATGAGATTAAGAAACTAGTTTGTGGAAGAGAGCCAAGACTCAAACCTAGGTCTCCTGACTGTTAAGTCAACAACAGAGAATCACTGGAATGGTAATAATATCTGGAATTGGGGCAGCTAGGTGGCACAGTGAATAGAGCACCAGCCTTGGAGTCAGGAGGACCTGAGTTCAAATCTGGCTTCAGATACTTAACACAAAACTAGCTGTGTGACCTTGAGCAAGTCACTTAACCCCATTTGCCCTACTTCCCCCTCCAAAAAAAAGCAAAACAAAAAAGACCAAAAAATAATATCTGAAATTAATATAGCACCTTACAACTTTCAAGTTAGTTACATGCATTTAGTAAGGGCTCTTTGTGAGATGCCCGTGCTGCCTACTCTCACAGCAATCACCAGCACTTCAGAGTGCTTTCTCAACCACAGAATGTTATATAGACATAGGTGATTTATTGATTTATTTAGACAGGTTTTAGTTTTCTGGGGAGCTCATTTTCACAAAGGCA
The DNA here is from genome assembly GCA_028627135.1 of Pseudochirops cupreus. Taxonomy (NCBI): domain Eukaryota; kingdom Metazoa; phylum Chordata; class Mammalia; order Diprotodontia; family Pseudocheiridae; genus Pseudochirops; species Pseudochirops cupreus. The sequence continues at coordinate 552,271,895 of CM053581.1, read as the reverse complement.
TGTCTTTGAAATCAGGATTAGAAACCTAATACTCTCCTGCAAGTTCAAGTGCCAATGTTGGGCCCCTACCCGGCATCATTACACTATTCGATACACTCACTAGTGGCCTAGAGATTTTTGACCTAGTTGGCCTCAGGAACTTTTCTCTAGCATTTATGAACCAGAAACAGTGGGATGTTTTGTTTTGTTTTGTTTCCCCCCCAGGGATCGGTGTTCTACTGATGTGTTAGCCCTTCAGCTCTGGACAGACAGGATCCCAGAGCCAGCAGGCATTTCAACCAAGGATATTGGGTAGTTTAAAATTAATTGCTTAAGATGTTGTGGACTTTAGAATTCTTCCTTGAAACAAAGATTCCCTAGTCAGTAAATCTTAAAAGTCTTACCTGGTAGGTTCTTAAATCTAGAGCTAATTGCCATCACTCACCTACTCAGAAACATTCATTGGAACCCAGCTGCTTACTGAATTATGTTTAGACCAGAGGTATCCAATTCTCCAAACCAGATAACATCATAACTGGGAATTTTTTTTAACAAAATAAATAAAAATACAATAGAACATAGATAATGCTAATATATGGTTTTCTAAGGCAATATGACTTATAATTAGGTGCCAAATATTCAGGATGGTAGGAAAGGTGGAAAGGGACTGAGGATCTAAAAAGAGAATGGGAAGAACACAGGATTTGGAGCTAGAAGGACCAGAGTTCTCTGCTACTTATTAGCTGTATGACCTTTTGGAAAGAACACCAGCTCTGGAGTCAAGAGAACCTGGGTTCAGGTCCCATCTCTGAGACTTACTACCTGAGTGCCTTTGAACAAGTCATTTCACATCCCTGGGCCTCAGTTTCCCCCACTATAAAATGGGAGGGTTGAACCAGATGGCTTCTTAGGTCCCTTTTACTAGTGAGAAATGGGGGTACAGGGAGCAAAAAACTAAAGTAAGCAAAACCAGGGAAACAATTTATGCAAAAGTAAAATTGTAAACAGAAATAACTTTGAAGGATGTGGATAACAGGGAAAACTCAAGCACCCCCATTTTGTCTGTGATCCCTTTGCTTTGTCTCTGACCCTGTTTGCATTGTATGTAGTTCCTGGCCTTGCTTTCACCCTTCCTTACTGCTGAAGCAGTGAGGATCTGAAACAATCCTATCTATGAGGGCGGAGTTATGAGAAACCACTAACCTGAACAATCATCTTTGCTCTTACCACCCAATCTTATCCCCAATCCCCAATCAAGAGATGCATTTTAGCTCCTGCCTAATTCAGACCTATGGAAGCTGCCATATTATGCAAGTTTGAATTACACATATTCAAAAGAGTTTTGAAAGACATCCACATTCCAAAAAAAATCTATGTTGGTTAACTTTAGAGTATTGTGCTCTCTTTCCACTATTGCTGCTCTGCTCAGTGTTTTATATCCTCCCTTACGCGCCCCCCCCCCATACACACACTAAGAAAATGAACAAACCTTTTTTAAAAATCCCTCCAAGTAGAAGCAGAAGAATAAGTGATGAGAGCCCCACTGGTGCCAGGCTGGGTGTTTCGCTTGAGACCTTCTGCACAGAGAGAGGAAACCTTTGCCCCACTCTCCCCACCTGCTGGAGTCTCTGGACCTTGCTTGTCTTTCTTCCCTCTGTGCTTGGATGCCATACCTCTGTCCCCAGCCCCGTATGTTCTCCTTTCTGGGTCCACGTCTGGCACGCACATGTGCCCCACCGTCTTTTCCTTCTGGGCCATGGCCCCCCAACTTCTCTGTCCCCATGTGTCCTTGAACCCTGTGACAGCCCCTTCCTTCCATGGGTGAGCAGCCCCCTTCCTTCCTCCTTCCCTCTCTTTCCCCACATAAGTAAAAATCAATTTACAAAGAATTCTGAGGAATGGTCTGCTTATGTAAAGCAAGAGTAAGCTTTGTTCTTTTGTTCCTTCTGGCAGTCTCTGATTACATGTGGGGGTGGGGCTCCCTTGCTGATGAACTTAGTAAACCCTAGTTGATCCCTAAATTTCTGGTTTCTGTGTTTTCAGGTTTGGACAGTTTTACCCACAAGGACTTAAACACCACATTCTAATATGGAAATCTGCTCTGCTTGGCTCTACATATTTGTAATAATTTTGTCTTTCTTGCCTTCTCAATGAGTAAGGGAAGGGCAGGGAGAAAGGAAAGAATTCAGAACTGAAAATAGAATTTTTTTAAAAATGGATTTAAGGACTCTTCTCAATGCAGTCACTGACCATTATTCCATAGAATCAATGATGATGCATGCCACCCACCTCCTAACAGAGAGGTGGTAGATTCAAGTTGCTCAGTCAGACATACATTTTTGGATGTAGCCAAGGCAGGAATTTATTTTTCTTGACCAGGAGTATTTGCTACAAAGGGTTTTTTGTAAACAAAAAAAAAATGGTTGGGAGAAAGAGATCTAGAAAAGTAGAAAAGGACCCAAACAAACAAAAATATTTATAGGAGCTATTTTGCAAGGACAAAGGGGGTGAGGGAGGTGCTCATCACTTGAGGAATGGCTGAACAAGTTATGGTATATAGAAATGCTGAAGGGGGGAGGCTAGGTGGCTCAGTGAATAGAGCACCAGCCCTAGAATCAGGAGGACCTGAGTTCAAATCCAGCCGCAGGCACTTGACACACTTACTAGCCATGTGACTTTGGGCTCACTTAACCCCAATTGCCCTCCAAAAAGCAAAAAAAAGACAAAAAGAAAAGAAATGCTGAAGGGAAGGGGATGATTTCAGAGAAACCTGGGAAGACCTATATGAACTAATTCAGAGTGAAGAGAAAAGAACCAGAACACTCTGTAGTCAAACAACAGTATTGTAAAGACAGCCAACCTTAAAATTCCTAGGACTATGATTTTGGAGGACTCATGATGAAACCGTCTACCCGTTTCCTGATAGATGATGGACTCAGTGTATACATTGAAACTTTTTTTGGACGTGACCATTGTGGGAATGTGTTTGCTCTATGTTTGTGACAGATTTTTCCCCTTGTTTTCTCAATGTAGGAATGGAAAAGTTAGAAGGAGAAAAGGCAAGTGTTGGGTAGGGGGGGAATCTAATTCAAAAAACAAAAAAATTGAGAGAGAGAATAAATGCTTCTTTATTTTAAAAAAGTTGAAAATATGGGTATAGGGAGATGGATTGGATGACTGGATTGGATGGCCATGTGAGCCTCCAACCTCTGCCTCCAGACTTTCTTTTTTAACCTTATATTCTGCTTCTTCTCTAAACTTTCCCTTTGCTTCAAATTGCAGGCCTCTGTTCTTCCCAAACATGCCTTCCTAACTGCTTATCTTTGCTTATAGAATTCCAGGCACTCTTAATGCTATCTTGACTGTTTAAATATTTCCTGTACTTCAAGGCCTAAATCAAATGCTATTTCCTTTGTAAATCTGATCTACTCCCAAACCAGGGAGAGTCTCTGTCCTCTGAATAACAGTGATGCCTTTGATCGATCTCTCTCTCTCTCTCTCTCTCTCTCTCTCTCTCTCTCTCTCCCTCCCTTCCTCCTCCTCCTCCTCCTCTCCCCCTCCCTCCCTCTGCGTCTCTTCCCCTCTCCCCTCCTCCCCCAATTAGGAGCATAGTAGATGAGAGAATCCTCCATTGTCCCACCTGGAAATTTCACCAAGCCATACTTTTTTTCCCCACTTTCAGGAATTTAACTGTCGTCTTCTCCCTACCAGGTCATTTCAAGGTTCTGGGAGAAGCAAAAAGTCCCTCAAAAGGTTGGGTCCTCCTGCATTAGAGGTTTGTGACATGTTACCTCTGAGTCAGTCCCCAAACCCATGCACAATCTCTTGCCATCTGTTCCTTTCCTTCATAGTGTCTCAGGTCTTCGATTTCTAATTGACACGTACAACATGGGACCATATGTGGCAACACTTTGCCTTTGCCTAGGTCTTTTCTCTGGGGAAACTGAATGTACTCCACCGACACCATCTCATTAATCATCCTGACATTCCCATGAGTTAGATGGCAGGTACAAGTGTGAAACTGATTAAAGAGAGACAAAGATGAAAAATACCTTGTGTTGCTTAAAGCTTGGCTTGGATATACAAGTTTAGATCTAAATATTTGAGCAACATTGGCTCATTTTCCCATTTTAAACATAACTCACAATTGCTGCTTAGGTTGTCACCCCACACATGTAGTGTCTGAAAAGCCAGTTTTAATAGAGAGAGCAGAAGTGTGACTAGAACAGAGCACTCTAGCCATAGAGCACCATAGCTTAGAGGGCTCAGCAATGGAAAATAATAATTTTAAAAGGTTGACCAACATTACAATTTGTTGTGTTTACACTGTGCCCCTTATCTTGGCCCAACCTGTCATTCCTTGCCCCAGCAGTGAGAGTCTCAGGGACTCTCTCTATCTCCCCTCCTCTACTGAATTTGTCCTGTTTATTACATCCTGTATCATTTTCCAATCATGCCTTACAAACTTGATTTGAGGGTGTGTTTTGCGCTGTTTGATCCATTGGCTAGAAGTGCCACTCAGGCTCTGAAAGAGTATATGAAACTAAGTGGGGTTTTTTTTATCACCACTTTGCTTTAGTCTTGGGTCACAAGAAGGAAGACTTTCTATGTCTCTGAGCTGTGTGACCTCAAACAAGTCATGTTACCTTGCTGAGCTTCAGTGTCTCCATCTACAAAATTCCTTCATTCATTTTGTCCCGACTAATCACCAGTAGTAGGATATCTCAGTGGTGGGGATGTCAGTCAGAACCATGAGGGGAACCCTCATTCCGGAGGATAGAGAGTAGAGTGAAGATCGGGCAATCATAGATCTCAAACTTAAAGGAATTTAGAGATCTCTGGTATAACTTCCTCATTTTACTAAAGAGAAAACTGAGTCCTGAGAGGGTGGTGACTTGTCCAAAGTCACAGAGCTAGCAAGTGGCAGAGGCAAGATTCAAACTCAGATGCTGTGAGTATAGGTTCATCAGTCTTTCTACTTTACCACCCTTACCCTGGAATGTTGTTCCCCCTTGTGGCTTCCATCATTTCCTTCAAGACTCACCTCAAATCTTCCTTTTTTTCAAGAAGACTATCCTGATCCACCCAGTCCTACTGCCTCCCTTCTGAGTTTACCCTCTCCCCCCATTTACACTGTATACAACTTGTATGTGCATAGATATTTATGTGTTGATTCTATTATTGGGCTGTGAGATCCTTGAGTTCAGGAACCATGTTTTTGCCTTTCTTTTTACGTCTAGCACTTTGCTCAGTGTCTGGCTTGTAGTAAGTGCTTAATGAATGCTTATTGACTTAATTGACCCCATTACCTTTCATTGGTAACTAATCAGAAGTTCCTCTGGTCCTATTAAATATAATAAGAAGTTAAGAGTTTTACTTTACATCACATGGCAAGTTAAGTGTCCAAATTGGGATCTGCCTCTCTCTAAACTTCCTCTAGTGGTTCCCAGTTTTCCCTCTGGGGTCATTTGAAACAATAATGATTATTACTCTTCTCAGTATAGCTCACATGTATATAGCCAGGCACTGTACTAAGCTGTTATGTTCCCATCTCCACCTAAGTTATTTTTTTTCTATAAGCTAACCGTCTCCTTTCCTTCAATCAGTCTTCATCTGTTATATTCTCAGGGCCCCTCAGCATCCAAGTCACCCTCTTCTGGATGGTTTCCAGCTTGTTAGTGTTTTTTCTACAATATGGCACCTAGAACTGAATGTGAAATGAGTTCCAGATATGGACTGACCAGAAAAAACTACAATGGCACCATCAGCTCCTGATTGCTAAATCTATTTCTATTCATCCTAAGATCATGTTTGCTTTTCTGGTGGCTATACCACTTTCTCAACTCCTGGTGAGCTTGCTGTGGTCCACTAAAATCTCTAGGGTTTTTTTTCCCACATTAACTCTTATCTAACCCATTCAAATGTAAGACTTTACATTTATCCCCGTTAGATTTTATCTTATTGGATTCAACTCATCATTTTAGCCTGTTGAGATCTTTTTGGATTCTGACACTGTCATCTAATACATTAGGTATCCTACCACTAGCCAAGTCATTGGCAAAAGTGCTATATAGTATTCTGAGGTCAGAGGAACTATATTCTTTGATTCGTTTCTTCTGTAGCTTCAGGCTTTGTAGAGCATTATGTGATGTTCAGTAAATCTTGGAATACCATTAGCTTTTAGTAGTGCAGAGATTATCCCTATTGGTGTGACAGCTGGCTTTTATTCTTGACTTTCCAGGTGTCTAGGGCCCATGCTATATTCTAACCAATTCTTCTTTTGTCCTATATAGTTATCCATTCCGTTTTCATTCCTTTCCAGCTATCTCTTCACATCAGCATAACCTGCCTGCCCTAGTGGGGCTGCTTAACTTCTGAGCAAAATCCATTATATGACAGACTTTGAAGATTAAACCAGAACCATGAGTTGAAATTGATTCACACCAGCCAGCAATTTTGGAAGCTGTATACTTTTTCTCCCTGGTCCTTTGTCTTAAGATGGGGAAAAAGAGAAAAAGACCTCACATAAGTGGTTGAATTTGAAAGATTCAAACTGTGGCTTTCTCCAGAGCTTTGAAATGCTGCTACATTTTGCATTTCTAAAGCCCTTGCAAGGGAGCTAAAGGTTAGTCCCAAGTTTAAATCAACCTGGTAGAGTTTTGGGAACTTCATATGGCCTCTTGTTCCCAGTTCACCCTAAGAAATCAACACATTTTTCAGGACAATTGTCCTGGTACCAGAAAGCAATATGCCTTCCTCCAGGTTCTTGAATCCAATTTCAGAAAGATGTTTTTCAGGCATTGTTTTAAAAAAAAAGAGCGAGAGAAGAAGAAAAAGAAGAAAAGGGAAAAGAAACATAAAAATAAGGAGGAGTGAATTTTCTGTGGACAGAAATTATCTTTTTTATAAGCACTTCAAGCACCATGATGAAGCATCCCCCTCTCATATTTGGCATCCAAGCACTATCATTTAATCCCTTGACCTCACTGTTCAATGTTTAACATTAGAACCATAAAAAGGGAGGATTTTAGACAGATTCCTTGGCTGGTACAAGCTCCTTCCTGTCTCCTTGAATGAGATAAATGATCTTAATACACTTACATGCCATAAGAAGCAGCCTTGAATTCTTGTAACAAGCACAAACCATCATTGATTGTCCTTCTATTTATAACCAGCTGCTGACTTCAGGACCTAGGATAGCGGTATGCCACACTACAAACGAATGCAAATAGCGTCCAGCAGGAAGACAGGAGCCCATGAAATTGCCATCCTAGGCCCCAGCAGTATTCACCAGTAATTGGTACACTCAACACTGATTTCTTTTTAGTTGAGGAGTGGAGTTTCTCCTTTGTTAGAAACTCTGCTTTTTCTGATGGCTCTATCGACCTCCTTTTATGTTCTTGGAAAACCAGTTGGATCAGGAAATTAGAAGGGGAGGGAGTAGTGGAAAGCAGCTATGCTGGAGGAGACTTTCGCCTTTACAGACCATGGGGACCCCCTACTTGAGACAATTTGGTCATTGTCTACCGCAGGTTCAAGTGCCCTGTGGTCAGGTGGTCAGGACTTAGCAGCAGGAGGCCAAGACCTTGACTTTCATTTCAATGTTCCCCAGGGCTGGGGAGGTCCAAGAAGCCAAAGATCTTAATAAACATAAAGGCTATGAGCTGAGATACCCCCAATGCATTGAATAATGATGAAGTGACCTAGGAAGGTTTTTCTTTTCTCCTTTTCTCTTCTTTTCTTTCATTTTTCTCTCTCTTTCCTTTTTTTTCTTGCTTTTTTTTTAAACTGAATCTTTGATTTCATTGGTATAAAGAAGTCCCAGTGAGGGACCTCCCCCTATGGGTACCGATTCTTACCCTTTCTACAATGTTCTTAGAGAATCATCTGGGACACTGAAAACTGAAGTGACTGGGCTAAGGTCACACAGCCAATATGGGCCAGAAAGATGACTGGAAGAGAGGTCTACTTGACCCCTAGATAGGGTTTCTGTGTACTATGTATGTTATCATGGTACCTTTCATGACAAATATGAGAAAATCAATACTTCTGACACATTTCTTGGGTTCAAGTCTCAGTTCCGTTACTTTATGACCTGAGGTAAGTAATTATACCTCTACAATCTCAGTTTCCTCATCAAAAATAAGAGAATTGGATGAAATTAATTAGGTTCCTTAACATTATGTGATTCTGGGGGTATCAGGAGTACAGGTAAAGGTATGTGGGGGGGGGGAGGATGAAGACAGATGTTCAACTCATTGAATTACTGCCTAAGACCCCTCCAAAAGTTTCCAGTAGTGAGGAGGTGCCTGGATAATAGAGTCCATTTCCTTCTTTTTTTCTGATTTGCCAGAAACCCTCTCTCTCCCCAGTTTATGGTGGGAGGTGGGGACACAGTTGTCATGACAATCTCTGTTCCATTACTAGGTGAGTAACTGGTTATGCCTATCCAGGAAACATGAGATTGTTGGAGGGGAAAAAGAGTAGTTTAAGTAAAGAGATAAGAAGTATTTGGAAAAGGCTATTCTTTTTAGGCAAGGGAAATCAGGATGCTGATGTGGAAGTATGTCTCTTAACCTCCTAAAGTGCTGTGGATAATAACAGAGGCACTTCCTTTGTATGGCTTAGTCAATAGGCCTGCCGGGCCTTTGGGACTTCCCAAACAGAAGACAAGCATGCTTTCTGCCTTCATTCACATAGGCATTTGATCAGCAGAGAGGAACTATTTGTTGGTTTGTCTCACGCAACTAATGTGTTCAAGAGCCCTTAAATAAATCACTGGGAAAAATGCCGTACTTTAGCAAATGCAGTTCATTGCAGGGAGGGCAGTGATTGCTTTATACAGGTATTTGAAAGCATTCAATGAGAGGCTGTGTGACTGTGTTCTAGAATGAGAAGTGAACCAGGAAGCAACGTGCTCTGGGAGCCAGGTGCTCCTCTTTCCTGGTCTTAGTAAACATTCGTGAAGTGTCTACTGTGTGCCAGGCACCATGTTAAGAGCTGGCAATACAAAGAAAGTCAAAAGACAGTTCATGCCCTCAAGGAGCTCACAGTCTAATGAGTGAGACAATGTGTAAACAGCTATGTACATATTAGCCAACTACAGAATAAATTCCATAACTGTAAAATGGATGAGTTGAACCAAATAGCCTCAAAAAACTCTCCCATTTCATGATCAGAGCCCTTTCATTTTCCTTTCTCTCCTGTGCCCCCAATTTCCCATTACATGAATAGTAATGGTCATTTCACTCCCAGATGTCCCAACAAGAATCATAAATTCAGATTTGGCGGAGGATTCAGGAGATTATCTTCTCCGTCATCCTTGCTTTCAGAAAGGTGAGATGCATTTTACAGATGAGGAAACAGGCCTAAAGGGAATATATATCAAACTTCTTTCCAGAACTGCAACCCAAGTATTGTTCCTAAAATCCCAGAGGTTGATGCTGATGGCCCCCATATGCACTCGAATCTGGGGAAAGAATTGGACGCTGATGATAACATCTTGGCAATAAGCGTAAAACTGATTACAGATGTTTTTGATGGGTTGTGGGGAGATATTCATAGCTGAGTCATAATTTGCTTCATAGACTCATAGAGTAATTCCTTTGATTCAATAAACATTGGCTCATTGAGTTCAGCCAGTGCTTATTAAGGCTGTAAGAGGCAGTGGGGTGCTTCATAGCAAGGAGGAACTGGGTTCCATTCCTTCTTCTCACATGGAATGATGCGGCAAGCTGCTTCAAACACCAGTGGCCCCATGCCACACTTCTAGACTGGAGCTGTCAAACTCAAATAGAAACAGATCCCTGTTGCTTGGGTATTGACTTGGAAAACCCCAAACTTGCCTTGTCTGTGTTGTATTTTAATTTATTGGTTTACTATTTAGTTTTGGCTTAATTAGTTTAATTAGTGTTTATTTATTATTGGTTTAATTTGATGGTTCAGGCTGTGGCTGGGGGAAAGGGGGTCCTGAGTTGGATACCTCTGTAATATTGACTAGAAGATGCAGAATAGTTGCCAATCAGAATTATTAGATGACACCCAGGGGAGGAAGTTTCCTCACTAAGATTTGTCTAGACCAGTGGTTCTCAACCTGTGGGTCGTGACTCCTTTGGAGGTCTAACGACCCTTTTACAAGGGTCACCTAAGACCATTGGGAAACACATTTCTGATGGCCTTAGGAACCAAGACACCGCTCCTCTATCCATCTCCAGGCAGGTCCGCCCACATGCAGATATGCCCACATAAAAGGGTTGCGGCATTAGGAAGGTTGAGAACCACTTGTCTAGACCTTTAAAGTTCCCAGGTCTGGATCCCACCACCATATGTGCCACACATTAGGCTTCGTTTACTGGCTTTCTAAAGACAATTACCATGATTCCCTTCCCTCTTTATTTTACAGCATCCTAGATTTATATGGTGAGGATGCTTTAAAGGTCCTGTCCTCCACTTTGTTAATTGTACAAATGAGGAAACTGAGACTCAGAAAGGGAAAAAGACTCATCTGAGGTCATAGCTAATGAATGATAGAGCCAGGACTTTCGCCTAAGTCACAGGAGCTTGCATTCTAATGAAAGAAAGACAAGCTGAAAAGGCTCCAGGCACCAAGGGGGAAAGGATGGGCAGGAAACCCTCAACTTCATAGCCTTCTCAGTGAGTCATAAAATTGATGTGCTCTTTTCAAATTGATTTGAAATAGCAAAGCAGTGGGATCGGCCATTCTTCACCTTTCCTTGACATTTGGCTCTCTCTCACTCAAACATATAGGGCCATTAGATTGAAGAGTATTCCATCCAGGGAGCTACAGTATGTAGGATTGTCCCAGAAGAGTCAGAGAATAAATATTCTTTTGATTTAATAGAAAATGGAGTTCTGGGAGGTTTGCTTTTCTTAGTGTCTGGCCTGATCATTTTCATCCCATTTGGGGGGAAAATGCTTTCCACTGGGCTGATAATTAGTAAAAACACCGTATCTTCTATCCTTTTCCTGAAGTTGGCCAGTATTTTCATTATCACCTTCTCCTCCTACCCCCTCATTCAGCCATTTGGGTTGTACTGTGAGTCCTGTACTTTATTAAAGACTCAGGCCAGATGTTAGTTATTATTTCTGGAATTAGACTAATACTATGCATCCTCTGGAAAGAATAGTCATAAATGGTAGCCTGACCTTTTATCAGTCTTCATTCTCCTTATTCATTTGCAAAAATTGATGCCTTTGACCACCCCCTCCTTTTTGAGAATCAACATTGGCTTCCATGACTGCTCTCCACTGGTTCTTCAACCAGTATGAGTTCTAATTCTCAGTCTTCTTTATTGGTTCATCTTCCTCCTCTTGATCTCTAAGTGTGGGTGTTCCCCAAAGCTCTGTCCTTAGAATGAAGATTTTCATCCTTTCTATCTATACTCTGTCTCCTGTCCATCCATTCCTGTGGCTTCACTTATTACTTATATGCAGATAATGCCCAAATCTGCATAAAATGTACTGACACTGAAGTCTGTTCTCATGTTTCCCATCATTTGCCTCAAACTCAAACTAAGCATGTGAAAAACTGAAACCATTACCTTCTCCAAAAACACCTAACCCTCCTCTTGACTTCATTGTTTGCATTCATGGTACCATTATCCCCTCCTAGGAATAACCCAAGCTAAAAACCTCAGACATCTTTGACTCTTCTCTCTAACACATTCACTTTATCAATCAGTTTCTAGGGCCTACCTTGGTAATATCTCATATCGGTCCCCTTCTCTCCATTTACAATATAATACAATTCAGGATGTAATTAACTCTCACTTGAACCATCCAAATAGCGTGACTGGTCTCTTGAACCTCAGGCTCCTCTTCCTTAATATGTCCTTTTTACAGAAGCAGCTAAGTAATTTTCCTAAAGCACGGTCATTGCCTTGCTCAGAAATCTTCAGTGGCTCTCCATTGGCCTGTAAGAAAAGAAAAAAAAACCTCCTTAGCTTGGCATTTAAACCTCTCTATTTTCTGGCTCTGTCCTAACTCTCCAACATTATTTCATGTCACTCCCATTTAAGCATTGTACATTCAAGTCAAACTAGATTCCCAGCCTTTGTTTTGATTCTATCTGTCCATCTCTGGCTACATACATTCATAAGTCTCTCCTCCAGTCCCAGAATTCACTTCTTCCACATCTTTGCCTGTCTGAAATCTTCCTTCAAACCCCAGCTTAGGCACCACCTCCTCACAGAAGCCTGATGCCAACTGAAAACACTTTTTTCTTTTCCAAATTTCTTATTGTCCATTGTCTGGACTTTTTGTTTGTCGTAGTGTTAATTCATATCTTACTTCTTTGTGTTTGTCTCACTCCTTCCTTCCCACCCCCATTTCAGAATGTAGGTTTCTAGAGGGCATAATCCCTCACCCTTGTCTCCCCAGTGCTTAACACAGTGTCTTATATGTTTATTGTTGTTCAGTCATTTCAGACTCTTTGTGACCCCATTTGGGGTTTTCTTGGCAAAGATACTGGAGTGGTTTGCCATTTCCTTCTCCAGCTTATTTTACAGATGAGGAAACTGAGGCAAAAGGGGTTATGTGATTTGCCCAGAGTCACACAGCTACAGTGTCTGAGGTAGAATTTGTAATCAGGTCCTCTTGACTCCAGACACAGTGCCCTATTCACTGTGCCACCTAGTTGCCCCTTAATAAATGTTGGTCTCATTAAATTGAAGAGAATTGGTATAGTGAAAGGAACAGTATTTAGAGCAAGTCACTTAATCTCTTTGATTCTAAATTTCATAATAGAAAAATGCATAAAATAATATTTGTACTATCTGCCTGTAATGTTAATGAGATATAAGATCTTCCTTGCCCATTAATAGGCTTCACATAGAGCCCATTAAGAGAAGCTTATTTAGGGGAGGCTTGCTTGTAGAAAGACTTTCACACCTTTTGTTCATTTCTAATTAGGCACTGAGTCATGAGGGTTGTGATGCCATCTGACTCTAAAAAGGGTGTGTGTGTGAGTGTATATATATATATGTGTATATATATATATAT
>CM053581.1:552202575-552258396 GCA_028627135.1 Pseudochirops cupreus | reverse complement strand
TCCAGCATTTGTCATTTTCCTGTTTTGTCATCTTAGCCAATCTGACTGGTGAGATGTGGTACCTCAAAGTTGTTTTGATTTGCGTTTCTCAAATCAATAGTTATTTAGAGCATTTTTTTTCATATGCTTATAGATATCTTTAATTTCTACCTCTGAAAATTGCCTATTCATATCCTTTGACCATTTATCGATTGGGGAATGACTTGTATTCTTATAGATTTGACTCAATTCCCTGTATATTTTAGAAATGAGACCTTTATCTGAGACACTGGTTATAAAAATTCTTTCCCAACTTCTCACTTCCCTCTTAATCTTGGTTACATTGGCTTTGTACAGAAACTTTTTGATTTAATGTAATTAAGATTATGCATTTTTCATTTTATAATGCTCTCTAACTCTTCTTTGGAAATAATTTTCAATCATCCTTCCTCTTCTACGTCATCTTTTCCTTCCATACTATAGCAATTCTTTTAATAGAGTGGCCCACAATATCTTATATCAACATATCTACTTTGTACCAAGGACAGTGAGACCTTTCTTCCTCTTTTCACCTCATTATTTTTGTATTTTTCATTATAGTACCTAACAATAGCTATTTCTTATCCCATCTCTCCAGTAAGATTCCTACCACCTCCCATCCCAGACCACTTTGTAACTGTCTTTGAAAACAAAACTAAAACAACCCCAGAATGTTCTTTTATTTCCAGATGCATTCAAATTGTTCTGAAAAAAATAAGTGAGAGAGAGATTTGGTCCCTTTAATAGAAAAAGTTGACCTGAGCAGAGGCAAAATGTAGCAGGGCTTAAATAAGCAGTGATAAGGAAAGAGTGAATTAACTAAAGAAAGTAACCATGGAAGTCTGGTTGTCCGTCCTTTCTTTCTTTTCTTTTCTTTTTTCTTCTTGGAAAACCATCAAGGGGTCTTAAAAATTTGATCTCTCCCTCACATTTTATAGTTTCTTAGCTTAAAAAAAAACCCTACAAATCCCAGAATTTCCATAGGAAATTGTAAAGAGAAATGACATGTGAAAAAAAGTATTTAATGCCTGCTTTCTCTGATAAGCCACGCAAAATAATTAGAGGTTTTTTGCCATCAAGAAGGAAAAGAGTTATAGGAGCAGGAAGAGGAGGGGACATGGTACATTCTGAGACTGAGTTAAGCTGGTGTTCTGAAGCCCAAAGCACTGCTGGGGTAGGAGGAGTCATAATAGGAGGAGGGGGGGGGGAAGTAGAAGCAGGAGGAGGAGGAAGAGTAGGAATAGAAGGAGTAGTAGGAGTAAGGGGAGTAGGAGTAAGAGGAGTAAGGGAAGGAGGAGGTGTAGGAGTATGAGGAGTAGGAGTATGAAGACTAGGAGGAGTAGGGGGAGTAGGAGTAGGAGGAGTAGGAGTAAGAGTAGGAAGAATAGGAGTAGGAGGAATAAGGGGAGGAGGAGTAGAAGGAGTAGGAGCAGTGTAGTAGCATAGTACTAGTAGTAGCAATGTAGTATTATAGTAGAAGTAGGAACAGTAGCAGCAGCAGAAGCAACAATAACACATGTAGCACTTTAAGGCTTGCAAAGAATTTTCATACGTTGCCTAATTTAGTCATCATAACGACCCCATGAGGTAGGTGTTATTATTATCCCTGTTTTCCATATGGGAAAACTGAGGCTGAGAGAGAGTAAGTGATTGGTCATGCCTACACAGCTTGTAAGTGTCTGGGGCAGGATATGAATTTTAGTCTTCTTGACTTCATGTTCAGAATTCTGTCCATTATGCCACCTCTATAATATAAGCTGTGAAGATTTCCAAGCCAAGAAAGAGTGAAGATGAGTTCCAGTTACAGATGGGAAATAAACCCAGCACTTAGTAGTGATTGGTAACAGTCTAGTGCAATGACTCTCAACTTTCCTAATGCTGTGGCCCTTTAATACAGTTCCTGATGTTGTGGTAACCCCCAACCATAAAATTATTTTCGTTGCTACTTCATAACTGCAATTTTGCTACTGTTATGAATTGTAATGTAAATATCTGACATGCGGGATGTATTTTCATTGTTATAAGTTTAACATAACCCACAGGTTGAGAACTGCTGGTCTACTATATAACTAAGTGTTTATTTTTCTTTAAATGTTGTTTCATTCTTTATCCCATGCCCCATTAGAGGCATGCCATCTGCTGCTTTCTTCTTCATATGAGAGGTGTAAAAGGGGAAAGAGTCAGACATATTTGGGGATAAAGATGAGTAAATGTGTTCAGTCCAGTTGTTCTGGGGGCAGGAAGCTCAAGTCTCAACTTAAGAGACCTGCCTTACCCTCTATTTCTGGGTTCTCTAAGGCAGGAAGAGAGGAAAGAGGATGAAGAAGAGGAGAACAATAACTTACACTTATATAAGACTTTAAAACTGGCAAAGGGATTTACATATATTATCTCCTATGATCCTTACAACAACCTTGTGAGGTTGATACTATTATTATTCCACCTTTATATATGAGGAAAGTGAGGTTAAGTGACTTGCCCAGGGTCCCACAGCTAGTAAATGTCTAATGTCAGATTTGAACTCAAGGCCCACTGCACCACCTAGCTGCCCCTCACTCAGACCTACCCTCCCTTCATTGTACCTTATGTTCCCAAATTACCTTTGTCAGTCCTATGGCCGTCAGAACTGTCTTGTCTAATCTTAGCTCTGTTTTAAGAGGATATAGTAGTCTGATTAAGTTAATAATAACTGGCATCTATGGAGCCTGTTACAGGTCACAAATGCTTCACATGTATTCATTTATTTGATATTCCCAACAACCCAAGAGGTGGATATCACAGGTGTTTTTGCTCCTGAATTAGCTGAGACTTGGAATTCATTCAACTATTAACTAGTAGAGGCAAGTGGAGACTGAGTCATTCTGTCCTCTAAGTTCCCATACTTTTTTACTGTATCAAGCTCCCCCTCTCTTAATCTACATTCTGGTACGAATAATTGATACCTGCCCTCCCCCACCCTCTTAGGGGGTATTTGGGCTTTTGGGGGGCAGTGAGGATGGAATTCTTCAGGAAATTCCAACAACCCTGTAAGGTAGGTGTTATTATGAGGATAACTACTTTACAGATGAGAAAATAAATAGGCTGACAAAGATTAAGTGACTTGTTCAGAGTCTGAGGAGGGATTCAAACTCAGATCTTCCTTCCTCCAAGTTCAATGTTCTTGCAGTGTTCTTCATATATCTACTTCTATTATCCACATCTGAACAGAGCCACTTTAGGGGACTGTTTCTCTGATGGCAGTCACTAGAGAAACACTCTGCCTAAAAAGCATTGATCACCCAGCTTAGGGGCTGGCATTTCTAAACCTACCAAGTATTGGCAGATTTTGGACCCAATATTTTCTCTATGTGCACATGAATGTACACGTGCACACAAAATGAAACAGATAAACTTCAGGTTCTGGATGCCTATGCCCCCACTCACTCTCACTAATTCAGAATGATCATAAAATCTGACCCCAGAGAACAGAACTGTGACCAATAGGTGGAAAGTTCAGGCTCTTATCACCTCTCACCTGGGCTATTACCATAGGTCTTTCAGCCTCAAATATCTCCTCACTCCAATTCATCCTTCTAGCAAAGTGATTTTCATAAAGGACAGATCTAACCATGCCTTTACTTAGTAAATTCTGCTGGTTATTGTATTACCTCTAGGATTAAATATAAACTCCTCTGTTTGGCATTTAAAGATCTTTACAACCTGAACCATTCCAGTATTTCCAACCTCCTTGTACACTGCTCACCACCACATAATCTGTGGTCCAACCACTCTGGCCTATTTGCTGTCCGTCTCACAGGATGCCCCATCTTCTCTCTCTTTGTATTACCTGTCCCCAGGCTTGGAGTGTTCATCTCCACCTCTTAGAATTCCTGGTTTCCCTCAAGACTTAAATCAGATGCCTTTGTCTGTAGGCTATAAATGCCTTCTCTCTCCAATTTCATTCCATACCTGTTCATAGCTTAAGTCTACCTATTTATGTCTGTGTTGTCTTTTCTGTTAGGATGTAAGCTCATTGAAGGCAGGACCTATGCTCAACCTGATAGAAAATAAAATTGCAGACATGAAAATCTCTCCACTCCAGTTGATCTCTTACTCAGTACTTAGCTGTACTAGAACACTTGGTATTACCATAAGACGACAGATTTATAACTTCATGAGACCTTAGGAATCATCAGGTCCAGCCCCTTCATTTTTCTGAATGAAGAAGCTGAGGCCTAAAGAGGGAAAATAATTTGCCTGAGGTCCCCCAGGTCATTAGAGGCAGGGATGGATTTGAAGCCAAGTTCTTGGACTGCAAACCCATCTCTCTTCCCATTGGCCCTTCATAGAGTTAATTTGTGTAAACAAGAGTCTAGCACTGGCACCTTTTTTCCCTTGTTATTCAAACATTTGTGTTTATTATGCACAGATCTGAGGCCATTGCCGTTCTGAAGTGAAAGACCTTCACTAAGACTATTGGTTAAGAGACCGTCTTAGGCTGGTGAAGATAGCTAGTTCATGGAAGACCAAGGACATTCAGGCCTTTCAGATTTCTAATTCCGATTAAATATCTTTTAAAATTTCCTCTGTAATTGAAAATTTACATAAGTCAACAGCTCCCTTGTGTGTACTTGCATTTCCATGTGAAATTAAACGTTGCCAGCATTCTCTAATTGTGAAGGTTGGTTTGGCTCAGCAAAAAGTAGAAGTATGGAAGCATTTTGCAGAAAAGGGAGCTTTATTACATTCAAGTACATACAGTAAGACAGCTGTCAGGGCTATGTATTTCTGTCAGTATTGTGGGGGGGGGGCAGGAATCATGCTTGATACCTTAGTTTTATAAGTGCTTTAATTAACAGGATAATTTGTAATTAGCAAATTAATTGCTCTGTGTGTAAATGTTCCTGCTTAAGTAATTCTTACAGATGCTCAAAAAATAGCTGGTTTGGTCTTTTACTCTTACATAGTTTAACTCCCCCCCCCCCCTTCCATTTTGTTTGCACAGTGTCTTTTGGTACCGAGCAGGTTTTTTTTCCCCTCCCATCATGCAAAAGTGTACTTCACTTAAACATGTGCCAGCCCAGATTCCAAATTAGTGGAATCCCACTTATTGAGATTTAGCTGCCCAATTATACTTCACTCCTTGCAGCTTTACTAATTGGACCAGAATGAGTAGGGCCAAGTAGTGTTGGACTGGAGACTTTTTGGAGGAAGGGAGTTTTCAACAGAATTTTGAAAAGCTTAATGTTGATGTTGCCTTGAAGCTGCCCTCAAAGCTTCTGTGCTTCTGAATATTCAAATATCATCCTTATAAGCTGCAAGAAGAGAATTTCCCACCCTCAGGATGGGATTCTGGGGACCCATGGAAGCTAGTCATCACCTACCATGCAAACCCAGCAAGTCCCTTGAGGTCTCGTTTCTCCAATCTCCTCTCAGCAGTTCATCCATTTCTCTTCTCTCTGCTCTTCTTGCCAAAGTTTCAGTATTTTTTTCCTAAATAAGCATCCTCCCCTTGAACGCTACCCAGCCTGGACTGCTCTGTCTTTCCCATAGTACTTCTACAGAGCATTTAGGGGATCCCAGGGCTGATGGCTGGGCTCATTATTCACCATGTCCTCAGCCTAGCCCTTTTGATGAGAACATTATTGCCTATGACACCACAGGACATCATGGAGCTCGTGAGATGATGACACTTGCTTACTTAATCAGCCCACAAGGAAGGAATTGGCTTCAGTTGAGACTATGCATCAGGGCCCAGCATTCAGTTAGTGCTCAGCATAGGCTTGTGGTAGTAGTCATAGCAGTCACTAATGAGATAGCTGTGGTATAGTATTTATCAAAAGACAGAAACAAATGGGGTTTTCTATGCCTCAGTTTCTCTGTCTCTAAAATGAAGAGGTTTGACAGCCCATCTCTAAGGGCCCTTCCAGTCCTGAAATTCTGTGAAATAGCTATCCAGACATTTTCCATTGTTACTCCTTCTATGATTAGTCTGGTTAATGTTCTGCATAATGACTTTCCTGAGGTCTTCTTGCTGAGTTACAATGTGTACTCCCCACAGCTCAGTAACTTAGCTTGGATGAAAATCCTAGAGACCTAGGAGATGAAAAATTTCTTGGGTTTTCTTTGGAAGTTCTTGTCCTGATGGTGTAGTTTAGGGTCCTTGGACAGGGTGGGTTGAGAGTAGGGAAACTTTTTTCAATAAAGGGCAGAGAAGTAGAGCCTGGTAATGGCCAGTATCAGCGTATGTAAGCTGGCTTGGAGCTGGAAGCCCCAACAGAAGAACCCCAATGGTACCATCATGTAATGAATCACCATGAAGGACCCAAGAAACTTAGAACCAAGGCGCTTTGGCAGTATTGACTCATTACCAAGACAACCTAGCAGAAGCCCAGCTGCTCTCCCTCAGCAGCAGCCTAAGCCATCATTATCAGGGATGGTGTCCAGCCCCACAGAGACCCTCAAATGCTGTGAAAGGAAATGTTTTGAAAGCCAGAGCCTCCAAGCAGGCTTGTTTGAATCTAAAACTGAAAGATGGACAAATTCAGCACCTATTGACATGTGAACAGCGCATGTTTTTAAAATGAAGAATGAATGTTTGGGCTATCACTATGTTAAAAGTGGGCAGTGGATAGAGTGATGCAGCCAGTCAGGAAGCCTCATCTTCCAGCATTCAGATGTGGTCTCGGACACTTCTTTGCTGTGTGACCCTGTGCCAATCCTTTAATCCCGTTTCCTTCAGTTTCCTCATCTGTAAAATGAGTTGGAGAAGGAAATGGTAGCTAGGATCTTTGCCAAGAAAACCCCAAATGGGGTCATAGAGAGTTGGATGTGACTGAAATGAATGAACAACAACAACAAAAATGCTAAAAGTAAGAGCAAATGCCCCAAACAGGCACATTTTGTTAAATAACTTGTCATCTTTTCCCCTTATGGCTAAGACAATACAATTAACAGTAAAAATGTAATAAAAATAAAGCTAACTCAGGGAACTTAGAAAAATCAAGGAGGAAAGAGCATAATAAATGCTTGTTGATTGATTGATTGAAGGTTTGGTGGTTCTGTGACAGTCTGATTCATCGGACAGTCTTCAGCAGTGGTACAGATCTGATAAATGTAATGTTTTTTAATTGACTGATTGAAAGTCTGATGGTTCTGTGATCTTATTCATTGGGCACTTCACCAGTAGGGCAGATCTGAGCCCACCTTTGCCTTCTCATCTCAGGGGGGATGTCTTGTCTATCTTGTCCCATAAATCTTTCACAAGAGGCCCACCCATTGTGTTCGGGGTCTTCCCCTAGACCTTGTATGGATCTTGTCCATTGGTTATCCCAGTTTCCTTCTGCACAAATCATGGATTTGAACTGGAAGGGACACTAGAGGCCATCAGGTCCAATCCCATTACTGTACAGATGAAGAAAATGTGACTCAGGTAGGTGAAGTTACTTGCCTGACATTACATGGATAATAATTAGGATTCGAACTCAGGTCATTTGATTCTAAAACTAGTATGTCTTCTTCCTGCCATATGACGCTAACTTCCTAATCACTGGTCCATTTCTTTCTCTAGTCCTAATTTCTTTTGAAGTCTCTTTTGTGCCACTTCTACAGAATTCTTTTATTCTTTTTTTAAAATTTAGTATTTTGTTTTCCTCCAATTGCATGTAAAAACATTCATTTTTAAAATTAAATTCCAAATTCTCTCCCTCTCACCCCACCCTCCTCATTGAGAAGGCAAACAATTTGATATAGGTTGCACTTGTGTAATCGTATAAGACGTTTTTCTATGTAATTCTTTATTCAATGTAATTTAATGAACATTCATTAAGCACCTACTGTGTGCCAAGCACTGTACTAAGCCTTCAGCTATCTGTTGCCTTTTGGGAAATCTACAGCTTTGATTCTTTGGAGACGGTAGAGAAGTAGTATTACTGAGCCAAAACATCCACACATGGACCTCTCTTATGCCTCTAACAGGTATTTCAAATACTCCAACTGCATATTCTCTTCCTTTTTTCCCTTTACTGTTTTCCTAGAAGTTAATCAGCTGCTGCCAGAAGAAACAGAGCATCCCTGACAAGTGAGCCTTTCTGTGTATTTATAGGAGCCACTGTAGATCAAAAAAATATCATTTTGTGGATATAGTGTTCTTTTCTTCCTGAATGCTCAAAGCATTTCAGGACATACTCAAATCCCAATAAACACTCAGTTAGATGTTAGTGAGACAGGAAAGATTTACCCTGATGGAGTTTCTCTCAGAGCAAAAAGGGCATAGGGCAAGAGCAGATTTTCTAAATTTGAGGCTCTCTTTAAAGTCCAGGATTCTGTCTCCAAAGCAGTAATCATCTTGTCCAGGTAAATTCTCCTATTTACATTGTAGATGACAGTTCACAAAGCTCTCTGCTCACAATTCCTTTTTGAGGTAGAGAGTGAAGGTATCATTATCCCCACTGTATAGTTGGCAAAGCTGAGGCTCTGCCTTTAGAACTCTTCATTTGAGTTTATCCTAGAGTTGAGTGTAAGCTTTTCCAAGTTCCTTGCCTAGGAAAATTTAAGCAAAACTACTGCAATTCTCCATCATCTCTGTCCCACCTTTTGAGAAGGGAAGGAGGTAGTCACATGTCT
Source organism: Pseudochirops cupreus (assembly GCA_028627135.1). Classification (NCBI taxonomy): domain Eukaryota; kingdom Metazoa; phylum Chordata; class Mammalia; order Diprotodontia; family Pseudocheiridae; genus Pseudochirops; species Pseudochirops cupreus. The sequence continues at coordinate 552,249,774 of CM053581.1, read as the reverse complement.
TGTTATAATAAGGTTAATGGTTGTGATACTTCTCAGATATTCTTTTTTTTTTACCCCAAAGTATAGCTAGGATTTAAATGTCCTCTGTGTTGTTGGAGGATGCAAATCTGAATCATTTGAACCCACACAATCCAGTCCAATCCAATAAACATTTATTAAGTGCCTACAATGTACCAAGCACTGTGCTAAATGCTGGGGGTACATTTAACGAAGACAGTTTCTGCATTCAAAGAACTTAAAATCTGAAAGGTGAGAAAATCTACAAAAGGAGGCAAGAAAACTGGGTGGCAAGAGATATGACGGGGTACCTAGAATGGGGCATCTTGTTCCATAGAGTTGAAATCAGGCAGAGCAGCAGATGTAAAGTGGAAGGAAGGCATTGGGAGGAATTCAGTACTCCATTCTCCAGCCCTCCAGTCAGAAGGCAGAGGAGGATGAGAGAGGTGGTGTCAGTCAAGGCTTGAGTTGGCAGCTTAGTAGTGAGTTTAGAAGTGATGAACTTATCCTAAAGTGGTGTCTTGTTCCATGGGGTTGAAACCAGGCAGGGCAGCAGATGGATAATGGATCAAATGGTTAATTCAGTGCAGGTTTTTCTCTTCTGCATGGGCTTTCCTCCCATCTCTCTGTCTTTCTATTTCTCTGTCTCTCACTGTGTATCTGTCTGTCTCTCTCTGATTTCTGTCTCTGTCTCTGTTTCTGACTCTCCCTCTGTCTGTCTCTGTCTCTCTCTCTCGCCCTCTTCCTCCCTTCCTCTCACTCACTCTTGTATTTTTTCCAAAAGTTTCCTTGCATTTCACTCTTCCTGTTCTGTGGCAGGGAGGGGAAGGTGAGTGTGAATGGGAGAGTGTGAGATAGCAAAAGTCTTGAAAGAGTTCAACTTGACAGCCCACTCAGCATTGATGCCTATAGCTGGCCCCACCCCACCACCCCCTGTGGGTGGGAATCTATTGCTTTATTAGCATCGTTAGTGGTAATGATCACAGGAAGAACACTAGCATTTCCATCTATACCTATACTTCCTCTCTCTCTGTGAACCATTTTCCCACGATAAATGCAGAGACACTAGTCCAGCTCATCCTTATTGATAAGGGCATGTGCCCTTGTCAGCAGAAGGACATAGGCAAACTGAAGAGCAAGAACGATGAAATAGCTTCAGGGAAAGTATGGATGATTGTCTAATAAATAGTATATAATCAATGATATATGTGAAGCACTTTGCTAACCTTTATTGCTAACTAAACAAACACTAACTATGAAAGCAGGTCATGAAGGTGTAGTAGAGGGGACTAGATGAAGCCCAAATTTACCCTTGCCCATCTCAGTGCCTTGGATCATGCAATCTCCCAGATCTGAAATAAACCTCGCTGCCCTCACCACCACTGGTTGAAATGCTTCCTTTCCCTTGAGGTCCAATGGGTGCCACCTCCTCCTTGAAGCCTTCTCTGAAGTCACCATCTGAAAATGATCTGTCTTATCTCAAATTTCTCACATCACTTTGTCTCAGCCACTTATTTCCATTGATCACATCCTCTCTTTTCTACATTATTAGTTCCTTCAAGCCAGAGTTTATATTATCTTTTATTTTGGCTTTTTGGAGGGGGGAAGGTAGAGCAATTGGGTTTAAGTGACTTGCCCAAGGTCACATGGCTAGTAAGTGTTAAGTGTCTGAGGCCGGATTTGAACTCAGGTCCTCCTGACTCCAGGGCTGGTGCTCTATTCACTGCACCACCTAGCCACCCTGGTTTATATTATCTTTATGTCTCCAATACATGTAGTAACATTTGATGCTTTTGGGGGGGTGGGGTTTGGGAAAGATCTGGACCTATGATTTCATTTCCTTATTTCCAGTAAGGAAACCCCCTTCTACCATTGCAAATTACCTACTGCTCTGCAAGTTATAGACTTGGGATTTGCCTGAGTGTCTCACAACTAATTTGTATCAGAGAGGGGACTTAAACCTCAATGTTCTTTCCACCATGGCCAAGTCTTTCCACCATGCTATTCCACTTCTCAAGGCATGTTTATTAAATTGTGTCAAATTGGGCCCCAGTTTCCTTGTTTGTCAAATGAAGGAGGCAATGACTAGATGGACTCATAAATACCCTATCAGCTCTGAATATTTGGCCCTTTTAAGTGAAGTAAGTAGGCAAATGATTTTTAATTTCTTAAGTGCTGGGAACTCCCTGTGTTTCTCAAGTAGGCTGTGACTTTGTAGCTGAACCTGGGGAATTGCCTGAGGCACAGAAAGATGATGTGAATTGTCCACAGCTCAGATCAGAAGTGATATTTGAACCTAGATCTTCTGGACTCCAAGCTGAGCACTCCCTCCAATACGCCAATTTGCCTATCAAGTTGAATTCTGGTCTCACCTGATACATGTACAGAAGAATGCATCTGATAGTCTAATCCATGTACTCAATAATGAGGCTATGAGTGGTGTTAAGGCCATTTGGGAGAATGATGGCATTGTAGACAAGATCATTTACGGCTGTCCTGAACCCTGAGCGGCCTGGAACTGCCTGGGAATTCTCTCTGGCCATTCCAAAAAGACCTTGCCTACATAGGGGGATTCCAACAGGTTCTTTTTCACATATGTTTGTGCCTGTGGGAGCATGGGAACATATAAAGTGCCATAAGCATGAAGGGTCCTGAGTGTATCAAGAAGAGCAATTGATCAATGTGGATGGTTCCATAAAAAGATACAAGCAGGTGATTTGTGATGGGGCCGTGGAGAACAAAGGCATCTTAGAACCTTATGGTTAGAAGAAAGCATTCTGGTCCAACCTATACCTGAGCCTTAGATACTTTCTATGATAATAGTTCATTTCCCAAAGGGGGGACAGAGGGAGAAAGAGGGAGAGGGAGAGAGAGAGAAAGAAGGAGAGGGGGAGAGGGAGATGGGAAGGGAGGGAAGGAGAGAGAGAGAGAGAATGTTTTAAAAGAATCAATTAAAATACCTAGAAGTAAACAAAAAATGTAGGAGACTTAAATTTAGTGAATACTTAAAAAAACAACCTGTTATATACTTGAAGCTCACAGTTTCATATCCTCTTTTTTTGTTCATTGTAAGTTGAAATGTACATTTTGGTGATAAATGTTCATAATGAAAAGGGGAGTTAAAAAAAAGATTTGTAAAGCACTTTGCATACATTCTCTCTGCTACAGAAAAAGCCTTACCTGAATGTCAGCTAGGCATTGCCCAAGGTTTCCTACACTGTCCTCATAGGAAACAAACATTTATTAAATACCTACTGTGTGCCAAGGCTTTGTTAAGAGCTTTACAAATATTATCTCTTTTGCTCATAGACGAGCTGGAAAGGAATGGAGCAGATGAGAAGACATTTGAGCCTTTCATTTGAATTATAGGGTTGGGGAAGGAGAGGTTCTTTATAACATTCTGAAGCATTTAGTCCATTAAATAAGCAGTTTGGGAAGGGCATTTGAGAGAGATGAGCATTAATAAATTGTTAGTTGAGCTTGTAAATTGGTATAACCATTCTGGAAAGCAATTTAGAAGAAAGTGAATGAAATATTTATACCTTGTGACCTGGCTAGTCCACTACTAGGCAGAGACCTCAAGAAATTAGCAATGAAAAGACAGGCCCGATGGACATCAACGTATTTACAGTGACATCTTTTTTGTAATAGTAGCAAAGACCTGGAAACCAAGTAGATGTGCACTGATTGGAGAGTGGCGGTATATTAATATAATAGAAGATTGCTGTGCTATAAGAAATAGTGAATGTAGCAAAGCTTGGAAGACTTATATGACCTGATGTAGAGTAAAATGAGCACAACCAAGACTGTATTCACAAGACAAATGAGATAATCTTTGTAAAAAGCACTTAGCCCAATGCCTGACTCATAGTAGATCTTATTCCCTTCCCCCTTCCCTATAGCAATGTATGTGGAAAGAAAAACAAAAAGTCTAAACTGAATGTTGAGAAATATAATGATCAAACTTGGCCCCAGTGAGGAGTTGTGAGGAGGCATCCCCTCTCCCCATTTCCTTGCAGAGGGGAGGGACTGTGGGTGTGGAACACAGTGCATAACGTCAGACTTTGGCGGATGTTGGCTTAGTCTTGCTGAACTGCTTTTCCTTCTCCTTTTTGTCTGTTGTTATAAGGGATAGTCCTTAGCCTAAAAGGGCCAGGGTCTCCCATTGCATCCTGGGTCATCTCCAGTCTTTCTGATGAATATCTGGTCACTGGACCCAGATGGCTCTGGAGGTGAAAGTGAGGCTGGTGACCTTGCACAGCCCTCCCTCACTCAAATCAAAGTCAACTGCAAGTCATGCCTTCATCTCCCTGATGTCATGGTCCTTTTTGAGAACAAAGGACAAACACAAAAACAACAATAAGGAATAGTCCTCTGGGAAGGGGAGAGAGGACAGCTACACTAGGCCAGTAGTAATAAAATATAATTTTTGAAAGTTACTACGTGTCTGATCTTCCCTGTCTTTAAGGAACTTACATCCTACTTTGGGGATACATTAGGTACAGAGAATCTAGGATCCTAGATTTTGAGGGAGAGGGGACTTCAGAGGCTGGGGAGTTTAACCCCTTTGTTTTATAAATTAGGAAATGGAGGACCAGGGAGGTACAGGTTAAATGACTTACTCAAGATCATTCAGAGAGTTTCAGAGGTAAATACAAAGTAACTTCAGTGAGGTGGGGAGAGAGCAAGAGTGAACATTAATGTATATGAAACCAGCAATCTTGGGGATCTGGGAGGCTTCCTGTAGGAGACGGCATCCAAGCTAGCTTTGATAAAATATAAGGATTCCAAGAGATTGGGATGAAGTGCTCCGTCAATCAAGAAGCCTTTTTTAAGCGTTTACTCAATATGAGCACTGTGCTAAGTCTTGGAGATACAAAGAAAAGCAAAACAAACACAGGGTCCCTGCTGTCCAAGAGCTCAATTCTAATGGGAGCGAGTGCATTCCAAGCATGGGAAATGCGCCAGAGAGTGGACATGACAAGGGTACTTTGCAAGCTGTAAAGTGTATATAAATGTTAGCTATTATTGTTGCTATCATTAGCACCCTCTTAGCGATCCCTGGGCTTTTCTTTATGTAAATCGCTTCACTCCTGTATGGTGGAAAGGACACTGTGCTTGGGGTCAGAGGACATCCAAATTTAAGCTGCAGCCCTAGTTCTGATCAAAACCCTCCTATTTGCTGCCTGCGTTCCCATAGTTTCATTATCTGTGAAAGGAGCCCAGTCTGCACACTGTTCTAAGGTCCCCTCCACCTCTAAATTTGGGCTGTTGGGACTGCAATGACATCGAGAGCCTCACAATGGCCAACAACATCTGTGAGCATGGATTTCCGATCTTTTTTATTCTCTCCCTCTTTTGCCAGCCTTTCCTTGTTGGCAGAAGTTAGCATGGTGGTGAGTGGCTGTTTACCATGTGTCTCTGCCTTTTTATTCAACAAAGTGAAAAAGGCAACAATAGAGGGCTGAGATGGCCGGTGTGGGCAGGAGGGGCAGGTCAAGGGCAGCACAGCTCATGGATCGATGTCTTCTTTATGTAGTATGGTCACAGCAATGGGGAGAACACAATAACAAAGGTCAAGTGACCTGGGTCTGCTGCTTTCTAGCTGTGACTCTAACAAGCAAGGTGCCCCCTTTACTGGCTCTCTTCTCTAAAGTAAGAGGCTTGGACTCATGGTGGAGGGGAAAGGGTGCTGGATTTGGAGCCACAGGACCTGGGTTCAAAGCCCAGCTCTGTGACTACTGGTTTGACTCTTGGGGCCTTAGTTTCCCTCATCTGTGAAATGAGAAGGTCATGCTAGATGACTTCTAAGGGCCCTTCCAGCTCTAAAGAGTTGTTTCTAAATGCAAGGTCCCTTTCAACTATAACATGTTACAACCGAGCATTTTAACACGGATATGAACTATTCTTGTCATTGCAGGGGCCATTTGTATTTTTGCACACAGTGCGAAATGTGCTGACTGTGGGTTTCTGGCTTCTGGCATCTTCATTTTTAGACTTCTCCCAGCACTGTTTATTTAAGAAACCCAATGATCCTGCAAAATTAATGAGCACAAACAAAGTTGATTAGTCTTCCCTTTCTATGCAATTACCTCGTAGGATGAAAAAGACATGCCTTCCATCAATATTTAGGAGAACTGCAAGAGACTATTGACATGACACAGTAAATTCTTCTAAGAGCAGTGTGGTAAAGATGCCTAAAAGTATATGATTTGTGGTGTAATTTGCTAGAATTACAGGAGTCCATCGCTTTCCTTTTGAATTATCCAGCCTTTTTGGATCATAAACTACTTCCCTTCCAACTGAAAGGAATTCTTCTTAGATATATGGCAAATGGAGACTTTCCCATCTAGCCTTGTCTTTAAGGCATAAAATATGAAAGAGGCTGCTTTGTGAATCTCCTTCCCTTCCTCACCCTGTCCAAGAAATTGTTTATTTTCATTGGTGGAATTCTGTCCCTAAAGACTGAAAAAATAAGTTAGGATCATAGACTGACCCTTCATTTTCCAGTTGAGGTGACCAAAGCCTAGGGCAGTGAAGTGACTGGCTCAAAGGCACACAACTGATTTATAGCAGGTTTTAGAAGGATCAGAGAAGGAAAGGGTTTCTTTTGAATATCGATTTAGAGATCTTTTCTTCAAATACACAAATAGTGTTTGGGTTTAATTGATACATTTAAATGACCTTTCCATCAAAAAGCCTTTATAACCACATCTTGATTATTCAGGATCGGATTAAGGAATAGTTAGATAATATAGGACTCCTCCTCTTGCCTTTCACCTTTGCAAAGTTTCATTGCTAATTAGCAGATCTACAGCAGAGGATAGAAAAACGATAGAAAGGGAGAGTGAAATAAACATCAAACCATTCTGCTATTACTTATAATTGAAGATAAAGTGCTTTTTTTCCTCATTATTAACAAAGGATTTCAATTCTCTTTCCTCAGTTGCCAAGGATGATGGAGAGTTCCTTTGAGAATCTTAGAAATGAAAGGGACCTTAGAACTCATCTAGTTTAATCCCTTCCTTTGACATATGAGGAAACTGACACTCAGAGAAGGAAAGGAATTTGCCCAAGAGCATCTACCTAGTTAGTGACAGATGGTAACTGTGATAGTGATAGTAGTAGGAATAACTGCCATTTATATGTGTTTTAAGGTTTGTAAGTCACTTTACAAATCTGATTTTCACTAGGTGCTTGTATCACCCCCATTTTAGGAAACTAAGGCAAACAGAGGTTAAATGACTTGCCCAGGGCTGTACAGATAGGAAGTATCTGAGGCTGGACTTGCATTTGGGTCTTCCTGACTCCAAGTTCGGCACTCTACCCTCTGTCCCACCTAGCTTCCTGACAATATTGACACTGACAGACCCTTAAATAAACCTCAAGAAAAGTACCAGGGAGTCCAGGGTGGGGCTGGGATAGGATGTCATCTGCATCTTTTTGTAAATTATATTTTAAATTAGGAAAGTCGGCTTATCATCAGTGTAGTAAAGATTAGGCAATTTATGTAGGGCTTCCTTATGACACAGTATATTAGACTTGGAAATCTCAGGTTAGAGCTAGAGGCCCCTAAAGGCAGAATGAATGGCCCTTATTTGAGCATTCATCATCACCAACTTAGCAGGTGGGTTTATTGCCAATGTTCATAGCACTGACAAGATTCCTCTCTCTGCCTGGCTCCTTAAAGATGGCGCCCTGCTTTCACATTTACTGGGAGGGTCTTTTCCCTCCCTTTCCCTCTCCCCTGTCAATACTAGGCTTGTTTTATTGTGCAATATCTAGTTCTCTGTGGAACAAGTAGAGAGGAGAAGCTGACTGGCAGAGTCATCAATTTCAAATAATCCCTAGAAACCAATCACCCCAAATGGAACTTGACCTGAAAAATGGGAGTTGTTCCTCATCACATCCTTCTTCTCACTCATCCTATCTATTGCCATCACCTTCCTACAAAGCCAAATCTGTTCCTGCTTCACCACTTTTTACTTTTCTAGGACAGTGATGCTTTACCCCCTCTAGATGCTCTGCAGGTCAGCCAAGCCAGCCTTCTTAGTGGTCCTCATACCACTTCCATCTTCCATCTCTGTGTCTTTGCACAAGATTTCTCCAATGCCTGACTTTGCTTCCTTTAACAGCTCCATTCCCAGCTCTGTCTCTAGCAGCCCTGTTATGTGATATACAAGTCTCTTACTCTCTTAGAGCTTTACCTATATAATGAGTTGGGAGGGAGGAGAAAAGAGGGAGGAATCAGGCATTAGGGTATAGAAAATTCCTTCCAGCTTTAAAATTCCCTGTTGCCAAAAATCACAAGTGGTAGTTGAGTTTATAAAAATTTGATTTCTCTCCACTGAAAATTGAAGTCTTGGCAGCCTGTGCTTCCGTAAAGACCAAACTCGTTGAATGTGTTTATAATTTATCACATGTGGTAATTTGCACAAGGAGCTATGATAAATGGGTATTTATTTTGTATATCTCCTGTATTTACTTAGCTATGAACATGTACAATAGAAGGTAAATTTCCTGAAGTCAGGGCCTATCTCTTGTATTTTATTCCTCTCTGTGTCTGGTAGAACAGTGCTGGGCACATAGTAGGTAATTTTTTATTGGCCCTGTGATAGCTCTAGTATGGGGAGCTCCAAGTAAGGAACTTTCTGTGCCAATGTAGATGGTCACTGTATAGACTTAGAGAGCTGGCAGTGCCCTGAGATGTTAAGTGGTCTGTGTAGTATCATACAGTCTGTAACGTACATCCATCTTGAACCAAGGACTTCTGACTCTAAAGCCAATTTTTTCTCTACTATACTATGCTGCCTCAATCACCTAATGAACATTGTTTAAGTGATTCAAGTGATTGATCTGTTGATCATCTAAGAGATAGAGGCAGAAGGAAAGAGGGTCACGAACACTCCCAAAGCATGCACTGCCTAGTTCTGCAGAGACCAGTGTGAAGATTTTTCCTGCTTTCATCACCAATCACCCTTCCAGGCAGGCACTCCACCCAATAGTCACATGGCAAAGGTGGCACCCTGATTGACCATGAGATTGGCAAGCATGGAGAGCCCTTTAGACATGGCTTTTGCACATTTTGTACAGCCACTCAGCTTTTATTTTCATCCTGCTGTAGGGGACGAATGGTTTGGAAGAATGAGCATTGGTCTGGACCTTCAATTTCCTTGTGTAAGGAACTCTCTGTACAAAAATGACCCCCACAATGCAGATCTCGGCACTTGGTTCAGAACTTAGAGTAGCCCAGGGCATTGAGAGTTATTTAACCGGGAGCAAACCACATGCCTTCTCCTAAGCTTTCCTTTCTTCATCTGTAAAATGGGAATGATAATTCTTGTAGTATTTGCCTCAGAGGATTGTTGTGGATCAAACAGGATCCCATAGTAATAATACCTCATGATCTTAAAGTTCTATATAAGTGTCTATAAAGTACTATATTAGTGTCCATTGCTGTTGTCTGTGAGGCAGCTTAGAGATAGCTAGCTGGTGCTACCATAGATAGAGCATTGGGCCTGGAGTCTTGAAGACCTGAGTTTAAATCTAGTCTCAAATTTTTCCTAGCTGTGGGACTCTGGACAAGTCACTTAATGTCTGCCTCAGTTTCCTTGACTGCAAAATGGTGGTAATAATAGCACGTATTTCTCAAGGTAGTTGTGAGGATCAAATGAGATAATACTGGCATACAGTAGGTGCTTAATAAATGTGTGTTCCCTTTCCTTCCCCTTTGTTGTTATTATTATAGCTTTAACACAAGAAATTTGACATTCCTGGTGTAATCTGATTTTTCTTATGTGAATATCTTCAGTTCTCCTTTGTACTTACCTGAGGTCTTTCTAAAGTGAGAGGGGGAAAGCCCACACCAAAGGGGTGAAGCTAATGACACATGGCAGATGCTGTCTCTGTAATATTCAGGGAAAGAAACGTAGCAACTTCCAGAAGAGTTGGGCCATTCCTTTAATATGTAGATGATTCTGTAGCTCATTTAAGCTCATTATTTTTCAGTTAGTGGCTCCGGTTGAACCATCCTTATGGCTATATTTTTAGAAGGCTTAGATTATTATAGCAACTGTGAAAAAGGGATGGGAAAAGAAATCTGGCTGCCAGCACACAACTCCCCTAATTACATTTCTTGAATTGAATTCCCCTTTCTTTTCGCCCTCAGAGAATATTGTCCCCCTGATTGAATGTCATCGCCCTTGGGTGACTGCTGACAAAGCTGCTGGTTGATGAGTGATGTTTGGGGATGCTGGTCCTCTTCCTCATCCAGATGCTTATTCTGTGCAGCAGCTGGGCTTCAGGAGAAAGGCTGGGTACCCAGCGTGCCTGGAATGCCATCTCCTTCAAGTAGCTCAATGAACCATTTGGAGAGTTGGTCTTGAGACTGCTGTTTCTCGACAAAGCTTCTAAGAATTATGAAATTTGATGGGAGAGAAGAGGAAGAAGAGGGGAGGAAGAATAGGAGGAGGAAGAGGAAGAAAAGATAAGGGAAACGCCCCCAGGAGATCATGTTAGTAGCTGTGGTAGAAAAAGAAAGAATAATAAACCAATCATGACTCCAGAATTTATGATGAAGCATGCTTCCCATCTTTTGGCAGTGGGGTGATGGACTGTAATGGCAGAATGAAACATACATTTTCAGACATAATCAATGTATTCATTCATTTTGGTTGACTATACTTATTTGTTATAAGGGAGGGCACTTATGTTTTTCACTGGGGGAAGGGATTGGGAGAGAGTGGAATGCTAGTAATAGAGATGCAAAAACAGGAAAAGAAAGAAAAAAGCATCACAAAACATTTTTAAAACATACAGGAGAGAACAACGGAAGTTTAGACAGGAACCTAGACAAGCAGGGTTCTAAGAATCTGAAAGGGGAGAAAAACTGGCATGCAAAGGTAGCAATGTACTGTCAGATTTACTTGGAGTTGATTCATTTGGCAAACATTTATTCCAATGAAACTAGCAATTATAGCTGACATTTAGGGACAGCTAGGTGGCACAGTGAATAGACCACAGGCCCTGAAGTCAGGAGGACCTGAGTTCAAATCCAGCCTCAAACAGCTGACACACTCACTAGCTGTGTGACCTTGGACAAGTCACTTAACCCCAATTGCCTTACCTTCCCCCCTCCAATAACTAATTAAATAAAATTATAGCTGACATTTTATATAATGCTTTAAGGTTGATAGGCTGCTTGCATGTATTATCCTGTGGCCTCCCTGCAACAACTAATGAGATGCTATTAAAATTTATACTTATAACTAGTTAAACAGTTGATAGAGTGCTAGGACTGGGGTCAGAAAAACCTAAGTTCAGATCTGCCCTGATTGTATTGGTGGTGCCGTGTTAAATTTATTATCTACTTTTTAAAGCTTCATCTATACATAATAGAGATTTATCGTTTCCTATCCAATTTGTTCTTTGTAGATGGACATGAGCACATCTATTGATATTTGCCAAGTTCAGAATATAAAAAGAAAAATGGAGAGAAAAAAATGAAGGCCACACTTATAACTATAAGCTCATAGTATGAGGGACATGGGGGGAAAGGGTCCTGGCCATGTTAATTCATTGGTCTTTTGAGTTCTTGGAGAGGACTTTCCACTACCAGTACCAATCAGTGCCTTCTGTTCAACTTACAGTCTTTCAAGAGGTGAATGGGGCCACTAAGAAGTTAAGTGACTTGCCCATGGTCACACAGCCATGTATCAGAAAATGGTGAAAGTGGGAATAGAAAGCAGAGACTCTTCAAGATTGAGCCTACCGGATGGAGGGAGCACAGCAAATTAGGAGAACAGTTAAATATTGATTTTAGACTTTGGTCTGTGTCTGGTCTTTGACCTTCATGATTCTTCTGAACTACCAAATGGGCCATTCCTCAAGTAACAGGATCACAAATGTAATTCTGTACCCCTGGAAATACCTGCCATTAATAGTGATAAACAAAAATTGACATGCCCCAGAGGGAGAGAAACTTAAAAATCTAGAAAGGATACTGAAAGGAACCCAGTGATACGGTTGTTTGTTTTTTTTAAATAAAGTCCATCCACTAACAAGTACTTATTAAATACTTGCTTGTGTTTATAAGGAACTGTGTTAGAGACCAAAGGGGATACAAAGAAACATTAGGAATGGAGTTTCCATTCAGTAGCCCTGGGGGAAAGAAGAGGGATTGTGGAACAACCAAGATACTATGCTATTTATCATTGTCATCGTAGAATCATAGATTTAGATCTGGAGAGGACCTCGCCGACCGTCTAGTCCAACACCCTCCTTCTAAATGTGAGGAAACAGATCCAGGGAGGTTGTGACTTGCCCAAGGTCATGACAGTTATACCATCTGACTCCACACTGGGTGCTCTTTCATCACTCAGAGCTAAATGGAAATTCAGAGATTGCCTGCAGTATTACCCTAATGTGACAGCGAAAGTACCTGAGGCTTTAACAAAAAAGTGATTGGCCAACGTTTGTGCAGCTTAGACTCAAAAAGAACCCCAGAATCCATTCCAGTCTCCTTACTTTATAGATGAGGAAACCAAGGCCCAGAAAACAGAAATGGCCTAGTCACAGGTAGTAAATATCAATAGTGAGATTTGAATCCCAGTCCTCTGATTCCAGAACCACTGACCTTTCCAACGTACCTTGTTATCTCATATCAAGGAGTATCAAAGTGGAGAGTTTTTAGGGGTCACCTTGAACCACTCTCTCATTTGGCATATATAGAACCTGAGGCCAAAGGTTGTATACAAAATCAGCAGCAGAGCAGAGACTCTAATCTGGATCTCCATTCTGAGCCCTCTTTATCTTCCCTGCCAAGAATGTCCAGTCAAGATGGGGAGATAAAATTCCTCTTTGTGTCATCTTGCCAAATGTAGCAGCAGTGCCTCATATGGAGCAGGGGATTCCATGTGTATTGAATTTCATGGTGGTGTGAGAAGAGACCTAACTAAACGGAGCAGAAAGCAATCCATTTTCTCAAGTCTAACATCGTAAACAGTGCAGGAGAAACAATAAGGCATGGTTTAGAAGATGAGCCAACCTTAACTGCCATGCCCTGAAACCCTTAACTGCAATTTTTACTCCTGAAGATTGGGAATAAAGAACTATTGCTAATTTCAAGTTCTAAAAGAAGTAGGGGATAAACACTGGTGTTTGCAAATTGAAAAGGAATTAAAATCAGAAGGGGAAATCCTATTAGTTTTAAACTTCTTACTCTGGCAGCACTGAGGTGGTGGTAGGTTGGGACTGTGAAGGAAGAGGAAATTCTGAAAACTAGATGGTTTTAGTAGATCATAATGAATTTAGTACATAGTTCATCAGCCAAAAAATCCTGCAGCTGGGAGGATGTTTGCTCACAGCTGTCCAGCAACCTAATCAAGGCTTTCCAAAAGAGTATCCAGGCAGCCCTTTACTCAGGAAAGCAGGAATTTTAGAAAGCTGAGTCTCCTGGATGAAAGTAGCACAACAGGTCAGTAGAAGGCCAATTCATTGATTTTTGGACTTCAATCCAGGTCTAGAATTTGGCCTTTGTGATTCCAGAGCAAAGGAATCCTGAGATACCCCTTAAGGAAATGGGATAAAATGTGGACATAGAGAGATGAAAATGAGGTAAGAAATAGGGGAGGATTTTGAATGTGAAGAGACCTAAGAATATCATAAAACATTGGTTGAATGAAGGGGAACCAAACATTAGAAGAGCAAGGGAAAATTGAATTGGATTCTGGAGCCAACCACTGGTATAAAGCCGGTAGCTGAGTCACCTTTCCCCACCCACTCCAATGATGGATCTGCCATCTCATCAATGTGGGTACTCCCTCCTGCAGTAAAGACTACAGTCCGTCCATATCTGCCCATCTTCTTTGTCTCATCTTCCCCTAATCTGTCATAAGGGATCCACCTAACCCGCTTGGGTTTTTTCTCTTGTCTTCTTTGGAAATTGGTAGATACCAGTAGAGCCCAAGTGCCTCTTTCAGTTACCTTTCACTCTTGCTAAGAAGACCAAAGCATACTCTTATTTCCCTCGTTCTTTGTTCCTTTAATGACATCTTTGTTCCACTAATGACACCTGAGTTCCTTTACCCAAGAAGCCCAAAAGAGGAGAAAAAAATGCAACTCTTCCTCTCCCCAGTTCCCTTCCCTCCAAGAAAGGAGCCTGGATTCAAGTGAACTTTGACGCACAGTGATATCATGAAGCATTAAAAAGCCAAAGAAAAGCAGAGAAACAACATTTAGTCCATTTGAAATAATCCTTTACAATTGTTATATTTTAAGCATTCATCAATGTTGACCATATGGCCAATGAGGGCCCTTCCAACTCTCAAATTCTCTGATTCTATGCTGTCGTGGAGTTAACCAAATTAAATGGAGATCTTATCAAAGACTCTACGAATGCTTAATCCTGTGTGATTGAAATATTTTGGGGTTTAAGCCATTTCTCTTTCTGGTTTGCTGCTCTCTAATTCTCTTCCTCCAATATATTTCTCATTGTACCACATCAGGGCATTTCCCCCTGCTGCTCACTGTCTTTTGGGAGAGTTTTAATTTTCTTATGTGAATTGAATTCCTGGATATTGTATTTATCTTTCAGAGTTTCTCTTGTTAATTGGACTGGAACGATGGCTTCTTTTCAGCTTTTCACTACACCATATTCCCAGAAGTCCCCAGTGACTAATTTTGCCTGTGATGAGTGTCTTCCCAGCTCTTCTGGGTGTTCACAATGATATAGAGACATGTACTAAGCATCCCTTGGGTGAACATCACTCCTTCAGGGTGAGCAGATTTAACTAAGTGAGATAAGGCTACACAGTCCTTGTCCTTTTGGGGCTTACAGTCTTGTCTTCCTTATAGACCAATAAAACCAAGCCCAAAAGTCCCAGAAAGAAATGAAAAGTGAATGCCATTTTAATTATCAATTTGGTAACTGATAATACAATTATCAATTGCATAGGAAAGCTGTGATTCCCTCTTCCCTCTGCAGGGCAATCAGCAAATCAACTTTTCAAACGATTCAGGGAAACTTTAGTAAGTTTATTTTCCCATGGTCATTATGTGATCGATTTTTGAGCATTTCTTGGTACTGAGGCTGAAATCCCTCCAGATATTTTCTCTCTATGATGCCCTCCAGCTCTTTGCACTTTACCTTCATCAAGGTGAACTAGGTCTACAAAATATCTTAGCAGGCATGTGAGCATATGCTTGATGGCCTGACTTCAATCATCTTCCCGATATTCTATCATCATTCCCTCAATATTCCTACTTTCATGGTCCCATCCACTCCCCTTAGGTAAATGGTTACCTTCTTTTAACCAGTTGTTACGGGGCTTGATAGAGGGCAGTGAGGAAGACAAGGACAGAAAAGAGATAACATTGGCAGATGCAGCTAATGCAGTGCAGCCAGATGGAAGCATTCAATAAAACTGTGGACCTAATGCTGTGGTGTAATAAAAAGAGCTCAATGCTCTTAGTCTAGAAAACTAAGTTCTGATCCCAGCTTTGCTACTGAGTAATGAACAGTGACTTTGGGAAAGTCACAAAACCATATATCTCCATTTCCTCATGTGTGAAATAGACACTGGGCAGCAAGGTGGTACAGGGGATAGAGTGCCAGGCCTGGAGTCAGGCAGACTCATCTTGGTGAGTTCAAATTTGGCCTCAGACACTTACCAGCTGTGTGACCCTGGGCAAGTCACTTCACCCTGTTTGCCTCGGTTTCCTCATCTGTAAAATGAGCTGGAGAAAGAAATGGCAGAACACTCTGGTGTCTGCCAAGAAAATCCCAAATGGTGTCATGAAGAGTTGGACATGATTGAAAAACAATTCCCCGATGGCAAAAATGGTGGTAAGAGACTTACATATTCTTAGTGTTGAAATGATCTTTTGTGTGTCATCTACTCCAGCCCTCTCCCTTTACAGATAAGCAATCCCCAAGGGTTAAGTGACTCACCCAATGTCATGCAGTCTGGGGCAGAATTATTAGAAAGAAAAGCCCTGAGCTGACAGGAACAATCTTGTTTTTATCTCTAGCACTCAGCACAGGTAGTGATTACTAAATGTTTATGACACATTTCAGAGAGGTGAGGCCCTCTGGGGCAGAGTATTGTATACCTTGGTAGACAGCTTCTGCATTGGCTATCTTTGTTTGTTTTCCTTTGTCACAAAGGATGGTTCAAACTAAAGGGGGAATGAGTGGGGACTGACTGAGATAAAGGGATAAAATGTCTGTAAGGTTTGTTTTTTTAATAAATATTTGTTGAATTGAATTGATGCTGACAAGGACAAGGAGCCCAGATCTTCCACCTTTTACCCAGACTCATTGTATATTAAAAACCAGGGAGACACACAATCATCTCAGTATGCCTTCCAGTTCAAAGCTCTGGCATTTTAATGGATTTGGAAAACTTGACAAAACCAGGCACAGTGAAATGACAGCAGCTTAGGAAGTGGCCAGCACTCCCTGGGCTGAAATTGACCCATCTTTCTGAAAATAAATGCTCGATCCTTCTGTTATTTTCTTATCCCAGCTTCCAGCCTGCTGCAGGTGGCATCTTATGGTGTTACTGATGCCAGGCAAGTTGAATAAATTAAGGTATTACATCGTCCCCCAGGAAAAATCCAGCTTGGCCGATATTTTTAATATTGGAAAATTATTCAGGGTATGGTAGCAGGAATTGGTATCAGGAAGGCAGGAGAGAACTGAGATAATTGTTGCTCAGCTATCCTCTCAAGTTCAAAATTAGTATGGTGCCAGTAACCTATTAGGCAAATCTTTTTTAGGATTCCCCATTTTCTCACTTGCAAAATAAATGGAATGACTGAGAAAATTATAATGATAATAATAACAATAATGGCTCACAATTTTAGTACTTTATGAACTTTATATTAGCAATATTAGTATTTTTCAGATGAAGAAACTGGGGTTGAGAGAGGTTAAAATGACTTTCTCAGGGTCAAACAATTAAAAAACATTCAAGGCAGAATTTGAATACAGATCTTTCTGACTCCAAATCCAACACTTGATCCACTATGGTATAGTACCTTCCAATTTTTACAAGTCCATGAATCTATGAAACTTTCACTTTCTTCAGTTTATGTCCTAGATAGCAAGGAATGGGGTTTGATGAGGCTTGTGGATATCTTGAAACCCACTTGAGTCTGTCTCTTTTTAATATTCATGATCTGGGGTTTCCATGCAATGTCAAGGTTGTGTACCAGGCATCTCTTTTATGACTCAAGTTGTCACAGGCTGGTGAATAATGAAATGTTTGGAGGAGCCATTGAAGGATTAACTGGAGGGTCTTAGCCAATCCCTGAGTAGAAGGAGCTAAGGGGCCTTCATGAAGAATTTATCGGAGTGATTCATCTTTGGGCTCCTGTGAACAGATTACATTCTTATTCCATTGTGGAAAGTTTATAGCCAGTCTCCAAGTAGTACAAATGTATTATTAATAATCCTTAGAAAAGCAAGACATTGCTGCATGGTTTAAATATTACTCTTGTTCAGTAATATTGAATTGTCTAACATGTCATGAAATCACATGAATCTCAATATATTGAAATTTAAATCAGTTTGAAACAAAGCCACAAAAAGATTTTGCGTTCTTACGTTTGAGACCAGTAAATCTTCATGACCCCTTAGTGCCCAGCATCATGGTGCTGGAGAGCTGGGGTTGATAAATTGGGTTCAAATTAGAAAATGAGACACTCCTCTCTGGGTTTCCTATTTTCTTAAGCTGCTGTCAATGGAATGACAAAGGAAAGACAATGAGCTTCTGTGTTAGTGTTTCCAGGGGCTTCCCTGGACAGGCTCTAAGAGAGGTACTGTGTTTTGTACTGGGAAAACTTGTATGAACTGATGCAGAGTGAGGTGAGCAGAACCAAGGGAGCAGTTTACATGATGACCTATGTCAAGAAAAGAAAAGAAAACAACATTGAAAGACTTAAACTCTTGAAACAATCAGTGGCTTCTTTAGAGAACTGACATGGAAACATGCCCTTTGCCTTTTGGCAGAGAAGTGATGAAAGGTGGAGGTGGAATGAGGCACATATTTTCCACGATGGCCAACATGTTGATTTATTTTGCTTGACTGTATTCATTTGTTAAAAGGGAGTATTGAATTATGGGCAACAAGGGAGGTCTTTGGAGAGGGGTAGTCATGTTTTAAAAATACGAACTTAAACAAAATGAAAAGGAGGGGAAAAGGTGAAAGCATAGAACTCAGGGTTCTAGCCTTGTTTATGCTATGTCCTCGCTGCATCCACATTAGGCTCCAGCCTTGCCTACCTCAGATCAAAGCATATTATGTAATTGGTAACAATGAAATGTAAGTAATAATAATAATAATAAATTATTATATAGAACTAGCTTCTCTGGAAGGACTAAAGTGAGATCTACAGTGGATTAGATAGTTTCTTCTGATGGGTCAATCAGTTCACTCATGATACTCATTCAAGATACTTCTTGGATACCTATCCTGAACTCGTTTAGAAAGAATACAAAGAGATATGTATCTGGGTCTTCCTACTACAAGGTAGGTTTAGAATGGATTATACCCAAGATCCCAGTATCAGGTAGAGCTTCAGAATGTGGCTTGTGGAGTTTGGGAGAATCTTAGAGATTGCTGGAAGGAGAGACAGAATCTTACTCCAAGGAGGAAGGGAGAGAGAGAATCTGTAAGGGAGCCATGCTATGAGGAGGCTCCCAAGATAGTTTGGCTTTAGCCAACAAGTGTTGCCATTTGGTGAAGAGATGTGAAGAAAGACTCAATAGTATAGAGCAGTGGTGGGGAACCTGCAACATCAAGGTCACATGTGGTCTTCTGGGTCCTTGGGTGTAACCTTTTGACTGTGTCCAGGTTTTACAGAACAAATCCTTTTATTAAGGGGATTCGTTCAGTGAAGTTTGGATTGAGTCAAAGGGCCTAGAGAGGACCTAGAGAGCCATATGTGATCTCAGGGCCACAGGTTCCCTCTCTCTGGTATAGAGTATTAAGTCCAACCAGTAGACCTTGGTTTCCTGGGAGTTCTGAAGTTCTTGCTTGAGTTCCATGCTTTCTTCTCTATAGATTAGGTAGCTTGTACTTTCAGCATCACCATTAATCACTTCCCAGGAGACTTCCTGCTACCTGAGTGGTATGTGAACTGATGAAGTACAAAATGAGCAGAGGCAGAAAAATCCTTTCCATGTCGATCTACATCAGTGACAGAAGAGAAAACAACATGGTCTTCTTTATCGGGGAAAAGTTGAGGATCCTGTGGAATTCAGAGGCAAGACTCCTTCATTTGGCATCAGAGGGTCTGGGCTCAAGATCCTGCCCTGTTACTTCCTAGTTAAGCAATCTTAGGTAATGGTGAGCAGTGTGGTAAAGGAGAAAGAACATTAACCAGAAGTGACAGGACCTAACACCATCCCCTTACTCCTTGTCTGACCTTGAGCAAATCACTTGAGCTTTCTCAGCCTCAGTCTCCTCATCTGTAAAATGATAGTGCTGAACTAGAGGTACTTTTATATTTTATGAGCCTATGTATGTGTGTGATGATAAAAAGGTTGGCAAGATTTTCAGAGCACCTTACGCACATTATCTCATTTGAGCCTTATAACAGCTCTGTAAGATAGGTACTCTGAGCATTATATCAATTTTGCAGATGAGGAAACTGAGAGGCAGTTTGTGGTCTTTGTGTAGATTGGGAGGGGGATCACATTACTTTTCAAGTTTCTTGGTTTAAGTTGAGATGAGGGAGGGCAGTTTTACTGCTAAGATTTCTCACCTGTGTGCCCGGTGAGTTGACATTTCAAAACTGTGAGAAAGGCACTCTTGGATGACATATTTTTCTGATCTAGAAGATTGCTTCAAGATAGATGATGGTTTTGCCTTCCTGGCTAGCCTTCCGTGCCATCCAGAATTTCATTGGATCTTAGAATTTTGAGCCTAGAGGGATCTTGGAGATTATCTAGTCCAATCTCATTTTACAGTTGAATAAACATGTACAAGATGTAAAGTGCTCAGGGCTCATTTGCCCCCTTTCAGAAGCCTTCTGTCTCGACTTTGGCATGCCAATGTAGCCTCTGATGACGATTAGCAGCAATCGTATCATCTAAACCTAAACTATATGTGCAGTTTTGCCCACTAAAGGTACAATTCCTCCCAGGAATGCCTCTATAGCACCAGAGGTAGATTTTTCCAAAATTACTATTGCTTTTCCATTTCCCAAGGTGAAAGAAGTCAGACCTATGGGGGGAAAAATCCCTATTTCAAAGGCTTTTTTATTTCTGAATCATTTAGTCATAGCCTGAGAGGAAACTGGGCTATAGCATGATTCGGAGAAGGGAGAGGCAAAATGATGCTAAAACATGATGCCAAATTCAGTGCAGCTCTGATTTTGACATTCAGATTGTGTTGGCATGAATCCAAGGTAGGTGACTTTAAAGCAAGGGGTTAGGGGGAACCTTTTTGCTCCCTCTGAATGGGTTACCTGGGCATTGTTTTACACTTGAAAATGCTCACGAGGACAAGACTCCTTAAATTGGACCGATTCTAGTTGATAGTGCCTCCCCACAATGCCTACTTCCTTCCCTCCCAAGGCTGCTGACTTAGGTAAGCATTGTTTTGTTTAATCCTCATTCCTTAGCTTTGGGGCAGGCTGGTAGTCAGTAACCTTACTGGGAGTTGCTGGAACCAAGAGAAGGCTTCTATAATTATTTGTCATCTTTACGAATAATATTATTAAATTCTGCAGCAGTTTTTTTCTTTGTTTCTGTGTGGGATTTTGCAAGTCCCAGGCTCATCATAAACCTGGCATCTTACCCCAAATTGCACAGCAGGTGAGTGAGAAAGCTCTTAATAACCACCCAACCATTGTTCATTAACATCCTCTCTGATGTAAAACTTCACATTTGAAAGGATTTTCAAAATTCTCCTTCCATCAACCTGAGCCATTTTCTAAATAAAGTAAACAATTCATTTAAATGTAAAACCTTGGATAAAAATTGGCCCTAAACTTAATTATGGTGCAGATTCTTTATTGCTTTTCTTCCCCAATCCCTCTGGAGCCTGGTTTTCTCTAAGGCAATGACTCTGTCGTAGTCTCTGTTATTTTTCATCCTTTTAAGGCTGCTGGGTCATTTCCTGTAATCTCTCTCATTTATTTGAATGACTAGGCACAATTTAACCCACTTTGCCTCCTGTCCTGATGCCCTCCATCCAACCAGTCCATCTGCCTCATCTTTTGTTTTATCAGTAGTTCTGAGTCCACTAAGTGAGTGAGGTTAATGGAAGCAGTCTTTGGTTACCCAGTCAGTGTAGAGGAGGTTCACATGATGTAAGTTTGGTTCTGTGATGCCAACAGGGAACAAAAGTTAATGTTGGAAATCAAGTCTCATTCATTTTAAGTCTTTTGCAGGAAACCTAAGTCTAACCTCCTACCCTAGGTATGGGTGGGTAATGTCAATCAGTTTCAATTCAGGGGAGGTTTCTCATTGAAATGCTTTTGAAAAAAGGAAAAAGTCATCCCAACAACACTGCCTTACCTAGAAAAAAAAGTTTTGGGTAATGTCATGCCTGACTGGCAGCTGACAATATCTAGTGAGCTCATTATGGGAACAAATTGAGTTCTACTTTGTGCCCTTCACTTCAGTAAATACAATTGACAAGAATAGTTCACAGCCTCTTAGAGGCAGAGGGGACCTCGGAGATCATTGATTTTAATTCATACCTGAATAAGAACTGCTTCTATAAAATACTTAACAAGTGTTCATCCAGGCTTTGTTTGGAAGACCTTTAGTCATGGAGTGGGGGAGTGGCCGGAGGAGGATGAGAAGGAGGATACACCTACTATCTCCCAAGGGAATCAATTCTGCTTTAGCTAGCTCAAATTGTCAGAAAGTTTGCCCTTCTATTAAGCCTAAATTTGCTTCTTTGAAGCATGAACCAGCTGTTCCTGTTTGGCCCCTCTCTCTCACGGCTTCTGGAAGCTAACTTTCATTTCTGATGCCTTCTCCAGGCTCCCACCACTTCCTTCAACTAATTTTAATACAGTATAAACTCAAGGCCCTTTACCAACCTGGCCACCCTTCTCTTGGACATTTTCAAGTTTATCAATGCTTTTCCTGAAATGTAGCTCTCAGAACTGGACATAATACTTCAGGCATCATCTGACCAGAGAAGAATACACCAAAACTGTGCCCTTCCTGATCAGCCTGAGTTTTATGAGTGTATCACCCTGTTGACTTTTTGAGTTTACATTCCCCTAAAATATTTGGATTTTTTTTCAGACAGAGTTCTGTCTAGGCATATTTTGTGCTTGTGAAGTTAATTTTTGAGTCCAGTTTTAAAGCTTTACATTTATCCCTATGAAATTTCATCTTATTAGATTTAGCCCTATATTCATTTGCATAGAACTTTACTATTTATAAAGGATTTCCCTTGTAACAAGTCTATAAGAGAGGTCATACAAGTATTATTGTTCACACTTAACAGAAGAAGAAACTGAGTCACACAGAGATTAGATGATTTGCTCAAGATTACACTGCTGAACTGAGCCATAAACCCAGGGAAGTACTCTTTTAAGTTCCAGAGACAGTACAGAATCATAGACAATACAAGCCCTTTGCTTCTCTAGGATCTCAAAATTAAATCTTTCTGTGCCTACTAGTCTGTAAATAAAACTGTTTCATGTTTTGAACTTTGTGAACCCAAGTGATTCTAAGAGGATCTGGTAGCTGCCCTTGGAGGGGAACCCAGATACTGATATCCTCTGAGTATCTGGTTTGGGGCAATAAAACAGAGAAGTGAAGAGTCTTCAAGTGAAACATTGGACCCCTCAGGGCAGGAAGGATTCTCTGACACAAGGGTTGTAGTGCCAAGTTTCAGAATAGTTCCAGTATACTGAGAGAGAATCAGTGAAGGTGATGGGGAACAGAAAGTAGGAATTCAAGAGTGACTTTAGGCTGTGATGCTAGAGACCCATCATGCCTAAGTGTTTTCTCCTATAACACATTTAGCATTTACAACTTTAGACAGAGCATTTATGCATTCCCATTAAGATGTTCACAGGCTGTAAATAAGTCTGTCCCTAGGATCTCCCTCCTCTTTCGTTACTTGAACTACATAATAAGTAGTAAAATTCAATTCAACACGTGTCTGTCTTGCTACTTACCTGTTAATCAACAAATACATTTATTACATTCTTCTCTGAGGAGAATGTAAAGTCCTTGAGGGTAGGAAGTTTCCTTTTTACTTATGTCTCTTCATCACAGAGCCTAAAAAATGCATGTTGAACTGGAATGACAAGCATGCAGTCATTTCTGAGAGTAGCTAAGAACCACTGACTGGATACATTTCTTAGGCCTCATTGATACCGTATACTAAGGCAGAACATTATACTTTCCTTAGGGGAATGTAGTGTAGGAAGAAGAGGGATGCTTCAGATGTTTCGCCCCCCTCCCAATAAAATCCAAGCCACATTAATTTATCATTTCACATTTGTATTTTAAGATGCTGTTAATTCCAATAACTTTTGATGGAGGTTTGAAACCCAAGTGTTTTAATGAACACATAAATCAAACAGTCATAACAGCTCCCTGCAAATGTTCTTGTGCAAAGTCATCATCAAGAATGGAGGTTCCCTGAGGCAGAACTGGAAACATTAACCCTTCCATGGTACATGCTTTGCTCCAGGGCAACCAGAAACTTACCTAGCTTGAAGAAGATGTAAAACAATCCCTGAAACCCCAAATTGAAGTTGAGGAACTTGGCTTTGTGGCTAAAATGGCTCCCACCCTATCCCTTAAGTGGCTGTCCACCACACACACACACACACACACACACACACACACACGCACACACACACGCACACACACACACACACGCACACACACGCACACACACGCACACACACGCACACACACGCGCCACTCTACCCTTGATTTTGGAAAGGAGAGAATTCAGCCCAGAATTTCATTTATCAAAGGACGGGCAACTCTAAAGGATTTCCCTTTACCCTTTAGGCTATTGTTATATTTGTACAGTTACTGTTGTTATATTGTTATATTGTATATTGTTATATTGTATAGTTACTACTAATTGTAGTAGCCAACAACTGACAACTTGAATTTTCCAAAAATACTTTCCTTGAATGTCTCCTTTGCTTCCAGTACATTCTACTGAGTGTGGTATCTATCTTTGTATATGTTGTGTCCTTCCCTCACAGGATGGCAGCATCTTGTGGCAGGGACTATGTCTATTTTCATTGTTATGTCCTCAACATGTCTTCAACACCTTGCACAGTGCTTTGCACGTAATAGGTCCTTAAAAATGTTTGTCATACTGAATGGAATACAATGGAATGGAATTCAAGCTGTATGCTGGGTTAACATTTCCAGGAGCATTTCACAGAACCATATTTCTCAGAGACAGAAGGAATCATAGAAACTATCTAGGGTTAATCCTTACCTGACCAAGAGTTTGCCCCCTCCTTACATCTCTAACAGATGGTCATCCCATCTTCACTTGAAGGCTCTTAGGGGCAAGATACGATCTCCCTTGTGCAGCCTCTTCTTCTTTGGAATATCTGCTGTTAGCACGTTTTTTCCTTTCATTGATCCCAAACTGCCTCTCTGTTCAGAGCTCAGAGCTGTGTCCCCTAGGACCAAGCAGGATGACTCTAGGCTTCCTCCTCCCTGACAGTCCTTCAAAGACTTGGAGTTAGCCATGGTTTCTCATCATCCTGATCACCCTCTTCTGGATAGTCTCCAACTTACTAATGTCTTTCCTAAGAATCAGCACTCAGAACTGAAGACAGCACCCCTGAGATGGTCTGACAAGGGCAGAATGCACTGGGACAACCACTTTCCCATTCCTGGACGCTCTGTACATTAGCTCATGGATTGAACCACCAGAATTTTGCAGCTATGGCTCTTTATGTGTTGAAATGAGAGAGTGTTTTACCCATGGATTCAATTCCCCCTGGTATGTCTAAAAATGTTTTAAAATATTCACTTACTTATAATCTCATACTTAATGCAATTTCCTCATACTCAGAGTATCTCTGTTTCAACATACTGTATTTCTTTTCTATAGAGTTATATATTATTTAAATGCATTTATTATAGGTTGGGACATGCACAAGCATTGCAGATTGCTTAGAATGTTGCCCTCTGGGCAAATTTTTTATATGAACCGTATCAATCTCATGATCACCTCCTCCCCTCCCCCACCCACTTTCATTCGTAGAGTATCCTGGCACCAGGAGTTACCATGGTAACATAGAAAGATTGTTCAAACAAAAAAAAAAAGAACAAGAGCAGAAATATATTGAGCTTTCTTTCATCTTTCCTGCTCTAGGCTCTTCTGAACCCATCAAGCAAAGAGTTAGAGATTAATAATTTTCCATCAGAGAAGTTTTCCTTTACATGTGTGACATCGCAGGATTTAGAGCTGGCTTGCATCCTAGAGTTCATCTAATCAAACCTCCTCATTTTATAGATGAGTAAACTGAGACCCAGAGATTTTTTTTTATCCCAACCACACTGCTAAGAAAGCTCCAATGGAAACCTTAAATTGAAGTATTTAAATGTACCTCCCAGATGTGAGGATTACTGTGCTGTAGATCAAGGGAGAGACTGCATATATGGAATTATTTGACTTGGACCCACTGCGGGGAAGAGGAAAGAGGTGACCATGGTCAGGAAACTAACATGGTACTGTCCAAGGTCATGAAGTTGTACTTTTGAGGACCCAAGAATAGGCTAAGAGGTAAGCTTGGGCACAGCAAAACAGTCAGTAGAGGACTAGAAGCTAAGGATGGGGGGCCCTACAAGGTAATGAATATGATCAAG
Organism: Pseudochirops cupreus; assembly: GCA_028627135.1. Lineage (NCBI taxonomy): Eukaryota > Metazoa > Chordata > Mammalia > Diprotodontia > Pseudocheiridae > Pseudochirops > Pseudochirops cupreus. The sequence continues at coordinate 552,223,940 of CM053581.1, read as the reverse complement.
GCCAGGTTTTTAACACAGACTTTCGGCATGCTTAAAGGCAAATGGACACTTCTCTCCATGTAGCAAAATGGTCAGCATAAGGGAAATACCTAAGACCTGACAGTAGAAACAGAAATAGAAGTCCAAAGCTAAAGCAAGGGCCAAGATGGGACTTGGAAAAATTAGTCAGGCATTTGTCAAACTCAGTGAATTTGAAGTACCTGATGGGACTGATGCCATGTACCTGATATCTCCAGTAGATCCTCTATGGGGAGGCTCTGGCTCTGACTTCTGTTTAATGAGAGACAATAGTTTTAGGTAGGGTAGCATGTAGTACAGCACATAGGCTGCTAAGGAATCCTGTATATGAGGATGGTTATAGTGGGAATTAGGAATACCTTTACTCTCTTAAAGCAATAAAGATGAAAACCATGCAAGGAAATGGGAGAAGCCATTGGAGTTGACTTGTGGGAAATGATCTGAATTTCTTTTGCCACATAAAATGGCTAACAGCAGGTTGGGCAAATGCTATAAAGAAGAAAAGTCCAAGTCTGCTGATGGAGTATTCCCAAGAATGAGCCTTGCTAAGTTGTAAAAGGTTTATCCCCAGGAGACTGGCTACCAGGTGATGGGGAGGGTTGGTTGTTTGTTTTTGATTAGAGTCCAGAACCATCTATTAAGGTATGGTGGAATCATGATCCACATTCCTGGAAGGATTTCCACACAATGAGTAAACCCAGGATTTTTCAAAGTACTAAAAAAAATATATTTTATATAACTTCTACCTAGGAAATTACCAAAACTGCCAGTTTATCCATGTAACAGAATACCCTTATAACCACCAATAAATGTGCCATAACATATTTCAAAGTCACATTCTCCTAGCATACAGGATATTTCCTGGTAACAATGGCAACTGGAAAAAAATAGTAATTTAACAAATGGTAACCTAGAATCTTAAAACTGCTTAAGACAGCTTCTCAGGGACTAAATTTGTTACCTGTTTTCAGAAAATACTTTTCAATCTTAGTCTCTTCATTTACTTTTGTTACTGATTTCTTAACCTTTTTTTGTCTCTTGGACCATTTTGGCAGTCTGGTGAAGCCTTCTCAGAAGAATGCTTTTAAATGCATAAAATGAAATGAAGTAAAAATAGGATCGCAAAGGAAACCACTTATATTGAAATACAGTTATAAAAATATTTTCAAGTTCATAAACCGCAGGATAAGAACCATTGTTACGAGGAGTACTGTATAATTCTCCCAGGAAACTGATTTGTAACTCACTTAATTTAAATATGTGGTTTCCTGTGGTACACTTTTAGGTGAGAATTCAGTTTAATTCTACACACATTTATTAACAACAACAACAAGAAGAATAGCTGACATTCATAAAATATTAGAAGTCTATAAAGCACTTTCCATATATTGACTTGATCTTTATCTACTTTGTATGAGATGTTTGGTTGGGTTTGCTAGGTTTATAAGAATGACCTATTCCCTGCCTTCAGGAAGGTGACATTCTATTGTGGGGGATACAATGTGTCCATAGATGAGTATAAGTGAAGGTACAGAGTGATAGGGAAAGAGAGGGTTACAGAGTGTTCTACAGAGTGCTTTGAGGAGGGGCAGAACTATCAGCGTAAAAGAAATAAAACAAAAATAAGATAGTACAACTTCTTAAAGGGTGTCACCTTCCTGACCTTGGAGTGGGGACTTGATACAGTAACTATGAATAGTTTGGGTTCTGTTTTAATGATGCTAAGAAGTCAGAGTAGCATCTCCAATGGAGAGTGAGAAAGAGAAGGAGGGAGGGGGAGACAGAGACAGACAGACAGAGACAGAGAGGGAGAGGGGGGGAGAGAGAGAGAGAGAAGGAGAGAGGGAGAGACAGAGGGAGAGAGAGAAGGAGAGAAAGAGGGAGAGAGAGGAGAGAGAGAGAGAGAGAGAGAGAGAGAAGGAAAGAGAGAGAAGAGGAGGAGAGAGAGAGAGGAAGGGAGAGAGACAGAGACAGAGAGAGGGGGAGAGAGGGGGAAAAAAGAGAGGGGGAGAGAGAGGGAGAGAAGAGAGAGGGAGAGGGAGACAGAGAAAGAGGGAGGAAGGGAGAGAGAGGAGAGGGGGAGCGGGCTTAAGAGCTAAGAATGGCCTGGGTTCAAATCTTCACTCTGCCATTTAATCATTATATGATCTTGGGCAGTTCATTGTATGTCAATTTTCTCATCTGTTAAATGGTAGTAAAAGATAGTGGGAGTGATGACCTCGCTGGATTTGTGTTTTTGAGTGTGTGTGTGTGTGTGTGCGTGTTCATCTAAAGAAAGTGCTCTATCAACTTTTCAGTGTCCTCTAAATGAATTGTCATTAATGCCATCCTTCTGATGGAGATATTTATGAACAATGGACTGGGTGGAATCCTTGGATAATTCAGACTAAAGGATCAGCCCTTGTGAATTATTATTATTGTTATTATTATCATCATCATCGTCGTCATCATCATTATTATTAAAGGGAAGTCCTCATCCTTAGAGTACTTCCAAAAGGGTAAATCAAAGAAGAGATTTGCTGTCAAGGTCACCTCCACCTATGAGTAATTATTTTTTCTCTGCTTCTCTTGGTACCTGAGATTGCCCATTCTGAAGCAGCTTTCTTGACCTGGCAATACAGTAGTCAATGCTTAGTAGTAAAGACAGAGGGGGAAGTGTACAGTGGGCAAAATGGGATATTTGTGTCACATTTTTTATAGAATTGAAATTTTTTTAACTCTGAATGCTCCCCTCAATAGAGAATTTGATTATTGGCTCAGCCTAAATAGGACATACTTTTGCATCATTTTCCAGTCTAGCAATGGCTTGTGTTTAGTCATCCCCACTCTTTTGCCCAGTCTTTTTTTTTGACCAGTTGTATGTAACTGAGACAACTGACAGCAATTTGTAGCCTTCAAATTGGAGTTTTCTCTGTGGGAAGCCAAGTGATATTTCTTCTCACCCTGTAGAATAAGATCTTGCAAGACAAAGACTATTTTTTGGTTTATCTTTGTATCTCCACTGTCTAGAACAGAGTAGGCATTTAATCAACGCACATGGAATTGAAATGCAACTTTTGCTACCTTCAATCTGTGAAATTTGGTTTAGTTCAACCAATGTGTTAAGCACCAATTTCATATCTGTATGCACAGTGTCTGTGGTCTTGAGGGGAGATAGAAATTTTGGATAAGACATGCAATCTCCCCGCCCTTGTGGAGCTAACAGCCTAATGAGGATATGGCACACATGTCTAGACCTTTTATTAACTCACACAATCCCTCTTCTGTAAAATGAGAGTCAGGCTGGGTTGGTTCTTTGTCAACAACATTCAGCACTCAAAGTTGACAGAACCTGTTTTTAGCAGTACGAATTCAAAGAAAGACCAAAATGTCCCCCTATCCTTAATAAGCTCACATTCTGGGTCAGCTAGGTGGCTCAGTGAATAGAGCACCAGCCCTGGAGTCAGGAGGACCTGAGTTCAAATCAGCTAAGACACTTGACAGACTTACTATCTGCGTGACCTTGGACAAGTCACTTAACCCCAATTGCCCTGCCTTCCCTCCTCCAAAAAGCAAAAAAAATTTAAAAAATTTAAAAAGCTCACATTCTGATGAAGGAGATGATCTATAAATGACTAGATACATACCAGATATATGCCAAGTAGATGAGAGTTCATCTCAGTGGGAAGGCATCAGTGGTGGGGGGGGAATTGGGGGGATCCAAGAATTTGAGCTGAGTCTTTACCAAGAGTTAAAGTCCTTAGGAGGTGGAGGTGAGGAAAGGGGTACACACCAGGCATGGGGACAGCTAGTGAAAGGCATGGAGTACAAGGAACAGCACAAAAGCCTATGTCACTCAGTCTAGAGAAGCTGGGGTTCAGGGAGGGGAGGGAAGACTGGAAAGCTCCATCTTTAAAAGCTAAAGACAGGATTTTATATTTGTTCTTGGAAAGCAATAGAGAACCACTGGAGTTTATGAAGGAATGGGGGTAACACAGTTAAATCTGAGCTTTAGGGATATGGCTGTGATGGCTAAGATTGGGAAGAGATATGAGGCAGGCAGCTACTGGGATAGTCCAAGCATGAGATGATAAGGATCTGTACCAGGGGGCTGTCTGCATGAGTGGAGAGAAGGGGCCATATAGGAGAGCTGTTGTGGAGGTAGAAAGGGTAGGAGGATCACAGATTGGACCAGGTCAGGATGGGGCAATCTCTGAGGGCCCCTCCAGCTCCATTTCTTTTTAACTCTGAGTGTTTTTATAAACCTTTTGTTTCCCCACATGCTTGCCTCAGGGAAGGTAGGAATTTAGGTATTATCTCCATTTGACAGATTATGGGATCATAGATTTAGGGCCAGAAGGGGCCTTTGACTTCATCAGGTCTAACCTCCTCATCTTATGGATGAGGGATATTTGGCCCATGAAGGTGAAGTGACTTGATTACAATATGTGATACATGTCTTAGAAAAGGGTGAGAAAAGTGTGGGGTGAGTTTGGGGTCAGGGTTAAGGGGGAGGAGACAGTTCCCAACTGGATGAATTGGAAAGGGAAAAAAGGGAAGAGAAGGTTGTATGTGGAAGCCTTTTAGACATAGGGAAGGTAACAAGCCCAGAAAGCTAAGGATGGAAGGGAGAGCTAAATCCCAGGGTTAGAAGGAAAATATGAGATAATTTCAGAGAAAAGCACCTTGAAAAGGACGAAGCAGTAGCCTAGAGGTTCTGGTATTATTAACCCTGTCCATTAAGCCTTTTAAGACATTTTCTTGCCAGCAACTCCTTAATCTTAGGGTTTGTCTCTCTTAGGTTAGAGTGAATCCCTCCTGGAGTGCTATTACTTCCTGTGACTCATTCTGTAGCACCACTGACTTTCTTTTGGAGCCACCTTTAGAACATGCCCTGGATTTTGCTAGGGCCTCCAGGCTCCCAAAGGCATCATAGTCACCCTCTTCCCCAAGGATAAGAGTCCAGGGTTATACAGGTCCAGAGAACACACAACTATCCTGGCCCACGTGCTTCATAAAAGGGGATTCCTCAATGAGGCCATTCTCAATGAAGAGAAACACATTGGTCTAGATCCCTTTAGACTACCCTGTTCTTCAGGATTCACAAGGGGCTCCTGTAGTTTGAGCCCCTCTCCAGGTGTCCTCTAGAATTTCACTGATATTACACAGTGAAAAGAAAGCTGGCTTTGGAGTGAGAGGGTCTGGGTTGCTGTCCCAGTTCTACTTACTACTTACTTCCTGGGCTTCATTTCCGTAGGATCATTGGAGCTAGAAAAGATGTCAGGGGCCATAATCTATGACCCTATAGTCCAGGACCCCTGTTCCTCCCTGAGGCCCAGCATATACTCTTGGATTTATCCCTGTGACTTTCAAAATTATCCTTCATATTTAAGATGAAAGTATAAGATGATCAAAGGCTGGGGTGTGGCTGCTCTATGCCAGGATGTTCTGACAGCCTTGGCAGAGTTGGTACATGGGGGCAGTGGTGGGGCAGGGGTAATAGTCATCAGATGCCAGTTTGTCATCTTTCTGCTCCATCACTATCAGACATAATTCTGTGTCACCTTCAGGTATGAGTCCTTGGCATGAGATTTTCATTTTCAGAGCATGCTTTCTCAAGAATCTGTTCTCATCTCATTCCTCTTTCCCACTTTTGAAATATCCCATAATGCATTAAGGCTCTGAAATTATTCCTCATGGAATGACAACATTCTCCAGTCCACCTTCAAGTTTCAGACTTAACTGGTAGAAGAGATGAGCATGATGGATTTGGTATCTTCCCTGAAATTGGCACTGGAATGAAAGACAGCCTACAGATGGAATATTTACATCCGTATGTGAACTACTGATGTTTCTTGGGATTCTAGGCCTCTTATACTATGCACAGTGGACCAATTGCCCCTGCAACTTATCCCACATCTATTTTCTATTGGTTTCAACAACTCTCAAGAGATCAGCCCAGCAGAAGAAGAAGTGCCAATCACTAAATAGGATGATGGAATGGGGTGATCCAACAGGTTAGAAAACTATCACCAGAGTCTGAAGCTACCCCAGAAGATGGGGACCTAGGAGCTTGGGGACAAGTGTTTATATACAATTTAAGCCACTACAAAACTTTCTGTGAGCTCAGTGCTCTGCAGAATAGGCAAGCTCCACATGTGTACCGTTTTCTCCATTTCAAAGCTCCAGTTCCTGTCTAAGAGCACTTTCCACCCACGTCCTTGAAATGGGTAAGTAAACATTCTTGCAGATATCTTCCTCAGTTGCTGCTCCTGGTACTAGGAACAAGGAGTCTCAGAAATTCTTCTCAGACACTTCATCCTCATTCTCTGTAAGTCATTCATCTCAAGACTTTCCTCTGTATACCTCCGTCATCATTCATACAAACAAAGACCTTCAGAGGATTTCCCCCTCTCCAGGGGACTCAGGGAGTCAGAGCCCCAGGATCAGAACCCAAAGCACCTACCCAGGTGAAAACAGATAGGCTTAAAACATGGCAGGGAAAAAGGCTTGGTCACCTGATGCTCTAGGGGTAGCTTCTCAGGGAATAAGTCCCAGTAAGAAATCTCTCAGATTCATGAGCCTGCATTACTATATACAAGGTGATGGAATGAGAAGTCTGGACTGTTACTTCTCTTAGTCCTGGCTGGGAGGTTCAGCTTCCTTGCGCAATATGAACCATTCTGAGCTCTGGGTGGAAGAATACTAGCAGCATGCTGAAGCTTTGTGTGTAGCTGCTTCCAGACCTCGCAGAGAACTGTTCTCCATGGTTCATCCCCATCTATAGCCAAATAGCATGGGAAAGACTTGTATTTTTGCTGTTCAATTTTCTAACAACCCCCATAGCATAGTACACACTCAGTGGATGTTTTCCTACCACAAAAGAACATTTTTTCCCCAACCAGTTATTTTGTTTAGTGTCAGGATGAGTTGGTAAAACATGTATAGGGTGTCCCAAAAGCTTCAGTGCAATCTTAAGCTTTAATAGCTTTCATATCTATTAAACACCCATTTATCCAGACACTCATATAGAAATATAGAGAATTGGGATAAAGTCAGTAAGCTAGGACAAGGAGGCTGACCTTAGAGTGCAGAAGGTTCAAGCCCTGCCTGGCTGTGTGACCATAGGCAAATCACAAAACTTCTCTGGGCTTCATTTTCCTCAACTGTAAGATGAAAGTATTTGGAGGATAAATACAGTCTCTGCCATCTCTTTGAGATCTAGATCTGTGATCATAAGTTAGAAATTATTTCCGATGTGTGTCACTGGATGGAGTTCTTACATCAAGAATACTCAACACTAATAAAATCATAGTTGTTGTTGAGTTGTTTCAGTCATATCCGACTCTTTGTGACATCATTTGAGGTTTTTTGGCAAAGATACTGGAACGGTTTACTATTTCCTTCTTTTTTGTTTTGTTTTGTTTTTTTGCTTTTTGGAGGGGGGAAGGCAGGGCAGTAGGGGTGAAGTGACTTGTCCGAGGTCACATGGCTAGTAAGTATTAAGTGTCTGAGGCTGGATTTGAACTCAGGTCTTCCTGACTCCAGGGCCGGTGCTCTATTCACTGTACCACCTAGCCACTCCTGCTATTTCCTTCTCCAGCTCATTTGACAGGTGAGGAAACTGAGGCAGAGTTAAATGACTTGCTCAGGGTCACACAACCAGTAAGTATCTGAGGCCAGATTTGAATTCAGGAAGATGAATCTTCCTGACTCCAGGCCCAGCACTCTGTGCACTATGGCGCCACCTAGCTGCCCACAATAAAATCACAGGCACAGACCCGAACAAGAAAATTAGATAGATTCTAAAAATAATTTTGCCTTAGTTACCTGGTGACCAAAAGAGAAAGTTGAATAAGTAATTTGGTTAAGGGGCCAAATAACTAGTGTGTGTCCTGCAGTAAATACATGCTAGTGGATTAAATTCAATTCTACAAGCATTTATTCAGTACCTACTGTCCTCAAGGCACTGTGCTGGATGCTGAGGATACAATGGCAAGAATGAAATCATCCCAGCCTTCCAGAGTAGAAGGACATGACGTGCACAGAAGTGAGTAAATGCAAGTTAGGGATTTATGGGGCTAAGAATTTTTTAAAAAGAGCTCTAGAAAAGAGAGAAAAGAGTAACAACTAGTGCAATGAAAGGAAGTGGCATCTTGATGGAAGGAAAAGCTTGTGAGAGGGGGAGAGAGGGGCACCCACTGCAGTTATAAGACAGTTCCATGTACTCATTAACCACGGGGCTAGTGTGGGATTCTCTTAATCCTTGGAGGTGATAAGCGCCATCTGTCATTGTATGCCATATGTCATTTCTTCCTTCTCACCCCTTCCCTTTGCCTTCCCTCCCCCCCTTTACAATTAAAGAAATTATAGAAATAAATTAGTTCTTGATCTCGGAGTTTATCTGAATGTTAGCCAAATCCACCAAAAAGTCTCTAATATGCAAGCAATAATTCAGTAACAAAGTGAAAAAGGCCTTATTTGTAAGGATTGGGGGAGGCTCCATGCCTTTTAAATTGAGCTCACTTTCTGGAAGAGAAGAATGAAGAGACTTGGAGGAGCCCAGATTCCCATTCTTCCTCAGGTGGACACATAGCTGCCATTAGTGATAAGGATGGGAGGATAACTTGTGCTCATTCCTCAAGGAGAACATATCATTGGCCTGGAGATTTGGGGAGATTAAAATGGCTTCATTGGGAACAGTCCAAGTGGAAGAAGACTTGAAGGGAAATGGTCTTGTGTCTTTGGCACTTTTCACCCACCTCTAAAAACATCAGACTACTTGTACAATCTCATGCACTTTATTTTATCCTCCATGATGGGAAATTGCTATTTGTAACAGGTCACATGGAGACACCCCCCCCCCACTCAATGGATCAGGAGCCAGTGTTACCATGAAGATTTTCATGGTGATTCTCTAAGTAGATGACCTCTGATGTGACCCACTCTCTGTGATTCTCCCAGGATTCCCAGCATGGAAGGTAGCACAGCTGGCAATAATGGTGTTTTCTTCTCCATCCTTCTTCAGAATGTCATTGTCAGCCATTGGCCTCCTTCCATCAACCCCTCACAAAGTCAAGGATTTAGTGGAATTAAAACACTGACTGCTAGTACACTCCAGTTAAGGTTATTCTCTGACTCATTAAAAGAAGGAATCATATTTTCATCTTGAGTTAAACCATCCCTGGCAAGACATCACTTTCTCTCTAAAAGTTCTTCTTAAAGTTCTTTCATGGACCCAGGAGAACCTCAGTGGGCCTGGACTGGTCATGAGGGGGTACCTGACGCTGATCCATCATCGGAAAAACATCACCGGGCCCAGCTCTAAAAGGAACAGGCACCATTAGCATCTTCTAGCTCTAGTCCAGGCGTCGGCAACCTATGGCACGCATGCCAAAGAGGGTATACAGGTGGTTTTTCTTTGGCATGCGAGCCAGTTGCTGCTGCCACGACCCCTTCCCTGCAATTGGAGAGCCACTGCCAGGGGCACGACCCCCTGCCCCCTGCACCTGTGGGAGTCTGCACATGGTGAGGACCAGAAGGAAAGGGATTGGAACCTCGCCCCCATGCTTGTTAAAGGTGGTCACCCCTGCTGTAGCGACTCTGGTGGGATAATGTGATGGTCTGGGTCTGATTCCTGTGGGTGAAATGTCCACATCAGGCCTATACCATCACTTTAATCAACCCTTTCTGAGTACCTGGAGTTGTTGGTTTTCTGTCTACAGTGGCTGAGGAAGGGATAGAAACCGCCTCCTCATCTTTCGCTAGGTCTCCAGCTGCCCACAGTCTCATCTCTTGAACAAATTGGAAACCAAAGTGAACAGATTTCAGTAAGGAAAGCAGGTGAAAATAATTGCAGTGTTCATTCAGAATTCATCCATTCATTCATCCATCCATTCATTAGTTAAGTGCTTGCCTTATGCAAAAACACTGTTCTGAGAACTGGGGAAATACAAAGTTAGATAAGACGTGGTCTGGGACCTCAGGGCATTTACAGTGTAGTAAGAATAGAAGATACAAACATAGATGACAATAATGAACAATCTAATAAGAGGAGAGGTTCACCAGAGACTCCAAATCCAAGGATTCTTTGAGGTCCAAGGCGTCCGAGAATATGAAACGTATCAGTCAGAGGCAGCATGGTGGTGTCAATAGCCAGGAAGAGTTTTGCCTCTGATGTCTGCTGGCTGGAAATTTCTGCTTAAGTCATTGTCAGAGCTCTAAGACTTAGTTGTAGAAGGGTTGTGGGTATGCGCTAGAAAATGGGAGTTTCCTATACCACTAACCTACTAAAAATCCATTTCAAAGTAATAACAATAACTGAAAAGGATAGGATGCTTTAAAATTTGTAAAGCACTATGCACACACACATTTATATATTTTTATGTTGTGTAAATCTGTTGTTTATATATACATACATATACATGTGTGTATATATATACATATATATGTATATACATACATACGTGTATAGATATATATATAGATATATATGTCTATATAGATAGATAGATAGATAGATAGATAGATATAGATATATATCTTATTTAAGACTCCCAACAGTCCTTTGAAATAGGGGATTATTAGCTCCATTTTAGAAATGAGGCCAAGAGAAGTGACTTCCCATGACTACACAATCAGTAACTATCAGAGTCAGAATTTGAACTCAGATCCTCTTGACTACATAGCCTCAGAGTGGAGAACCTACAGCCTCAAGGCCACATGTGGCCCTCTAGGTCCTCAGGTGCAGCCTTTTGACTGAGCCCGAGTTTTACAGAACAAATCCTTTTATTGATGGGATTTGTTCTGTGAAGTTTGGATTCAATCAAAGGGTTGCACTTGAGGACTTAGAGGGCCACAGATTCCCCACCCCACACCTAGGTCTTTGGTCATCTCAAAAGAGGCCAGTGATGGAGGCTAACTGGAATAGCCCCCACTTTTTATTATCCACTAACTTTTATCAGATCATCATCTCTGTGTTCTGGCATTGTATAACCTCGCTCACAAGGCCTGCAGTAGGAAAAATGAGCGAAATATTTTATTTCAGAAGCAGGTTGTTAATCAGTGAGCATTTATTAAGCCCCAAGTATGTGCCAGGCCCTGGGGAGACTAAGACAAAAGTGAAATCAGCCCCTGCCCCCCAAGAACTTACATTCTATTGGAAGAGACACCACGTACAACAGAGACGTCAGACACAGCCCGTGCAGTCCGCAGCACTCTCGAGGGCAACACAAACCACACTGGCAATGTTTAACAAAATAAAAATGCAGTAAAACATATGGAACATGACATTTAAAAAGTAAGTCACTGTGCAGCCTGCAGGGATCCTGATGTATGGTGAGTGACCCCTGTTTCTTTTTAGTTTGATGTACACACATCGGGGGCAGCTAGGTGGATAGAGTGCTGGGCTTGAAATCAGGAAGGCTCATCTTCATGAGTTCAGATCCAGCCTCAGACACTTCCTAGCTGCATGACCTTGGGCAAGTCACATCACCCCGTTTGCCTCAGTTTCCTCCTCTGTAAATGAACTGGAGAAGGAAATGGCAAACCACTCCAGTATCTCTGCCAAAAAACCCCAAATGGGGTCATGGAGAGTCGGACAGGACTGAGGCCATTCAGCAACAACAAAATATGCAACTAGGGATATACAAAATTGATTCAGAATAAATTAGCTCAAGCTCTTAAGTAGCCCTGTATAAGGCTATTTATTGGAGGTAGTAGAACATACCAGTAATTGGGGGTGGGGCAGGGAGATGAGAAAAGGCTTCACATAGAAGGTGACCTTTTAGCTGAACTTTAGAGGAAACCAGGAATTCTGACGGGCACAGGAGGAATGCATTCTGGGCATAAGGGATGAGTCTGTGTGCAAAGATATGGTGATGGAATGGAGCAGCTAGGTGGTGCAGTGAATAGAGCACCAGCCCTGGAGTCAGGAGGACCTGAGTTCAAATGTGGCCTCAAATACTTAACAGTTACTAGCCTTGTGACCTTGGGCAAGTCACTTAATCCCAATTGCCCAGCCTTCCCCCCTCAAAAAAAAAAGAAGATATGGAGATGGGAGATGGACCAGCAAGAAGGCTGGTTCATCCAGACTGTGGAGTACAGAACAGGGAGGAATGTATAATAAGTTGGAAAGGTAGGTTGGGGAGAAGTCATAGAAGGCTTTAAATGCTAAACAATTCCAATTTTATCCTCAAGATTTAGAGAGCCACTGTAACTTATCAAGTGAGGCAGTGATGGTGTGAGACCTTTGCTTTAGGAATAGCATTTCATTCAATATTATTAAAACATACAAAGCACATAAAAGATTTTGCCAAGGTTTTAAGCCTTAATCATGAAGCGGTAGAAAGGAGGAGAGCACTGATGAAGAGGGAGATAAATACGTACATGTGTACTGGTAAAAGATTCCAATCTGTTTGCCTTTCTGGGTAAAACTCTCAGTTAATCAGTAGCAGCATTAATGGCCTGGCTCAGCTTGCTTCCCAGAGCTGTCCAAGTCATGTGTGAATACTGTAAATGAGCTAATCCATGAGACAATGAGTTGTACTCTGCTTATGTCAAGGCATATAAGCTGTTTAGGGAAAAAAACTGGGCTTGTGGCATTTCTGAGTTATCAAAGTAAATTAGAGGGATGACATTACACTGTGGACAAGGGAAGGGCTGATAAGCATTTAGTAAATGCTTACTGTGTGCCAAGTGCTTGACAATGTTATCCCATTTGATTTTCACAACAGCCCTGGGGCAGGGTTGGGGGGATACTATGTTTATCCTGCTTTGCAGATTCGAAAACTGAGGCACACAGAGATTAGGTGCCTTCCCCAGCTCACCCAGCCAGTGAGCGTCTGAGGCAGGATTCTGACCTAAGCCTAACCCATTGCCAACTCCCATTCTGCCACTTTCAATTTCACAGAGCACTTTTCTCCCAACATTCCTTCAGGTACATAGTCCATATGTCATTATTTTCAGTTTACAGATAGATTATGTGATAGATTTAGAGCTGGCAGTGACCGTAGAGAAAATTAATCCAGCATCTGGTTTCACAAATGGAAAAACTGAAGGTCGGAGAGAGGAGGGACTTGTCCAAGGTCACATGAATGGTAGGTGGCAAAGTTAAGACTTTATATTGTAGGTGACTACTTTGTATATATTTGTAGCTATTAACTTTTTTTAAAAAATTATACGTATTTGTATATGAACTTCCTGTCTCCCTTATAGACCCACTTTCTTGTGAGTAGGGATTATTTTGTTCTTTGTATTTACGTATATGTAATTTTACACACACACACACACACACACACACACACACACACACACACACAAACACACACATACAGTACTTATATTGTACTGTAACAACAGTAGGTGGTTATTAAGTGCTTGTTGATTGACCGATGAGCCTGAGCCTCGCAGGCTCCGGATCCAGTATTTTTTCACCCAGCTGCCAGCCCTCCTCATCAGGCCTGCTGCTAGCCCTCCAGCCACCCATCCACCCAGCTCTGAGACCAAAACCCCCAGCTCACCAGCTAGGTTTTACCTTGAAGTCGATTTGCTCTCTCCATTTTGTGCCTGTGAGCCTAAATCAGAACATTCCCTTCCCCTGCTCGTGGGTAGGATTTATTTCCATTATCTATTTACCAAAAGTTTGGTTTTGTTATTTTCCACAGAGGGTACAGAGCAACAATTAGGTTTAGCCTTCAGCTGCCTCCTCAACTAGCCTTGAAGAGACATCCTTTATTAGTTCGGGGCTTCTGAGTTGCAGGAAGGGGGTGTGGTGGGATCAGTTTTTAAAAATCCTGTTGTTCTTCCTGTGTCATCCTCCTTTTTCCTATCGCTTTCATGCAGGTCAGAGGCCCAGAACCCCAGAGCTCCCCTCACCCACCTTCTTGGTTCTCTGTGGTTACGTTAGTTAGTCATCATGCTGGGTGGCTCAGTGGATAGAGTGCTGAGCCTGGCAACATGTCCTGAGTTCAGACCTGGCCCCAGACACTTACCAGCTGTGTGACCCTGGGCAAGTTACTTAACCCCATTGGCCTCAGTTTCCTCATCTGTAAAATGGGCCAGAGAAAGAAATGACAAACCACTCCAGTATCTTTGCCAGGAAAATCCCAAATAGGGTCCTGAAGAGTTGGACATGATTGAGTAATTCAACAACAAAGACATGAGGGCTCCTCCAGGGTTTGAAGAGAAGGAAGAGGATCAGGATGATACTAATACTAAAGACAATAGATGACATTTAAAGATCCTTCATGTGCTTTGTGTACATTATCTCACTAGGATAGAGGAGAGAAGGGAATAAGCATTTATTATGTGCCCACTATGTGCTAGGCGCTGTGCTAAGTGCTTGACAAGTACTATGTCATGTGATTCTTATAAACTACCCCAAGGTAGGAACTATTATTTTCCCTACTTTATAGATTTAAAAAAAACTCGAGTCTAAAGAAAGTTTAAGGTCTGACCCAGGGCCAAGCTGCTAGTCAGGTCCTCCTTGCTCCAGGTCCAGCAGTCTCTCCGCTGTGCAACCTAGCCACCCCTCAGATGTTTACAAAGTCATTCAGGAGGCAGGTCACTGGGGTTGGGGCAATCCCGAAAGGCTTCATGCAAATGATGGTGCCTGAGTTAGCATCTTAAAGGAAGAGAGGGATGCTGGGACGGAGATAAGGAAGGGATTCATTTCTGGAATGGAGGAACAACCCATACACAAAGGTACAGAGAGATAGAGGGTATGTGGGGGGGGGAAAGGGAAGACCAATGTGGCTGGATCACAAGGAAACTTCCTGAGCTGAGCTCACCCAACTCTCTATTTTTTAAAATGTTCCTGAAACTTTTCTGGGGGAATAAACAAAAGGGGACTTCATAAAGAGAGAAGGACATGAATCGGGAGTGGGACAAGAGGAGCAAAGGGGGTCCCTTTAGTGGGTGCCACCAAGACAACATGCTTGCCTTTGATGATAGCTCACAGTTGTTACACTTGCTCCTTGAGAGAAATGTGTATTAAATGACCAACTGTTAATATTGGGGAGATCCAGGATTTTTTCCCTTCCTATTGCCTCACTTAGAGATCAGTTCAAAGTGTAGTTCTCTGAAAGGCAGGGCTGATGGAGATATGAAATCCTGGGCTAGACTTAACCAACTGGGAAAGCTTAGATCTGATCAAAAGGTAAAGAGATTCTAGTCTGGGTGAATTGTGGCCGTTTGTGTTAGGTCTGAGGGGAGTTAGACTCCCTCAGGCCAGATTGTTGGGAGGGAGGGGGGAAGGCAGAATAAGTCTCTTTGTCCAAGACTGAGAGGTCAAAGTCATGTCACCCAGACCTTCCTTAGAATAAGCCCACCTCTTAGTATGATATTCATTCTCTTATTAATTATTAACCAATTAGAGTTGATTGCTGCCTGCCAGGAACACCCATTCCTCCAAGGGAACAGAAGTGCCAAGAGGCCTCCAGGAAGGGTCTTAGGTTTAAGAGAGAAGGCCAGATGACCATCCTTTTATTAATTGTTAATTATAATTGATTATATAGTCATAATTAGCAAAGCTATCACTTACCAAAAAATTATGTCTCTTGGACTTTTTATATAGCACATCCTGTAGCATAAACTGGACCTAACCTAGACTGGGTTCTCTGGTCCTGGTATGTGTACATTGTACCTGATGTCAGGTGATCCTGGTTCTATAGGTTTCTTTCCCAGGTTCAAGGGGATTTATACACAAGTTCCATTTAATCCTTACTGTGGGGCTGCAGGGAGAATTGACTTTGGAGCCATAGGCAGCGTATCCTCGTGGACAGGTCAGTCAGGAAGGCAGTGAGCATTTATTAAGCAATTACCTTGGGCCAGGCACTGCAGATGAGTTCTGGGGATACAGATACAAAGAATGAAATGATCCCTCCTCTCAGGGAGCTTACAGTCTAATAGAACAGTCAACAAGTACATATAAAACTAGCTACAGAAGAAACATAAAGTTCACAAATCTGGATATAGACCAAGTAAGAACAAGGCAGTTTGAAAGGGAGGGCAGTTTGGGGGGAGATCAGGAAAAATTTCATGCAGATGATGCTTAGTCTGCATCTTTAAGGAAGAGAGGGACTCTGAGGTGGAGGTGAGGAGGAATGGCTTCCCAGGTACATATAATTCACCTAGAATGTTTTGCAATCTCTAAAATGCCATCTAAATGATTAGTTATTATTATCATAAGAGCATAAATTTTGAGATGTTAGAGGCTATTTAGTTCAACCTCAGCAAAGTCAAGAGACTTGTTCAGTGTCACAGGAGGTGGCAGAGCCAAGATCAGAACCCAAGCCCTGTGACTTCCAGTTCAGCTCTGTCCAGCTGGGGAAGGAGCCAAATATGAATGCCAGCTCTGCCTCTGACTATCCATGAGAACTTATGTTATCTTTCTTGGTTTTAGTCTCCTCCTCTGTAGAATGAGGGAGTTAGATTCAATGACCCCCAATTTCCCTTCTAGCTCTCAGCCTATCAGTGTTATGATTCCAATGTCCTAGTGAATTAGAGAAGAGTGGGTACCGACCCCATGGAGAAAGAGAAAAACCTGGCCTGAGTGTATTATCAAGGAAGGGGGAAAGAGGAAGAGGCAAACAAAGCCAGACCATAGAACTCCCACATCCTTAACTCTGTCCATTGAAGGGCTGCTAGAACATATGATGTTAATAGACTCAGGCTGGAGTTCTTTTGATCTCTTCCTCTGGAGCCCATGTTTGGATCTGAGTTTCTATCTTTATAGCCCCGGTTTAATTGATTGAAATGTCAGGAAACATGGTTTCATACACAAACCCACCCCATCCACTTAGACTTTGTTCCTCATGCTTTCTGATTTTCCTTTGCTCCATCATTACTATTCATTCCCTTTAATAGAGGCTTTGAAAAGAGGATCATTGCAGTCTGATTGGGGCGAGAGCCACTTTCTGCTTGGAGGACAGGGTAGAAACCTTTCCCATCTTGTACCAGTCTTAACTAGGGAGATTTTCTGATTCATTCTTGTTCTTCAGCTTATTCATTTAATTCAGTAAACATTTATTAAGTGCTCACTGTATGCAAGGCACCAGGCTGGGCTGGAAATAGCTTCCCCCCCCCAAAAAAAAGAAGACCCTGCCCCCAGTAAGCTTTAATTCTACCATAGAATGTAACATCTAAATGATACAGTACAAAATAACTGGATAGAAAGTAGCACCAGCAACAAAGAAAGTAGCACCAGAACCTTGGAGGAATCAAGGGACCCTTAAGATACAGAAGGGAGGAGAGAGTACATTCCAGGCACAGGGCACAAGGGTGTTAGAATGTTGAGTTCAGAGGAACAGCAAGTAAACTGATTTGGCCAGAAGATAGAGTTCATGAAGGGGAACAGGTAAAAACAAACCTGAGAAGGGAGGAAGAAGACTGAGAAGAACTTTAATAAATGACAAGTTAAAGAGTTTGCATTTTATCCAAAGCCACTGAAGGTCCTTGAGCCAAAGAGTGACATGGTCAGATTTGTGTTTTACTATTTAGGTTTTAGGCTACTTTAACTGCAGCAGAGGATCAGTCAGAAAGGGGAGACAATGGAGACAGAAGAACTAATTCAGTCACAGACATTTATTATGAGCCTGTTGTGTACAGAGCACTATGTCAGATGCTATTTCATACAAAGCAATATGGTATAAATTTAAGATTTACAAAGCACTTTACATATGTTATCTCATTTGGCATAATAGAAGGAATGTTGCAGTGAGAGAGTCTTATCTCCCTCACTTTCTAGATATATATGACTTTGGGCGATTCACTTAATCTCTGTGAGTCCCACTTACTTAATCTGTAAAATGTGGATGATAATACATTACTTATTAGCTATCGCTATTTGTAATAACTCATATTTCTAAAACATGTTAGAATTTTCAGGGCATCTTTCTCACTACAGCATTATGAATTAGGCTAGGGGCTGGGCCCAAGGAGTACTGGCAAATGTTTAACAGCCAGATCTCTAAAAAGAAAAATATGTATGTAGGATAACCTTTTATGTATTAACATTCTTTCCATCACTTACTTAAGTCTAGGTAATCAGTGATAAATTGAACAATAAATTAAGTCCAGATTTATAGCTTTTCCTGATTTCCAAGGTGTGAATACTCACCCTATAAATTTAACAATCAGCTCCTGAGCTTGGTCAAGCTGGCTCTCACATACCCCCTAACTGAGCTTCTCATGATTTCATCAGGGTCCTTTCCTCAAGGATCCATCATCCTAAGAATGAATCTCTTTCATCTTCCTGTGTATTTCAATGCCAGTTTTTTTTTTAATGGCTACAATATTTGTGAATGAGGAGAGGAGGAAGAGTGTGTGGGAGTTAGCTAATTGCCTTCCTAAGGAATCTTTTCATAATCTCAAGAAATGACATTTTAATAACTTGTGTTTCCACATATAAATGATGAGATGTTTGAAAGGTGGGACAATGCCTGAAGAATTGCTGTTAGAAGTATAAAACATTGCACTCAAAGTAGGTGGGCTCTTTTTCCTACAAATAATAATAATGGCTGATTAAAGTCAACCCCAAAGCTTTGACAGATTCACAAATCTAGTATTACAAAGACAGAATCACAAAGCTGGGATCTCCCAAGCTAAAAGTAATGTCGCCAACTTCCAGTTTTCCTAGAACTCTCTGGCTGGTGCTCTCCTCTGCACCTAGGATGCTCTACCTTGTTTTCCATTTATCTTCATGTACACAGTGCACACAGTAAAATGGGAGCTCCTTGAGGGCAAAGACTAGATAATGTTAATCTTTTGTATCTTTTCTTCCTCCCCTTTAATTAAATTCAGCAAACTTTTATTAAGTGCTTATTATGTTCCAGGCACTGTGCTAGTCCTAGAGATGTAAAGACAACAACAAAATAGTCCCTGCCCTCAAGGAACATACATTCAAATGGGGGTGGGGAGACATGTACAAAGAAAATTAAATACAAAATACACAAAATATTTTCTGTGGGGAGGCACAGGTCTCCTAGGAAAGACAATTTCCTATTGTGTCCCTAAGGGCAGAGCCTTTTGTGTTTGTACCTTCAGTATTTAGCCCAGTCTCTGGCATTGTTTTACCTGTTCCCCTTCATGAGCTCTACCTTTATACATCCTTGTTGATTGAGTGGTTTGTGAAAACAAAAGTAGCAAGAAAGTGATAATGTTAATGGGATTTAAGATCTGCCTCAGTTGGAGCCCACTGAAGGAAGCTTGCTTAAGGGGAGGCTTGCTTGTAGGAAGACTTTCACACCTTTTGTTAATTTCTAATTATGTACTGAGACATGAGGGTTTTGGTGCCTTTTGACTCTGAGAAGTGTATATATACTCTTAGTTGGTATTTTGCTTTGGGGGCTCGTTTATGAAATGGTTCTTGCAATTCCCTGGTCGAGATTTTGAGTGTTCATATGTTCAGAGCTCCCCAACTGCTCAGAAGTAAAGGCTCTCTCAATCCAGGGATGTATGTAAAGTGTATAGTTGATTCAAGCAGTCAGAGCCGTATCTGTTGGTCTTTATTTCTCTGCTTATATTTTCTCTGTTTGTATTTTCTTTTAAGTTCAGGGTGCTGACTTTCCTCTGAATTAGTGAATGTAATTAAAAAAGATTGTTGGCCCCTTAAACAGCTATCTTTCCTAGTAAAGCAGATCTAAGAACCTGTGCTAGCAGCCATCCTGGGTATGCCAGTGTGGTTGCCACTACAGATGCAAGACATGATGTTGTGCAGTCATGTCCAACTCTTCATGACCCCCTCTAGAGTTTTCTTGACAAAGATACTACAGTGGTTTGCCATTTCCTTCTCCAATTCATTTTACAGATGAGCAATTGAGGGAAACAGGTTTAAGTGACTTGCCCAGGGTCACACAGCTAGTATGAATCTGAGACCAGATTTGAACTCATGAAGATGAGTCTTCCTAACTCCAGGCCTAGCACTCTATCCACTATGGTGCCACCTAGTTACCCAATCTCAAGAGATATTTTGACATTGGATTTGGCAGGACAACTTTTGGCAACTGATTTTATGGAGGAAGAGGTATAGATTGAGAGAATTTAAAGATTTGAGAATGATTTAGGTTGTGAACTTGAATTTCTAAAAGGATATGGGTGCCCTCAACAGAGGTAAAAAGATTTGGAGAAGGGACAAGTTCAGAGGGAAAATCATGAGTTCTGTTTTGGATGTATGAGTTTGAGGCATATTCAAGAACACCCAGATGAAAATGTCAAAATGGCTATTTGCAATGTGGCACTAAGGGTCAGGAGGGATTAGGTCTGGTGTCTATAGATCTGGGAGGGATCTGCACAGATGATTCTGAGGCTGTCACTGAAACAAGCCAATTGAACCTACAGTATAGGATGAGATCACCAAAGATGATAGGGAAAAGAACAGAAGAGCGTACAAGGCAGCCATAGTTAGGCACTGGAGACCAAAGATGGTAATGACCTAGCAGGAGACTAAGAAGGAACTGTCAGAAGTGGGAGGAGAGGTAGGAGAGAGCAGTACCCCAAAAACCAAGTGAGGCTAGAGGATCCAGATGGAAGCAGTGATTGGGGCTTTCAACAACTGTAGAGAAATCAGAGACTGAAGGACTGAAGAAAAGCCATCGAATTTAGCCAGTAAATAATATTAATAGTCAGCTATAAATGTTACTTTTGGCATACGTCTTTTTATTTTTCCTCAAATCATACCATGTAAGCAACCACCCACCACAGCTATTCAAAAGGGCACCCCTCATTGGGAGGAGCAATTTATTAATATGCTTTTGTTTCTGACAATAATAACTCACCCTTATGTAGTGTTCTAAGGTTTATAAAGCACTTTCCTCATGAGTGGGTGAAGTAGATATATTATGGGTTCTATAAAGCAGCCTCATTTTCTAGATGATTAAACCTAGTCTCAGAGAAGTGATGTGTGTTCACCAAGGTCACCCAGCTGGTAAATGTCATAGCTAGAATTCAAGCCTAGATCTTCTAATGGCAAAGCCACAGTCCCTTTCCCCTTGCTGTGTCATCCTGAATACATAAAAGATGGGTTGGAGGGAGAGAGAAGACACTGAAGGTAGCTAGGATAAAGGGAACTGGACTTTGTGTGATTTTGTTCCCTATATTAGAACAGGACTTTAAGAACATTGAGTTGGCAAAGAAATTCCAAAGGACACCTATGCCTATGGAACTGACAGGCTCCAAAATCAGACACTTTCCCGCCCTTTTCTAGAGTCAGAATCTTGGCTTTTTGGGCCTCTTTTGTCAT
This sequence comes from Pseudochirops cupreus, assembly GCA_028627135.1. NCBI lineage: Eukaryota > Metazoa > Chordata > Mammalia > Diprotodontia > Pseudocheiridae > Pseudochirops > Pseudochirops cupreus. The sequence goes on along the minus strand of CM053581.1, from coordinate 552,202,705 downwards.
TTGAATTAATCTATTTTTAGGGTGTTGAGTTCTTCAGTCATACTGCTGACTCTCTTTTCATGATTTTCCTGCAACATTCTTATTTCTCTTCCCAATTTTTCTTCCACTTCCCTTATTTGGTTTTGAAAAT
>CM053581.1:552177130-552202075 GCA_028627135.1 Pseudochirops cupreus | reverse complement strand
GCTTCTTATGCTTATTCTTACTCATGGTTGTTCAGACCGTGATTTTTTTTTTAAATCTCTGTGGGGCTCTGCTTCCAGAAGGGAAAGCTCTGTCCCAAATCACTGGGGTCCTCCCGGCTGCTGTAGCTCTCAGGAAGATGCTGGGACTCTTCCTACTTACTTCCAGCTGACTGGATAATGAAGACTCCAAGACCAAGGCCCAAGACGGCAATCTGGATCCAGGCCGCTCAACGCGAGAGCACTGGCCTCAGAAAAATTGCTTAGTCCCCCTGCTGTCTGCAGGCCGCGGGCAGGAAGCTACAACATGGAGGCGGGTGCAAAACCTCTGCCTTTCGCTTTTCCACTCTGGAGGCCTTTCAGCTGGACTGCTTTTCTCCCCCTTTCGCAGTTCCCACTGACCTAGTTCTGAACGCTGCTTGCAGCTACTGCTAATCCGCTCACCAGAGAGGCTCCTGCGCTCCTCCCATCCAGCCGCCCCTGGGGCACAGCTGCGGCTTCAGGCCAGGCTGGTTTTGGTTCGCAGTGCTGATATGGTTCCTTGTAGCCAAGCTGACTTTAGTGGGAAGTATCTTTGTGTGCGTTTTGGAGTTCTAGGATTGGTTTAGAGTCCTATTTTATGGGTATTTTGGGGTGGCTATGTGAGAGCTGCGATATGTTGCTGCTGCTACGCCACCATCTTGGCTCTGCCCCCTCTAGAGTCAGAATCATAGAGCTAGGAGGGCCCTTTAAAATCCAACCCCTTTATTTCAGGGATGAGGAAACTGAGGCCCCAAAAGTAAAGCAATTGCCTGAAGTCTTCCAGCTAATTACTAGAATTGAAATCTATGAAAATTCTACTCTGGTGCAGCATACAAACATCCAGGTGGAAACAAATATTTTAAAATCCGTGTGACTGCGAGTGGTGACAAATGCATAGCCGAATTAATAATAAATGGCCTATGTGGGGTCTCTGTACTCCTACCCCTTCCCTGTGGCCCCAGTGTTCTCTAGGTAGTTAGATTTTTTCATTCCTTTAATCATTATTAAAATCCAAAGCCCTGGATTTGTTCCATCCCTTGAGAATTAAGACAAATATTTCACGGCAACAGGCAAGGAGATGAACTATGAACACCAAGCCCACCATCCTCCCCTTCCTTCACTTTATTCTTCTGGTCCCTGTATTAAGAATAAATTGGAACTGTGAGCTAAAGATAATGGGCATCTTTGAAGTTAGAAGGGTTTTTCCTACTTTTTAAGCCCAGAAATGTCATCTGTGAAAGTGTGTTTTCCAGCTGATGTGTCAGAATGATTGTATATCTTAAGTAATAAATGGCTAAGTCTTAAATCACCCCTATATTAAAATAATCTGCTAAGAGGGCAATTTCTGACTAATTAAGCCAATGCAATGGTCACATGGCCTGCATTGGTCTGTCAAAATCTGTCAGCCTGCAATGACTGCTAGGTAATTACATTTTGTGGTGTCATTAGGAATATTCGGGTTTGTGGAAAAGGGAGGGAAGGAAGAAGAGATAGAGGATTGCTCTCTTGTCTTAAAAATGGCCATTTTAAAAACACAAGCAGAATTCTGGGTTCTGTGCAGACATCCACCCACAAGAACAAGTTAAAACGAATGTGGCGCTTGTAAAAGTGGTCAAATGAGGCAATTGTGGAAATGGCAGCCTTGTTAGTTGGTACAAGTCACTGAACACAGGTGGCCTTGAAGCCAGCCAGCAGAAACTACCTACTCACACTGCCAAAAATAAAAGAGCTTCTCTAGAGAGGAACATTCCTTAAGTCTCCCTGGGGTGTTCCAGGGTGTGCTGAGACAGCAAACCAAGTCCCTTATTTTTTAGTTAACTTCCCTGATGATTCATGATTCCATCAAAGTACAAATGAATCCGTTTGACATTAGACACATCATGATCTAAACCTTGGCTAAACCTCCTTTCCCCCTTTTGCTTGGCTCAGGATTACTTCTCTTCAACTGATGGGAGGGTTTCTGTCCAGTAGGCTTCCACCAATCAAAAGAATCACCAAAATAGTCCATCTTTGTCTGTAATTTTCCTAATAGAATGTAAGCTCCTTGAGGACAGGATTGTTTCATTTTTTTTTGCCTTCAGATCCCCAGAACCTAGTATAGTGCTTAGCACATGATAAAAGTTTTATAAATTTGTAAAAATGAATTTAATTCTATCTCTCACACTAGACATTCTATCTCCTACCTCTGTCTTTGCATGATTATCCCTCTATCCCTCTTCACTTCTCCTATCAGATCAATCCCTAGCTCCCGGACTATTCCTGCCCCTGTCCTAGATGAATAAACTATGATTCTGCCTTCAGGGAATTTACAATCTAGTGGGGGGTGGGGGAATGAGATTATATTTATAAAGCACTTAGCATAGTGCCTAGAACACAAGTGCTATATAAATGCTGGCTAGTATTATTGCTATGTAAACATGCCCACATATAACTATGGTGCAAATTAGAATATGATGACTTTATAGGTCAGGTCAGAGAGAGAGAGAAAGAGAGAGAGATTAGAGATTCAAGGAGAGAGATTTCTTCCAACTTTCAAGGGAGTCAGAGGTGTGAGGAGAGCCACTGAACTAGGGAAGACTTTGTAAAGGAGATGTCCTTTGACCAGGATCTTGAAAAATAGGTAGACTGTCTGTCAAAGGGGAGAGACAGAGGGAAGTCAATTCCAGGCATAGAGGACATCCTGAGCAAAGGGCAAGGGTGACTTTGGAGAATAATCCAGTTTAGCAGGGGGTTACAGAAATGAAATAGACTACTATGGGATAAGATTGGAGCATGCTGAAGTTAGGGCTGGGGAGACTTGAATTCCCCACTAATGAGCTTGGACTTGACTCAATCACCAGTGGGGAGCCATTGAAGATTTTTGAGCAGGAAAGTGACCTGATCATCATTCCTTTGAAGAATGCAGCATATCCATAGTTAACAATCAGTCCTGGCTTGGATGAGCTGCTCTGCTGGGGAGGAGGCGCCAACTTCAATAAAAATCATAAAACACCTTCCACTTAGCTGGCAGCTTTGAATATGACCCTTGGAGCCCTCTGTTTCTCTCCCCTTGGATTCATTTTTCCTTGGCATTTGTGTAAGAACAGTTGCAAACTGATGGATTAACAAAGTGTCCCTACCCACTTCCTTTCTGGGAGCTGTAATTATGGCTGTACCTAATGACTGACTTCCTACCAGGATAATATTTAATATTTCCTCAGGTGCTCAGGAGCTTATTAACTGAATGCCTTTTGTTTAAAAATAATGATAATAATAATAATAAAGGTTGTGTTTGTTGTTGTTACCAATTGACTTTTTTGTCACTTAAGTGTTCATGACATTTATGAAACATTTACTATGTGCCAGGAACCATTCTAACCCCCAGCCCACCCTAGAAAATCAAGAAAGGCAAAAATAACAGCCCTTGCCCTCAAGGAGGTCACTTTCTAATGAAGGAGAGAAGATGCCGGTAACTGGGAACACACAAGCTACATACTGAGGAGCTAGAAGGTCATCTGTGAGGGAAGGCTGCCAAAGGTGCAATCTGAGTTGAGTCTTGAAGAGGCAAGGAAGGAGAGCTTAATAAATGTGGGAAGTAGCCAGGGAAAAGGCACCTGGGTAGGATCTCCTCCCAGGAATAGTGTATAGGTCACAGTAGCTGGATTGCCCCAAGATGTTAGGGATTGGTCAGTATATCAAGGATTGTAAAGAGCAAAGCTGGGGGTCTAACCCAGGTCCCCTCGCTTCAAATGCAGTGCACGGTTCAGCTTTCCACAATCCCAAGGGGGATTTAGTCTAGTCTGAATTGTTTGACTCCAGGTTCATACTGGTCTGGGGGCTAGGGGCTGAGGGAGTTAGATTTCTCTTAAAGGCTGATACTGAGTTTGAAAGATTCCATCAAGACCCATCAAAGAAACATGGAGTGCTGAGCCTAGCTAAAAAGACATGTCACTCAGAATTACAGCACCATAACTTAGAGGCAAGGTAGCTGGATTTGAGTCTGAGGGCCTGAGTTCAAATTCTGTATCTATTATTAACTAACCTGCATGATCTCTAGGAAGTCTCACCATGGCTTTAAATTCACCTAAACAGGTAGTGTTGGATATTAGAAAGTACCGCAAAACTGGGTTTTCTTTGCCACTGATGGCCCTGGGCACGTGTCCTAACCTTTCTGGACTTCAGTTTATTCACTTACAAGTGGAGGAAAAATTAGATGATCTCTTCTAGCTTTACAATGATGTGATTTTGTTGCTGCAATTAAGAAAGCAAGCAAAAAAGCAACATGCATTTGAGGGCTGCTATGTGCCAGGCATTGTATGAGGTGCTGGGAAGACAGACAAAAATGGAACCATTCTCCCTCTGACCTCAAGGAGCTTGTACTCTGGTAGGAAAGTTATCAGCAGAAGAGACTGAGGATTTGAATCACACCTTTAATTGGGAGAAGTTCATCCAACCTGAGGTCAACTACAACAGCCCAGCCTATCTCTCTCTGCTTCCTCTCTGTAGGCTGGAGGGCACTGCTGGCATTTCAGGGAAGGATGCAGCTGCTTAGACTTTCTCGTTTTGTAACTGTGACTATGCCCTGGCAAGTTCAAGGCTGGGGGGTGGGGTGGGGGGGATGGGCAGGAATTTGATACTGTGACTAGCAAAGACCAGAGATGGATGTGACAAAAGGCTTCCTTTCTCATCTGGTATAAACACTTGATTTGCCAATGCATTTTAAAAATCCCCGGAGAGCCAAGGGGGATTCAGGAGTCTGGAAATGGGGCAGAGAATGGGAGGTCTGGGAGAAAGACAAATGTGGATTGGCTGAAAGCTAATCCATGTCAGGAATTCCAAATGAGCTGTCTGGCTCTGGGACTGTCTATGAAGGATGTCATAAACCTTCAAGCTAATCAGGCATTTGGTACATTACTGAGCAGCTTATTCTCCTGCCAAAAGAGTCCAATAAGAGAGAAAGAAAGGCAAAAGGAAATAAAAGTGGGGAAAAAAGGAAGGAGAGGGGGAGAGAGGGGAGAAAGGAAAGTAAGGAAGCAAATTAAAAGAAAGGGAAGAAGATAGAAAAGGAAGGGAGGAAGGAAGGATGGAAGGAAGGAAGGAAGGAAGGAAGGAGGGAGGGAGGGAAGGAAGAAGAAAAAGAAGGAAAGAGAGGAGTGAGAGGTTACCTCTTAACCCACAACTTTCCTGTGCAAATGTAAGATGTGCCCTCTCTGAATTGCCTCCAAAATTATGAGGCATACGGAGTTAAGTGGTGCATTAGGTAAGTCATTTGGCTCCTCTGGGAGCCAGCTTTGTGAGGAAGTTTGTAGCCTCCATAAAAACTGGTTTCTGGGTAGTTTGACATCAGTATTCCCTATGATCCCTACAGAAGAGTTGTCCCAGTGAATCTCTGAAAGACTTCCCTCAGACTAACCTACTTTCAGCCTTTGGTTGCAACTGTGTGTATCTGAATTTTCCACCTGTTTTGTTTTTTTGAATGTATAATAACCCTTTGGTTTATTGAACCCTTCATAATTCCTGAGTACTTACTCAGTATCCCTTTTCGTCCTCACCTTTTCCCTGGACTTGCAGTCACAGAAAGATGGTAGAAGCCACGTTACTGTTGTTTTGAAGGTTTCATTCCCTCCTCACCCCGCAACTCTTACAAGCCCACACCATGACTCCCCAGAGCTTTTTTTCAGATTGGCAAATCAGGTGTGTGTAGCTGAAGACAAAGTCCTCTGATCACATCCATCTTAAATCAATAATGCAGGAAGGCCAAGGATTTTTGTTTTTGCTTTTAGGAAGAAGAAACTGGGGAATCAACTGACTTGTCTATGTCACACTAAAGCCAGTTCTCTTTCTCCTGTCCCACAATGCACCACATAAGAGGCAGGCACTGAAACCTGCTCACCTCAAGGTCCAAACCTTACTGGCTTTGCTTTTTCCTAAAGAGCCTAATAAAAGGAGTTCACTTGAATGGAGCAATAGCCTTCACTAGCTGATATGAGGCAGCTGAGACATATGGTGTATAGCGAGACTTGGAGACAAAAACAACCCGAGTTCAAATCCTACCTCATATATTTACTAGGTGTGTGACCCTGGACAAGTCCTTTAGCCATTTTCAATCTCAATTTCCTCATCTGAAAAATGGGCATAATAGTAGCACCTGCTTTACAGGATTGTTGTGAGAATCAAATGAGATAGCATATGAAAAATGTTTCTCAAACTTTAAAGCACTGTATAAATTCTATTTATTCTTATATGAGTGGGAAAATATTGTGTAGTGGGGGTAAGGGGGAGGGGAATAACCAGGATTTGGAGTCAGAAAATCTGGATTCAAATCCCCAGCTCTAATACTGTGACCCACTACCTATGTAACTCTGGCTACTTAACTTTCTCTCCATAGGCATCAGTTTCCCCATCTCTAAAATGAGAGGTTTGGACAAGATGATCTGTGATCCTCATCATAAATTCTGAACAAGAAAAGGTCCCAGGAATTGTACCCTAGAGTATGATTCTGTTGGTGTGTAAATCCATGAGAACATAATTCTATTTGAGCAGTTCTCAAACTGTTTGGTCTCAGGACCCCCTTCTACTCTTAAAAATTATTGAGGAACCCCAAAACTTTTAATAGCATGGGTTACATATGGCAATATTTACCATATTGGAAATCAGAATATTTTACTCTTATTATGAAAATTGTTTTGGCCTCATGGACATCCTCACATCATACTCTGCAAAGCCCTGCTCTAAAACAGTATGTCAGATGTGGGGCTTCTATGGAATCCTCCTTTTCTGGTCTCCCGTCGAAAGGATATATTTGGGACAACCTCCATCCTGAAATTTATCATTACAAAGCCAAGCACTCATGCTGTGTTGAAGGAATTGGGTAGGACTGGAATTATAGGATAATTTTCAGCCTTGTTTGTTGATAATTGTTCAGTTCATAATTTAATTTTTTTCCAAAAGAAGAAAGGGCAGAATGAGTTAAGGATCAGTTTTCTCATTTCTTTGTTTTATGAAGCATTTACTTTACAGATGGAGAAACTGAGGCTGAGTCCCTGAGACTCCTGACTCTATCACTCTTTCCCCTACACCTCCCATCTTTTTTATTTTTGTATTTTTGCTTTTTGAAGGGGGGATGGCAGGGCAATTGGGGTTAAGTGACTTGCCCAAGGCCACACAGCTAGTTTTTGTGTTAAGTGTCTGAGGCCGGATTTGAACTCAGGTTCTCCTGACTCCAGGGCCAGTGCTCTATTCACTGTACCACTTAGCTACCCCAACTCCCCATCTTTTAAAAAATATTTTTTATTTTATTTTTAATTTATGGAATAAAACAAGCATTTCTAGAACATAATATAATAAAAAAAAAGATGATTGCACATGAAACTGCAATTATGTACAACTTGCTACTCCTTTTAAATATATAATAAAGTTATCATGTAAATTTCTTTCCCCCTGCCCCCAAGTTTCCTATGACTAGCAAACCATGTCTTAGCTGCAAAGGAAAGGACATAGCTTTACAGGGAAGGTTTTCTTTGTATACAGACCAAGGCTTTAAAGGGTGAATGCCTCTTGAGTAAGGTTCTTGTTTGTCTTTTCTGCCTCTTCTCAAAATGTTTCATCTTTCTTGGCCCTTTGTACTATCCATGAGCTCTATAGGACCTTGCAGAAGCTTTTAACCTTCTAGGATTTTTACCATCAGGGTGACTTTGCCACAGGGAAATAAATTCAGGGATTCTTCCAGACCCCAGAACAATATTAGTATTGGTGACAGGTGCATGGGGTCCACAGGGGTCTTCCATTGGGATGCCTTTTGCCGTTTTGGCCTTCCTCCCAGTAGGAGAAAGTAACCAGGGAAGCCTGTTCCATCTAGATCACGTGGACCTCTATCTGTTTGGACAAGCTGCCCAGAGATTCCAACCCTCAGGATGACAATGGAGAGTCAGCCAATGGCAGGTTGATACCTCAGGCTCAGCTGTGATTGCATGCCTGATGGTGTTTTCTGAAACCTTTCCTTTCCCCTGACGGCATGTTCATAGCAATGATCATAGATTCTGTCTCATTCATCTGATGAATTTTATTCAGTTGGAACCATCCTATTCAAATTCTACTTTCCAGAATTACCAATGACCTTCTACTTGATAGATCTATAAGCTTATTCTCGGGCCTCATTTTCCATCTCTTGGCCACACTTGACATGGTTAAAGGGCTTTGTAACCTTGAAAAGTCCTATATAAATGTGAGTTACTGTTGTTATTCATGCCTCAGCCCTTCTGGGTGATGAAACTCCCTCTTCCTTTGTATTCTGACCTTAGACTTGCCACGTCGTTCATCTACAAAGAGACCACTCCTTTGTCAGCTGTTTCCTTCTCTTATTTCATGACTCTGGCCATTTCTCAAAGTTTATCCTTTAGCATCTGCTACCATCTCTCTGTTCTTTGTGTCTCTGTCTCTGTCCTCTCTTTTTGTCTCTGTCTTTGTGTGCTTCTCTGTTTCTCCCTGTGTATATTTGTATATATAAATATAGAAACACATACACATAAATATATGTATATATACATGTTGTTGAGCCATTTTCAGTCATGTCTGACTCTTTGTGACCCCTTTTGAGATTTTCTTGGCAAAAATACTGTGGTGGTTTGCCATTTCCTTCTTCTCCAGCCTATTTTACAGGCGAGGAAAATGAGGCAAAACAGGGTTAAGTGATTTGCCCAGGGTCACACTGCTAGTGTCTGAGGCAGATTTGACCTCAGGGCCTCCTGGCTCCAGGCCTGGTGCTCCATCTACTGCACCACCTAACTACCTTATATATACGTGTGTGTGTATAGTATAGATAGATATATAGATATGTTGATGTATATATTGATGGATAGATAGATGGGTGGATGGATGGATAGATAGATAGATAATAGATAGATGGATGGATGGATAGATAAATAATAGATAGATAGATGGATGGATAGACAGATAGGTACATAGATGGAGAGATAGATAGATGGAGAGATAGATAGATAGATAGATTAATGGACAGATAGATAGACAGATGGCACAGTGGATAGATCGCTAGGCCTGGAGTCAGGAAGACGTCTTGAGTTCAAATTCAGCCTCAGACACGTACTAGCTGTATGACCCTGGACAAGTCACTTAATCCTATTTGCCTCAGTTTCCTCATCTGTAAAATTAACTGAGGAAGGAAATGGCAAAACCACTCCCGTGTCTTTGCCAAGAAAACCCCAAATATGGTCACAAAGAGTTGGACATGACTGAAAATAACTGAACAATAAACGAGTGTGGCGTGTGTGTGTGTGTGTGTGTGTGTGGTCTCCCCCTCATAGGATTCCAGCTTTTATCTCTATTGAAATGATTTCCAGATCTACAGCTTTGGCTCCATCTCTTTCCTGACTTCCGTTTCCATTATCAGCGCCTGCCTGCCGCATGTTTCTCCATTCTTGGAGGCATCAGACATTCTTAACATGTTCCCTCCCAATCTCACCATCATGTTGCATGGCAAGACCTTCATTCAGGTCCTTATCTCCAACAGCCTCAATTATCGTCATAGTCTACCAATAGGTCTCTTGGTCTCTATGCATAAACATGCTGCCACTGGAATCATCTTCCCTAACAATCACTTTGGTCTTGTTATTCCCCTGCTTTATAACCTTAAGTGGCTCCCTGTTACCTGTAGAATAAAAGACAGACTCCTTAGTTTGGTATTAAAAACCATCCGTGAGCTGGCACTAGCTTAATGACCCCCAGTTTGGTGTAGTGGATAGTTTGAAGGCAGAAGCTCTGGGTTTGAGTTCTTGCTTTGCCACATATTTACTGCATAGTACAAAGAACACTGGGTTGGGAATAAGAGGTACCTGGTTCTGTTACTTATTTCCTGGTGATGTTGTCACTTCCTTCTCAGGGCCTCAGTTTCTTCCTTCATAAAATTGGGGGCTTGGAGGCCTGGATGACCTCTGAGATTCCTCCAGCAGCTCTGAATCCATGGCATTATGATCCTTTGTCCTTAGACAGATTTGCTTGCATTCTCTTAGGTTCATCATCTGTGAAATGGGGATAACACTTGCAAGCCTTAGGCTTGTAGGGGAAATGCTTTGTAAATATAAAACGTTTTATCAATTTTGTGAATTGTTATTAGGATATTTAGCCCACATTCTTTAACTAGACTGGCATACAACTGTTCCCCCTGCCACACCAGACACATCTTTGTACCTTCCGGTTATCTGGATTCCCCCATCACCTCATCCCTTCTATCCAAAATCTAAGCTATGTTTCAGCATTCAACTCAAGTCCCAACTTCTCTATGATGGTGCCAGCTGTCAGGGCAAGGAAGTTTTAGATCTCTCTTTACTCCCTATTTGCTAACTTTCCAACTCTTCTTAGCAAGGATCAGGCTTGCCAGTTTGTGCATTTTATTTTTTATCATCGCCAACCAAATACACAGGCCCTTCTGGGTGTAAGGGGGCCAGTAGCTCTAAGGCCTGAGTCAATCCATTTGAAATTCCCTAATTATAAACACTGGTGTAAGACTGGTTCATTTAGCATCCCTGGGCTCTGGGTTGCTGACTTCTTCGTGGCCAGACCTGATTGAATTTCCACAGCCTTCTGTGGCAGGAGTAATCACTCCAGGGCACTGAGGTAGTACCGGAGTCTCTGACAGGGCATTTCTAGAATCCCCATGGAAATCTTTCCTTCCGTTGTTGCTCCAAGTCCTTGGGACCGGTCAGGCTATTGGCAAAAGGTTTTAAGTAACAGAATAAATTCCCTGTTTTGATTTACAAGGTGAATAAGTTCATATTCCTTCAAGGGAAAAAGGACAGGAAAATGACAGGTCCCAAGTATGAGTGGATGCACGTTCTTTTTTCTCAGGTAATTTGATTGACTTAAACTTGTTTCTTTAAGTTCTTTCCTTGGCAGAAGCCTAGGGAGACTTTGCTGAGGGTGGATGTTCACATTGGGTCTAAGATCATCTGCATTAGAGCTCCCGTTTCCTTATCCATCCCCTGCAGCCAGTATAGACAGCAAGAAGGCAGAGCCAGCCTTCCTAAGTCCCCCCCAGGGTAACTGACTGTTGGCCCCAAAAGCACGAGACAGCCTCTGGTGAATGGCGCCATACAGGCCAGACATCCATTCAGCCCCAGTTAAAGGGCCTTTATGGTGGCAAGAGGACTGTGAACAACAGTCCTCAATACACAACTACCCATTCAGGATGGTCTTCTTTTCACAACTCAGTGACTATTATTATCAGTATAATTGACAACATGGCATCTATTTGTCACTGACCATCCCTTGAGTCCTGCAAGACATTCATTGTTCTCTTGCAGAGACCAGAGAGAGCTTTGAAATTTTCCCTTCAGATATGCTGCTATAATGCAGGGGCTGACCAAGCTTGCTCCTCATGAATCCTCTAGACTGGTGTTGGCAGGGGAGGGGGATCAGGGCCCCCCATGGTTCTCATCAGATCAGAGTTCAGTGCACAGCCGCATCTGGCCAGCTCCTCCTGTATCCCTATCTCCCTCTCAGTCCATACATAGATTCATTCATCTTGTTGTACATTCTACTCTCTCCCTCTCTCCCTTTCTCCCTCTCCCTCCCTCCCTCCCTCTCTCTCTCTCTCTCTCTCTCTCTCTCTCTCTCTCTCTCCCTCTCTCCCTTTCCCTCTCTCTCCCCCCTTGCTCTCTTTTCACACTTTGACAAAATGTAATTTGCTTCTGGAACTTCTTTGCACACACACACACACACACACACACACACACAACCCCTGAACTTATTTCTATCACTCTCTAACACCTACATTGAAGGTTACATCCAGAAACAATAGCGGGCAATGCCCTTGCACCCTCAGGCATGGAGCTGTTCCCCTTTCACTGGAATCCCCATGATGCAACAGCATAATTTACCACCGGGAACACTCAAAATACTTATCAAACATGCAAAACTCCTAAGGCTTCTACCAAGAAATCTGGGTGGTATTCGGAGTAGCCCAGTGCAAGCTGTAGAGATTACTGCTAAGGTGTGTATTAGGATACATGAGGTCCCTTCCTATTTTGAGATTGTGTGAATCTATCTTTCTGTACTTTACCTGATCAAATTCTTCATGCAACAATATAATCTGTCTTGCACCTTCCTCCAAGGGTTCATAAAATGGAAAACTATTGACCTAGTCAATGAACTATAACCTCTCCTGGGAGAACAAACAGATTAATATAAACCTAATTTCTGTAAGTCTGAACTTAAGACACATTTATGCCAGGATAGAAAACAGAAACCTTCTCTTCATGAGAGCTGCGAGAGAAACAGAAAGAAAAGAGAACAACTCAGGAACAGGTGAATAATGATATCCTGTCACCCAAACCAGCATCCCCACATTGAGGCAGAATTTGTCATTTGCTGTTGAGGACCTGAGCATCCCTATTTTGGCAACGTGACTTTTCAGACTTTCATACAATGAGTATCTAAAAAATCCAAATCCTTAGATTTGGGGCTGAAAAAGAAGAAAGGATGGATAGACAGACAGACAGACTGATAGAATATTTATTAGCTTCTTACTATGTGCCAGAAACCATGTTAGGTATACAAACGCAAGTCTCTACAATGGTCTGTATGCTCAGGGAACTTACATTCTAATAAAAAAAAAAGAATGTATAGAGGGGAGCTAGAAAACTAGGAGGTAGGATGACTTGGAGGAAGGTACATGCATAGGAACAATGCTGCTGGTAAAGAAGACAGTCTGGAGAGTGAGTGGATTTGAGAGTGAAATGGGTATGGCTGGGGCCCTCATGAAATAACCTCAGGGTTAGTAAAGTTAGAAAATCTACTGTTATCTTGGGTCCCCCATAAAAATACTTCCAGTAGAGCAGTGGTGAAAGGTGATAATGACCCCAAATGGTCCTATTTCCCTTTGTGGTAAAGGAAAGAAATAATCTCAGCCCACTTAGACCCAGTGATAGCTGCTGATAGGGATAAAAGATGATGGAGCTTAGTACTGCAAGGAACCAGATAAGATTAGAGTTAATGATACTGATGTGTGAAATCACAAGCCAGAGATGAACCTTGCTAGACTGTGTGCTGTACAAGGGCAGGGATTATGTCCTACAAAAGCTTGATATCTGCTTCATAGTGCTGGACAAAGTAGACACTTAGCATACACTGAGTTGGACTGAAAGTAAATGAAGGCTGTGATGGAAAGGGGGTGGAAGAAGAAGAACAGAGTTCAAGATGAGAGGGTACCTTGTGGAATGTCCTTGGTCAGAGGAGGCTAAAAGTTAGTGGATGAGTCAGAGAAGAAGTAATCTTTTAGTAGCAGGAGAGCCAGGGGAACAAAATGTTATGGAAATTTTAGAAAGTGAAAATTTCCAGAAGGAAGAAGAGCTCTTCAAAGTTAATTGTTAATAAAGAGACGAAGAAGAATAACAACCAAGAAAAGCCAATGGATTTAGCAATTAGGTAGTCATTAGTGGATTTAAGAATAGAGGCCTTCATTAAAATGCAGTAATCAGGGGTTTGAAGCCCTCTCTCCCCCCCCCCTCCACTTTTCTCCCTATCTAATGGCCCTCAGCAAGGAGGGAAGAGAGAGCTGGTGTCATTGAGGAGAAAGCAGAGGGATGGACAAAATGGAGACCCAGTCTTCTAAATCATAGACTCATAGATTTACATCTAGAAGGGTCCTGATAGGTAATCCAGATCAACCCCCTCATTTTACAAATGTAGAAACTGAGGTCCATAAAGGTTAAATGATTTGTCCAAGGTCATAGAGTTAGTGGCAGAGCTGAGATCCGAACTCAGATGTTCAGTTTGAGATGGAACACTTTCTACTGCCTCATCCCACCCCTACAAATGGGGAGGATCAAAATAGGAGCCAACTTCAAGGGAAGGATTATGAGTTCGATGTGAGGCTTGTTTTCTGGGTCTCTGGATCCTTGGCTACCAATTTTTGAGACAGATATGTGTGAGGAAGTAGTGAAAGTCTGGGAGTTGCAGTGAACGATACATCTGCCATTGACCTGGGAACATAGCCTCATCCCTGCTCAGGCCTTTGGTGTGTGCCAGGTCCATAAGATCTTAACCACCAGCTTTCTATGGGATATTCCCTCCCCAGGGACACCTACAATGCATGAGAACCCAGAGACCATTAGGGAAAAGCACTCGGGTAAGCAGGGGAATGACAATAAATTGTGGCATATGGATGAAACACAGTATAATTATATCAACCATTTAGAGGTAGCCAAGGAAAGGAAGAGGTGAAGCTAAGGATGATGGGATTCAGATATCTAGCTAGATGGATGAATAGCTAAATGAATAAATGATTATAGAAATTTCATCCCCAAAGAATTTTCATGGATTCATAGATTTTTCTTTATCAGTCTCCTGAGCTTTTCCATCAGCATTCACAATTCATGTTCCCATACCATGCCCTACATCCAATATATTTCTTTTCTTATCCTTTCCTACTCACTGCAAGGACTGGGAAACACAGAGTTTGATGGTAATATGGGACCAGCTTCTCCCTCTGCTTCTCTCTTACTTTCCTCAAAAGAAACAAGAGCAATAACAGCCAACCGTTACTCTGTTGTGTGGGTCATGACAGTGAAGGGGACAAGAGAGCAGACACTGAGCCTGTTCTGTGGATGCCCATGAGCCAGTGCAAAACTGGCATAAAGAGATGCAGCAGTGAAAATATAAAAATATAGAATCACATACCTGCTGGCCTTAAAAAAAAGCACTCAACAATAATATGTAAGTCCTTTGAATGAGGAGGCAATGTGAGTATATGTGGCAGCCACATGGGGGAGTAGTGAAAGAATTTGTTTAGGTTGCAAGTCAAGATTACAGTGTCCTGACATTGTGTTCACGTCTCTCTAAACTGGTCCTTAAGGCTTGGTTGTGCCTCATATGAAGAAAATGAAAAGTTAGCTGTTACAGTAGAGAAAACACTGGCCCCCAAACTAGGAAGACCCAAATTCAAGTTCAGTTTCACTTACTAGCTTTGTGACCCTAGGCAAGTCACTTAACTCTCCATTTTTCATCAGCAGGTCAGATTGGTTTTAACTCCACAGACCATTATGCCTCCGAACTGGGAAGCCCCTCATTCCCTGTCTCCTGCCCCACTTTTTAGCTTCCTTTTGTGTGTTGGCTTCCCCCAATAGATTGTAAACTCCTTGAGGTCAGGGACTGTCTTTTCTTATTCGTGGCCCCAGTGCTTAGCATAGTGCCTAGCACATAGTAGGTACTTAATAAATGTTTATTGAATTGAATTGAACTTAATCTCTGTCTGCTTCAGTTTCCTTATCTGTAAAGTGGGTATAATAATAGATCCTACCTCACAGGGTTGTTTTAGGATCAAATGATATAATATTGTAAAATAGTTTGCAAACCTTAACGTGCTATGTTAATACTAGCTTTTAGCTATTAGCTATTATTAGGATAATGGATGACAAGTTTATAATTATATTGCTAAGAATAATAGTAATAGTTGGTGTTATTAATGCCATAAGAATACAGGAATTCTCACCCCATTTTGTAGAGTACGTAACTTGCCCATAGCCACACAGTAAATAAATGTAGGAGGCAGGATTCAAAGTCAGGTCATCTTGACTTCATGCACAGTCTTGCATACACTCCCTGATGGAGCCATCCAGCTGTGTATCAACAACAGGCATAGAATACCTGGCCTCGGAGAAGTAAGAAGAGCTAAACAGCTCTTAACATGTCTACAACATGCACTTTTTCATTTGATCCTCACAAAACTGACAAGAGTGAAGTTCTCTTATTTTTCCCATTTTAGAGATAAGGAAACAGGTTTTGAAAGATCAAGTGGGAGAGAATGGTCCTCAGGTGCCATTTGCAAGGATAGGGAGCCATGATTGGAACATGAAGTACTGACCACATGGTGGGGATAGATAGATGGGGGTAGACCTTCTAGGGGGGAGATGAGGCACTTCCCTAATGTCCCATATAGTCTGTATGGAAGCTGAGAATTATTTTTTTAGCTCATAGAGAATAATGACATTGGTTCAGGATGAACCCTCCTAGACAAAAGCTAAGTACTCTGGGAATGCGGACCATGGGGACACTTCTGTCCATGAGGTCAGTCAATCAACAAGAATTTATTAAGTGTTTGTCACTTCCATGCACTGTGCTAGGCTCTAAGGATACAAGTTTAAGAGTTCCTGCCCTCAAGACGTTTACATTATAATTAGGGAAGATAAGTGTACATATGAAGCATATACAGTGGCTTAGGGATAGGCACTGGATCTTTAATTCCCCTGGTAGAGTGCCCTTTAGTGAGAAACTCCTCCAGCTCATGCAGGGCAGCTCCTTCTATGTAAGTTGGTGTCTTAGTGGTCCAGAGCAGTGGGGGCAAACTCAAATAGAAACTGGAACCACTAAACTGCACATAAGGACCTCTGTGGGCCACAGATTAGCTTTAAAAAGGCAATGTTAGCTATGTTTAGTTGTGTTTTTATTTATTTTTTTACATATTTCCCAGTTCCATTGATGTGCAATTTTTCTTTTGTTGACCATTTTAATCTGGTTTGGGCCACTCTGTAGTGTTGCAGGATGCGTGTTTGACACTCCTGGTCTAGAGCACTGATCAGTAAGTGAATTGCCCATGGTTGCAGCCATTATGTATCCAAGGTGGGATGCTTGAAGCAGGTCTTCTGGTTCTGAAGACAGCACTCAATGCCAATTATGCCACAATATTACATAGATATAAGATAGGTAACATTTGAGGGGAAGGCACTGGTAGCTGGAGGGACTGGGAAAGGCGTCCTTTAGAAAGTACCACTTGAACTGAGCCTTGAAGGAAGCCAGGAGTTCTCAGGGCAGAGATGGGGAGGGAGAACATCCGGCGGGGAGACATGGGCAACAGACAGGAGATAGAATGTTATGGGCAAGGAATGTGTTGGATAGTGGAAGGCATGGATGGGGGGAAGAATAAGAAGACTGGAAAGGTAGGAAGGGCTTTAAATGACAAACAAATCCTGGACATGTGATCCTGGACATAATGGGGACCCTTGCAGTCTCCTGAGAAGACCATGCCTCTCACATGGTCAGACCTCTAGGAAAATCAATTGGTCAGCTGTGTGGAAGAAGCCTCAGAGTGAGGAGAGACTTAAAACAAGGAGACCAATTAGGAGGCAGTGAAGTAATTGATGATGAGAACCTGAACTCAAGGGGTTTGGGAGTGGAGCAAAGGGGACATATGTTAGAAATGTTGTGAGATAGAAGTAACAAGATCTAGTAACTCATTGGACCCACGAGCAGAGCACGACTGAAGAACTGGAGTTGACAACTCTGGAGGACCTGGGGGAGAGGGGTGGAAGTTTGGAAGAGGGGTCGCTTTGGGAATGAACAGAATATATTCTCTTTCGGACATGTGTTTGAGATGTCTCAGGGACATCTAGCAGCTCCTTGGGACAGCAGATACTAAGCTCTCACCAAGTAACCCCAGCCATGGGCATCTTCACAATAACTATACTCACCCTTTCTTTCAGGGGGAGCATTTGTAGAACTAAAATAAAAGCCCAGGAACTCTACCAAATCTAAAAAATCTCTCCAATGTTTCCCTGATTAATAGAAGACATCAGTTCTCAAAGTGTAGTCTAGGGACTTCTGGGGGTCCCTTTTGGAGGGCCCATGTGGTCAAAAATTGTTTTCACACTAATACTAAAACATTTCAATTTCTAATAAGGTAAATATCCATAGATAGAGCCCATACAAACAAAAGCTCTTTGGAGTCTTCAGTAATTTTAAAGAGTATTAAGAGGTCCTGAAACCAAAAGAATTGCTGGTGTGAGTAATCCCAAGCCTGCATTCAGGATAGAATCATAGGAGTAAGGATCTAGTCATGATCATAGAGCTCATCTGGTCAAATCTCCTCACTTTACAGATGGAGAAACTGAGGCCCAGAGAGATAATGTCACTTTCCCAGGGTTTCACAGGTAACAGAGCAGGTTCCTACTGGAATGCAGGGCTTCTGACTACAAATTTAGCTCTCTCAAGGGTAGGTAGCAGAAGACAGTGGAGATTCAGGCCCTTCCCCTCCCTTCTCATTTACCTTTTAATTATTATCATCATCAACTTGCAATTGTCCCCTTCCCTTATGTGCACATGTTCCATATGGCATTCCTACAGAACCTTCCTTGGCTTGACATTGTAACACACCAATAGTCTGCATAAGGAAACCTTATCAGATGGCATTAATGAAGCACCCTCCTATGCCTGGCTGTCTTCAATGCCTTATGCCCCTTGTCAACAGGCTTTTTCCTATCCCTGCCCATCATGATTTTGCTGTCTTTACACTTGTCTTTATGAGAGCACTGAATGTACTCCTCATTTGTAGATAGTTTATCTTTAATAAAAAGGCGACCATCAGGTTATTGCTTGGGAAGGAAGGACACCAGAGTACATCGTGGACTAATACTGGTCAGTATTTCTGATGTAATGGCACAGCATTATAGGAGTGGAAATTTAACCAGCTGGTTATGCTGCCGCTGATGGGCTTTTAATTATAGGAGGATGCAAGGGAGAGAAGTTTTCAGGAAATAAACCAATGTAATCCAACCTAGATGGAAATTGCCCCCAAATGTCTACATTGAAGGTTTTAATTATTGTGTCATTTCAGTCTCACTGTCAGAGCTGATTCAGAGAAGTGACAGATTTCCCAAAATACCGTGCAATTTAATTATAATTAACTCCTCAACAATTTAATTGCAACAAAACCCTCTTTCTCCTGAGTTCAAATGCTCAGGATCCCCTCCCCTCGGTGCTGGGAAGAGTGAGGTAAGAGTCAAGGAAGCTAAAACCAAGGATTTATTCCAAAAAAGCAGCTTTGAGGTCAAAGAACAAATTATAGAAATAGTAGACAATTTCATCAAAGAACAAGACGACAATGAGAGAACATACCAAAGCTTTTGAGACGCAGCCAGAGCAAGTCCTCGGGGGAAAATGTATATCTGAACACCCGTCCATCACCAACAAAAGAGAGAAAGAACAGATCAATGAATTGGGCCTGGAACCAAAAGCAGCTTTTAGGATGCTGTAGGGTCAGCACAGCATCAGCCTAATCTCATATACCTTCCACCACTATAGTCCTGCACAGTGGTGGTAAATCATAGGTGTTAGAGCTGAAAGAGACCTAGGCAACAGAGTCCAAATCCATACAGAAGGGAGGTATATGGAAGGCAGGTGACTTGCTCACTGGCAGTAAGTAGCATGTTAAGAGGTGGGGAAAATGATGATTTAGGAGTAAGGGGACCTGGGTTCAGATCCAAGCTCTGCCATTTATTAACTGGGTCACAGTTTCTTCATCTAGAAGATGAAAGTACATCTCCCACCCTCCTTTGCAAAGGTCAGGGTGTTATACTTTGCAGTGAAGTACAAACAGAATTGTAGTGGGACATGGCTTGGCCATAAGGACTACGAGAGCTCAAAGATGAAGAAGCTCTGAAGGGAGCAATGGGAAAGTGCATAAATAGCCAATAGGATGGAGGAAAACCTGACCCAAGTATCAGACTCCCTGAAACATTTAAGACGAGACCAAGCAGAACTCAACGAGGCCATGAGACAGATCGAGACAAAGCTAATAAATGCTGCCACTGTCATTCCATGACTACAGTTCATTATTACAACAATGTGCCCTATTTGAACTGAGCTTGTCAGTTGAACAGAGCAGCTAGGTGGCTCAGTGGATAGAGCACCAGGTCTAGAGTCAGGAAGACTACTCCCTCTGAGTTCACATCCAGCATAGACATTTACTAGCTGTGTGACCCTGGGCAATCCACTTTAACCCAGTTTGCCTCAGTTTCCTCATCTGTAAAATGAGCTAGAAAAGGAAATGGCAAACTATTCCAGTATCTCTGCCAAGAAAACCCCCAACAGGGTCATATGTCTAAAATGACTGAACAACAAATCACTTGAGTGGAATATAACCCATGGCTTGAAAGTTATTTTCATAAGACTATTCTTGTTGGTGGAAGTCCTGTGCAAATGTTTTTTGAGCCCTAGGTTACATAAACAAGCCCTTTTTAAGTGCCTACTAAGTACATTATGCTAGACATTATAGGATACATAGACAAATACAAAATCCCTGCCCTGGGGCTTAAAAGTAGGGTGACCTACACTTCTAGCCATGTGACCGTATGTGGCCAAGTCCCTTAATCTCTTTCTGTGACTCATCTATAAGATGAAAACTTTGGACTGGATACTCTCCAAGGTCCTGTTCATCCCTAGATCCCTGATCCTATGAATTGAGGCTTGTAAGGGTTCAGGGTTCTAAGGTGAAACACCTTCCATGCATGATGGGCTATGATCTAGAGTACAGCATAGACAGTGTGAGTGGAAGACACAATAAAGTTTGATCAACTTGAAAAGCTGGTTTGGAGGCATACTGTGCAAGCCTTAACATGTCCAGCTGAGAACCACTGAATCAGTAACCATTCACACCACACAATGACGAATATGTGTTTGCCCCCGAATAAGCCCATGACAAAATGTCATTTTAATCAAGTTCTTTGCCTCTGTTAAGTCAAGGAGGTTAATAGAGTTACTTCTGGCTGACTGGCTGCATGGGTGGGGGTGTCCCTGCTTGTCCATTTTTTTCCAGCAATGCTGGCTTCCTTTGGAAGGAGCAACATCTGAATTATGATCAGACAGCTGAGGCCAGTGAGGGCAAAGCAAATGCAAAGAGAGGGGTGCCTGGGGAGATTTCCAAGGCAGCTTGGCTGTTATTTTTTTGTAGGTGATGATGTTATCCAGGGCCAAATAAAGCCTGAAGAAAGTTGTTTGGGGGCCTCCAATGGATAGAATTGGACAAATTAACTTGAAAATACAAAGGCACAGGATTGATAATGCCTCAAACTTTGTCAAATACAAGTTATCTCTAAAGTTCATGGCCCAACTCAGCTCTCAGGAGAAGGAGAAAGTTGCTATAGTGGTATAGAAAGGCTGAGAATGGGCAGGATGGTGGTAGAGGGTACTGTCCCCCACCCATCACACTCACTCTAAATAGGGAGCAAAGGCTTGGTTCACAATAATAGACAATGAAGCCCCAGGACAGGAACTATTCAAATTATGTTTTAATCAAGCCCCAGGAGAAAAGAGAGTGTTATATAGATGAAGTCATTAATAGAAAACGGTGATCTTCCTTGCCCCTGCTAATGTTAGTATGCCTCATTCCTGCACAGCCTGGTAAATTGGCAGCTGCTCTCTCATTTACTCAGATGTTTATTCAGGGCCATTTCAGAAAGGTTCATCCTATGGTCTTGGGGCCTTACTTTGGGTTATTTTCTTAAAATGAATTGTTAAAAGATCAGCAGAACTGCAACAGATTCAGGTCAAAATACAAAAAACCAAGGGGCTAGGAAAAGACAGAGGAAGGAATAGCTGTACAAGTTAAACTTCTTCCCAGAGCTATAACTAGGGCAAGGTGATTGGGGCTTTGTTCCAGGGTGGGGAAATTTAGAGGATGCTGACAGCTGTGTTCCAGGGTGTGCTTCTTACCCTTCTCCATTCCAGCCCTTGATCTCAACCCTCAGTGGTCTTCTTCCCTCCTCAACAACTATGGTAAGATCATAGATTTAGTTTGAAGGGACCTTGAAGGTCACTGAGTCCAACACTTTACCATTCCAGATGAGGAAACTGATACACAAAGTTAGTGTTGCCCAAGATCACACAGGTAATAAATGGCTGACTCCAAATTCCATACCTTTTCCACTGCACTGCTTCCTGCCCATCAAATTCCTTGATAATCCTAAGCAATCCTCACTACTTGCCAAGATGCAAAATGGCTATTCATTGTTTTCTTCCTTCCTCCATTCAAATAACTATCAATCAGTTCATCAATGAGCATTTATTAGACACCTCCCATGTGTTAGGTACTCTATTAAGTACTTGAGACACAGAGACAAAATTGAAACAGCAATGACCTGGATGGAGTTTACATTCTGTTGAGGCGGGGGAAAGACATATTAAAGGATCTGGGTTTGAATCCTTGTCCTGCTACATGTGACGTCACCTATCACCTCTCAAACTCTGTTTCTGCATCTGTAAAATGAGAATTGAATTCCAGTCCTAAATCTGTGGTTCTCTTTACTTATAAATTTAGTATAAATGGAAAGTAAATATAAGGTAGTTGGAGGAGATAAGGCACTAGAATCTGAGTGATCAGGAAAGATGTCATGTGGAAGGTGTAGCTTGAATAGAGTCTTGAAGGAAGTGATCTGAGATTTCTTCAGTGGGAGTATTCCTTTCATTGGTACAGATCACAGCACCTCTGTGACTCTGAGAGTTGCTTGGCTGGTGGCTGGACTGTGAGCCATGCAGCCATTGCTGGGCCTTGTTGAGAGTCTTCCAGCTGATTAGGCTGTCCTTTCCAGTGCTTACGGTTCCCTGACGAAATCTTCAAGAACCCACAGTCAAATCTTGGCCCCAGAGAAGAAATGAGAAAATATACCCCTGCCTTCCCACTTAGCTGAAGTGGAGGATTAAGGGTATGGTGGGATATTACATATACCATCAGATTCTTTGATGTATGCACTAGTTTTATGGAATATTCCCCCCGTTAAAAATATGTCTTTGCTATCAGAGATGGCTCACTGGGGAGGAAAGAGATATATTTGCTAATGAGGGTGATGTAAAAACAAAAAAAAATCATAAAAATGTAAGATAAATTAATCTTAAAAAGAGCCTGCGGTCATCTCCAGACCATGTGGACACATATTAAGTAGGGCTTTGGTGGAATATTTGTATGTCCACCCTTGGGGTGTGGGAGAATTGCCCCTTATGCCTGTGATCTTTAGTATATCACTGCAGGGTAAGTGCAGTTGGGTGTAAATACTCATCTTTGCAGAGTCAGGGAGGTTGGCAGGGAGGTAAACAAGGTTGCTCAAAGCGTTTTTCAAAGCCCGCAGCAGATTTCAATTAGACATAAATATGTTTGATAATCAGGTGGGATTTGGAGGCATTATAGTTTTGTCTTTAGACCAAACATTTTGTAGAGTTCTCTTTGCAATTTCATTTTATTTTTCCAATTCGCAAAAATCCATTTTCTCTCCTTCTTGCCATTCTCACCCCATGGGAAAAAAAGAAGAAAGAAAAAAGAAAAATCAAACCAACCCTCATAAAAAAAAAATGCTTAGCCAAGCAAAATGAATTCCCAGATTGAGCACATCCAAAAAACAGATGTCTCATTCTATGCCCTGAGTCCCACCCTAATGTCTTCTTTGGAATTGTGGGACTGTTTTTGTTTCATTTTCAAAAACAATCTTATTAGCTCTTTCTGAATCTTTTTCTCCTTCTGATTTCACCCTTTCTGTCACCTCCATTCACCCAGCCTCCTGTGTTTGTAATTTTAGGATGTAATCTTAGACTCTTCTCCTTCCCTCCCCCCTCACATCTACTTGATTCCATTCAACTACTGATGACCATCTTCTTCTTTTGATTCTTCCTGTCTCCATCCTACTGCAAAACTTTATTGCCCCCAGCCATGCCTATTGTATCAGATCTCCCTGTCTCTGCTTCCTCCCTCCTCCCCCTTAAACTGTTCTGTCATTTTTCAGTCATGTCTGATTCTCTGTGACCCCATTTGGGGTTTTCTTGGCAAAGATACTAGAATGCTTTGCCATTTCCTTTTCCAGCCCATTTTACAGATGAGGAAACTGAAGCAAACAGGGTAAAGTGACTTGTCCAGGGTCACACAGCTACCATGTGTCTGAGGATGGATTTGAACTCCTGATTCCAAGCCCACCCTTCTATCTACTGTGCCACCTAGCTACCATCCTTCAAACCATTGCCAGATTAATCTTTCTCATGTTGTAGTCACTCCTCTGTTCAAAAATCCTCAGTAGTTCCCTATTACTTTTGAACAACTGGTCAAAATTGCATCAAGGAAGACTTTGGCCTAATGTAAAGGAATATCTCCTAACAGCTAGAACTCTACAAAACTAGGATGGGCTGCCTTAGGAATTAGTGGGTTCTTCCTTACTAGAGGTCTTCAGTCAGTGAGTAGATGAGTACTTCTTGTGAGTTGTGCCATACAGGTGATTTTGTTTGGAGGGGGTGAGGGTCTCTTAACTTCTCTGGGCCTCAGTTATCTTGGCTATAAAATGAGTATAATAATATTTTACATGCTCTTGAAGATAGAGGGTTGAACCAAATGATCCTGTGAAGTTCCCTCCAGTTCTACTATCAGTCTGCCAAAATTTCATGTTTGGAAATTGATTCAAATGAAAAGTTTCAAAAAGAAGGATTGCAAACTATCAACCATATGGGAAGAGGTGGGGAAGGATGTTCCAGCTCAGTAATCATGAAATCAATCCAAATTAAAACTACTCTGTGGATGCAGTTCACACTCATCAAATTATAAAAGGTAAAAATAATTGACATTGGAAAGACTGGATGGATGGAAGGATGGAAGGATAGAAGGATGGATGGATGGATGGATAGATGGATGAGTGGATGGATGGATGGGTGGAAGGATGGAAGGATAGAAGGATGAATGGATGGATGGATAGATGGATGAGTGGATGGATGGATGGATGGATAGATGGATGAGTGGATGGATGGATGGATGGATAGAAGGATGAATGGATGGATGGATAGATGGATGAGTGGATGGATGGATGGATGGATGGATAGATGGATGGATGGATGGATAGAAGGATGAATGGATGGATGGATAGATGGATGAGTGGATGGATGGATGGATGGATGGAAGGATGGAAGGATAGAAGGATGAATGGATGGATGGATAGATGGATGAGTGGATGGATGGATGGATGGATGGATGGATGGATGGATGGATAGAAGGATGAATGGGTGGATGGATAGATGGATGAGTGGATGGATGGATGGATGGATGGAAGGATGGAAGGATGGAAGGATAGAAGGATGAATGGATGGATGGATAGATGGACGAGTGGATGGATGGATGGATGGATGGATGGATGGATGGAT
>CM053581.1:552156244-552176630 GCA_028627135.1 Pseudochirops cupreus | reverse complement strand
TGGCTGTTTTGGGGTGGTGGGTGGGGGAAAGACGGGGAGAAAATATGTAACTCAAAAAAAATTTTTAATAAAATAAATTTAAAAAAAAAAAAGAAAAACCACAATTAAAGTAAAGTAAACCTGTCAGAGTAATGATAATATATAATATAATACAACATAATACAATACAATACAATATAATATAATAGTATAATATACCATAACAAAAATAACCTATTATCCTTATTATTACTCACATTCATATAGCCCTTTAAGATTTAGAAAATGCTATACAGACATCAACTCATTTGACCTTCCCAACAACCTTTTCAGGTATGAACAATTATTAGTCCCATTAAGTACTAAGCAAATGCTAGTAAGTACTTGACATGTGAGGAAACTGAGGCTCAGAAAGTTTGAGTGATTTGCCAGGGGTCATATACCTAACAAGTGAATGAGGCAGAATTTGAATGTCGGTCTTCTTGACCCCATGTTCAACGGTACAAGAGTCTTACTTATATTCAGAGACCTCCTGAAAAGGCTGTGGAGTCATCTGCACCATAACCCACCCAGCTAGCACATCCTTTGGGCCACTTAAGGTCATTCCCTCCTTCTCTGTCCTCTGTAGAACTGCACAACAGCCAAGTCCCAAGCTGCTGTAGGAAACCTCTTGCCATAATTGAGGTCTCTGGTTATAAAAGCACTGAGCCTTCCAGGCTTATGTTTGTCCTAGCTTGGATTGGATAGGAAGACAGCCACCCAGCCTGGAGCACGACAGGGGAGCTAGGAAATTGCTTCATGATCATAAAGCAGCTGGCTCAAGAAAGCTATGTACCCACATCAGAAATCAGAATCAGGTGCCTTAGAGGAGCCTTGGCTGTAAGAAGGGCTATGACCTTTGCTGAAGGAAGGCTCCTGGATGTAACATTAGAGAATATATGCCAAATGACAGTCTGGTCCGTCACCTCTGATCTTTGGTCTTCCCACCTTGACCTTTTCTTCCCTGGCTGCCACCCCATCTCATTTCTTTGGATCTTGGAGGAGAACCTAAGGTTTAGCCATAGGGCGAACATTTTGTGTTTTCTTAGGGGCAAAATGGTGGGTGAGGAGATTAATTGGACTTGAAGCTAGTTTCTTGGCAAGGCTTAGTACTGAAAGGTAAGCTCCATGAGAATAGGAACTATACCCCTTTTTGTAGGAACTTAATACTGAGTTCAAATCCCATCCCTTTCACTTGGTAGTAAGTGTGACTTCAGCATCTTTTTCCTTCTCTGTGCCTAAGCTTCATCATCTGTACAATTAAGATGGCTGAATGAGATGAGCTCTAGAAAGCTCTGAGTCAGATGGAAAGAGCCCCTAAACCTGAACTCAGAAGACTCAGGTTCAAGAGCTAGCATTATTATCCACCACGTATATTTAGTAAGTCACTAACTCTCTGTAAGGGGGAAAGAGAACAGGCATTGACTTAGTTCCTGCCATGAACCAGGCCCTGTGCTTAGTGCTTTACTAATATTATCCCAGTTGATCTACAAACCTCAATCTCCTCATCTGTAAGATAAATGATATAAAATCCTGTCATACAAATGTATGAACCAAAGGGAAAAAAAACCCTAGGAGCATGGTGAGAGCAATGGCTAAGTGATTGATACCCTAGTATCTTCAGCATGCCCTGCACACTGGGTGGAACCAAGAGGCAAGTGTGATATGGATAAAAAGCCCTAGATTTGGAATTGGAGGCCCTGAGTTCAAATCCTTGCTCTGCTACTTGTTACCTATATGACTTTGGGGAAGTCATTCCATTTCCTTGTTGTTCAAACATTTCAGTTGTGTCCAACTCTCCGTGACCTCATTTGGGGTTTTATTGGCAAAGACAGTAGAGTGGTTTGCCATTTTGTTCTCCAACTCATTTTACAGATGGGGAAACTGAGGCAAATAGTGACTTGTCCAGGGCCACACAGGTAGTAAATGTCTTAGGCTGGATTTGAACTCAGGAAGAAGAGCCTTCCTGACTCCAAGCCCTGAGATTTCTGCACTACGGTGCCACCCAGCTGTCCCTTCCACCTCCCTAGGCTTCATCTTTAAGATGATGCCAGATTGAGTAAGCTCTAAGGTCACTTACTGATCTAAACCTATAATCCCAAGAGCCTAAGAATTTGTGGAGGATAGGAACAAAAGTCAAACAGAGCAAGCAGACGTGGATGGGGCACAGCTTGCATTGGTGGAAGGGTTTCCACACTAATGAGATCACAGATTCCCCAAGTATTTATGTAAAATGGGAGTAAAAGTCCTTTGCTATTCCCTCCACCTTGCACACTGGTCTGTCTCCAGTTTGTTGGGAGGTAAACTCTTTGTAAACAGTAAAGCACTATAAAAACATCAACTGCTATTAATTTTATTTGTTAGCTCAGTGTTTCTAAAAACCACTGAAATGGAGGCAAAAGGGGCCATCTTAAACCTAGACAGGGCCAATGGAAAATTTTCCAGGGAAGGGAATTGTCAATCAGACCTGACTGTGTTTTGAACTTATCAGAAAGGCTTCCCTGGAGCTCTTTGAAATTATAAAAATGAAGATGTAACAATTCAAAGCAAACCCTTGTGTTTGTTTTAAATTCTAATTTGGAATTAGGAGAATTATCATAAGACCAAAAGAAAAAAAGTTATGGGTCCCAGAGATGAGGCAGCCCAAGATGGATTCACTTGAGGTTTTCTCTCCTTTCAGAGATGATTATTTCTGGACAATTTAATTTAAATGCTGGTGTATCCAGGAGATGGGGATGCTCCTTATGTAACAGTTTTCTTAGCCGCAGAAGGATACAATCAATTTAAGTAGCAGTGTTGAGATACGTTTTTATTGGTTTGCTCGGTTTGTTTTTCTTTTTTAATCTTTTATCTTCTCTATTGATTGAAACTAATTAAAACTAAATGTAGTGCAGCTTTTATTAAAGAAGCTCTATAGAGTCAGGCTTGTTCGGGAAGCCAGGCCAGTCAATCCCTTTTAATGATGCCTGTTAGTTCACAATTGGGGCAATTCTGCAGGACTACTTCAAGCATTTCCTGAAGATTTCTTCTAAGAGGAAAGAATGGCTATGAGGCTTCTGATGTAATGAGAGCAAGCCCCTCTAACTGGATTAATGAGATATCACCAAGTTACCTGCCTGGAATCGTAATTCATGTTATCAGTCTGGAGAGTGTGGCCACCCACAGAAAATAAGCCAAGGGCAGCCTCCCCTACTCTGGGGGAAGGAAAGGGACAGTTATCAGTCAGTCACTCCCCTGAGCAAGAGGCAGGCTTCCTGGAATGCCACAGCATTGGTCTAGCTGGTAGTCACTTTTCTCACTTTGATTTCAAATGGGAGAAGAGAAAGGTTGGGGTTCTAGTTTGGGTGACATACACTCCCAAAGAGCAACATGGTCTAGAACAGTGGTTCTCGACCTTCTTAAGGCCGCGACCCTTTAATACAGTTCCTCATGTTGTAGTGACCCCAAACTATAAAACTATTTTTGTTGCTACTTCATAACTGTAATTTTACTACTGTTATGAATTGTAATGTAAATATCTGATATGCAGGATGTATTTTCATTGTTACAAATTGAACATAACTCACAGATTGAGAACCACTGCTCTAGAAGATGATCATAGAAAGAGCTCATCTTTCTAGAAGGCTCACCTCACAACAACCATGTATGTACACATATGCATGTGTGCACATATATATATGCATATATGTATATGTGTGTATGTGTGTATGTATGTATGTATATACAGACCAGCCCCAGAATGCTCCTCAGGTCTCTAGGTTACAGAGCATGCTCTGATAAGCATTAACAGGAGAGGCTTCCTCCCTAGAAGTTTTCTATGCTAGTGAAATCCCAAACCCAGATAAAAAGAAAATCCAAGATGGGGGCAGTATTGGGAGTGGGTGAGATGGCTTTGGAGTCAGGAGAGGTCAGTCCTGCCACTGATACACATTAACTATACAACTATAAGCAAATGCAGAAGCATGCTGGAGGCCAGCTCTTACCCACTTGTGAGAGCTTATTGTTAAATAATGATTTAACAATTTAATAATAATAATAATTTAAATAATAAAATAATTATGATTATGACAAAATGTTGTTGTTGTTCAGTCATTTTTCAATGATGTTCATCTCTTCATGACCCCATTTGGGGTTGTCTTGGCAAAGATACTGGAGCGATTTGCCATTTCCTCCTCCAGCTCATTTTATAGATGAGGAAACTGAGTCCAACGGGGTTAAATGACTTGCCCAAGGTCACAAAGCTGGTAAGTGTATGAGGCCAGATTGGAACTCAGAAAGATGAGTCTTCCTGACTCATTTTTTTTGTTAGCCCCCAGCCTCAATCCACTACACCACCTACCTGCCCTAAGGACAAAATAGCTATCATTTACATAGAGCCTAGTATGTGCTAGGCACTATGCTAAGTGCTCTGCAATGATTATCTCATTTCATCTTCACAGCAACCCTGGGAGGTGGGTGCTATTATTATACCCATCTTACAGTTGAGGAAACTGAGGCAAACTGAGGCTGTGACTTGCCCAAGGTTACACAGCTAGGATGAGTCTGAGGCTAGGTGTGAACTCAGATAGTCCAGAGGCTAGGCCCAGTCCTCTGTGTACTATGGTGCCACCTCTCTACCTCATTCATCAGTGAGCACATTTATACATCAGAAATGGACACATGCTACAAATCAGGGCTTGGCTTATTTTGTTAGTTGTCCAGATTTAAGTATGCATTTCTTTCCTGAAGAGTCAAATGTTAAACATTTACTGCACATCCCAGAGAAAGTCCCTTAACATTTCAGCACCCTGGACATTGCTATCAAATGAGTTGAGGATCTGCATCATTAGACAGAGTTTGCACATTGGGAGTTCTCTATGCCAATGAAATCATAAGTCTGGACCACCCCTCCTCCCCCACACAAAAGAGAAGGACCCAGTGGGTGAAGAATCAGAGAAACTTAGGAAGGCTTATGTGAATTGATGCAAAGCGTAAGTAGAACCATATAAGAGAGTAATATACACAATGATTATAATAATATAAAAGAAAATAATAAAAAGCATCAGAATTCATGTTAATCTGGTAATTGATCATGATTGTGGAGGATTGATGAGGAATTGAAGGAGGCCATGTGGTCCAGTGGAAAGAGCTCTTACCTCCCTGGGCCTCAGTTTCCTCAATTGTGAAATTGGAGGGTTAGACTAATCAACCTTTGTAGGGTTGAATATGTGTGTGTGTATTCCATATATGTACATATATATGTATATGGAATATAAGATCCCTTTCCATTATAGCTTGTGTGACCACATGTTATATATATGGATAGATAGATAGATAGATAGATAGATAGATAGATATGTCCCTGCCAAGATTCTGGGTAGCTGTTGTCAAGCACCTCCACCCTTTGTGAAACCAGATGTTGGTCCTGCCTGGTCCAGTGATGTGTATAATTAGTTCTATTGCTCTGTTAAGACCATTGGAACCCTTGAATATTCACTTGAATCTTTCTTGAGTACTTACATATCTATCTGATCTTTCTGCATTAAGTAAAGTAAGATTGTTAACCCCCTTGAAGCTGTCTTTCCTTTAGAAAAGCAGATCAAAGAACCAGTGCTAGCAGCCCTCCTGTGTGCTGGTGTTATTGGTCTTACACCTTCGTAGCAGCTGCAAGGAGCCTTAATAATACAACCTTCCAATTCTAAATCTATTTTCCTATGAAATATCCCTCTTCTCAGCTTAAAGGTGGTGGACTCTGGGTGTGGAAAGAGACAGATACTGTCTGACATGATTTGTTTAGCTGTGGTTGTGTGGATATGTTTTTTTTTTCCTTGCTGCAAGCAAGGTTTCTATATGGGGAGGGTGATATTAAGAAATTACTTCAGTATATTAAAAATATTTAAAATACTCATTTATATTTGAGAATATCACCCAAGCCAAGCTCGGTTAATGTTTTCATTCATTTCCTTACTGTGTCAGGCATAACAGACATGCACATGCTGTAGTCATACTTTGTCTCCCCAAGACAGATGCTAGCATATCAGGGCCTCCTTAGAACATATGCCAGCCAAGAACTTTAATAGAATTTTTGTTAATGGTGGTGGAGTGAGGTCACTCTCTTTCCCTCTCTAAGTAGGCCTGTCATTTGCACACTTTAAAAAGGAGACCCAAACCTAGAAAGAGAAGCCTAGTGAGAAAGTGTAGAGTGAGAAGGAAAGAGAGGAAGAGAAGAAAGAGATGAGAGTGGAGTTCCTTAGTACACACAATGGTCCTGGGGAAGAAGCCAGCTGTTCTCCAGGAAAATTTTGACAAGATCACAGAGAGAGACGGAGAAAAAGAGTAATAGCAGTAAGGTCTCCATCCATTTTGCCCCCTGTGAATTATTTAATCTGTGCATGGGGGAGGGCCCTCACCACAAGAAACTACTGAGAAACCACAGCTCAACTCCCTTCATTGTGGTTAGAACTAGAACTTAGGCAATTAGCATTAAGTGCTTATGATGTACTTCATGCTTAGTGCTGGAGATATAATGAAAGGCAAAGAAAACACTTTCCCTGACCTCAAGGGGCTCACAATCTAAATATTTGTGCAAACTGATCTGTCCCAACAATCACAGCCCAACAATGCTGAATGTGTCCCCTTCATGTGAGAGGAGGGAGTGCTACCGAACAACGATTCAGGCTTTCCAGAAGCATCATTGAAACATTGAAAAATACACAAAAGTGGGGCGGCTAGGTGGCACAGTGAATAGAGCATCAACCCTGGAGTCAGGAAGACCTGAATTCAAATCCAGCCTCAGACACTTAACACTTACTAGCCATGTGACCTTGGGCAAGTCACAACGCCAATTGCCCCTCTAAAAATAAAAGGCACAAAGGAGAGCAGAAGGAAGTTCAGCAGAAGATAGGCAGGCAGGGCAGTGTTGGAACTACCATGTTATATTTGATCTATTCTTAAGTTTTAAAAAGCTGCACATAATAGATGTTCTCAGTTTCACATGCAGTCCTTTTCTCTGTTCTTATTTGGACATGCAAGTGTTTGTGTTTGTCGATGCTTGTCAAGTTCATCATAAAAATAATCATTCAAATTCCTTTAAGAACGTATTTGTTTGGTGCTTGGGTATGGGAATGGCATGTCTAGAAATGACTCATGTAAAAAAATAAAAGGCAGCAATGAAACCTATTTTAAAATATTAATCATCGCATGCTTTATATGTGGTTTTCTTGTTTACAGCATGCTTTCCTCATAACCATTTTCTGAAGAGAATGTGGTGTAGATATTACAGATCATAGTCCTCTTCTCTATGGAAAGGGCCAAAACCCTCATCAACTCTACCATTGCACAACCTCCCAACTGGTCTCTCTGCCTTCATTCAGTCTTTTCCCCCTGCTCAGAAACCATCAGTGGCTTTTGCCACAGTGATTAAAAAAATATCTTAGCCTGATCCCCAGTCGTGCCCTGTCATACCTTTCCAGCCTTATTTCATGACACCCCTTTTATTCATTTTATGTTCCTGCTAATCTGAGCTACCATCTGCTTCACTCTGTCCCACTCCCATGCATTCATATACACTCTACCCTCTTTGTTCTCTCCTCTGCTCTGATGACTCTATTCATTGTCATCTCTACCTATTAAAACGTCTCTCTTCCCTAAAGGCTAAGCACAGGTAGCCCCTCCTCCTTGAATCACACTCCCACCCCCTTCCCCCACCCCCGCACTGTCCCTGCTGCTGCTGAAAGTCTTCCCTCCCTCGTTAAATTTTCTTAGAGCCCTTTGTCTGAATCCCTCCTTTTCCCTATCACTCTCTCCTTTGTATTGTCTTTATTCATGACCTATGGGAGACACTGTGCTTCTCCAGAATGGTAACTTGTTTTCATCTTTCTATCCCCAGGGTCTTGCATGCAACAATCCCTTAACAGATGTTAATTAAATTGGATTGCTTAATGTTTATTAAATCTTACATTGCTTTCCAAACATGCTGGCTTGGGAGACAGAGAACCTACTGTCCATATGACTTTGGTTGAGTCGCTTAATTTTCCTATAAATTGACTTCCCTCTTCTCAAACCATTTTGCTCCTCAGAGTCCTGATCTTCCTTCCTCAAGTGACCGTGACTAGTCTTCTCTATTCCTTCCCCCTCTACCTTCTATTTACTTAGCAATGTAGATGTTCTATGCCCCAAGCAGAATACAAACTTCTTGAAGGCAAAGACTTTCACTTTTGTCTTCTTCCATTTTTTTCTCTGGCATCCAGGATAGTAAGCTGGAAATAAACATTTGTTGGTTTGAATTAAAATGTGCAAATGGGAAAATGGAGGCTTAGGTTACAGTGTTAGTGTAGGTATTACAGATCATCCATGAAGTTAAGGGAATAGCTAGTGAGTAGTATTGCCAGGTCACATTGCCTCCCTAATGACCGCGATTCCAACAGGTATGTGCTTAAGATAGTCAAAGGATCAGAGATTTAGAGCTGGAAAGAACTCATTTTACAGATGAGGAAATCAGGGCCCAGAGAAGGTAATTAACTTCCCCAACATCGCCCAGTTGAATGGCAAAGCCAGGATTTGAACCTTCTGTCTCCAAATCCAGTGCTCTTTCTACCATTCAGTACTGTCTTTACCCTAAAGCTTAAAGACAAGAAAAACAAAAACGTTCCTTTCCTTGAGTTCCCAAGTTAGTCCCACATGCCTCTTCATACCATGTGTTTCTTTGTCAAACTCTTAATGAGGCCAGTTGGGCATCGCTTAAGGAGGCAGGAATGGTGACAATTGCAATGACTAATTTGGGGAACTTTACTTAAAGTAAACTAAGTGGGTGCTACTGCCTTTCTGTATCAGTAGCTTTGAGCTGTATCTGGCCCTCATTTTGAAATCATTCCCCCCTAAGAAGCAGCAAGCTGGCTAGATGGGGACCTACATTTCTTTTAAAAAAAAATAGGGCTCTTTAGCCTAACCTGTTACATTTGAGTTAATTATTGAACCAGCAGTGACCACCCTAATGAGAGAGCCCACTGGGAAAGTAAAAGTGATAGTGGGAACCAGTGGAAGGAAGGAGTGATATTTACTCGATAGATCCATGATTCCATGGATATGGGTTTAAACATAAGTTGCAATCTCTAGACAACATTAATGGTCTCCCATAGTCACAATAGCCAAAGTATTCCCCCACCCTGCAGCCAGCGTGGTGGTGAACATAGCTAGGCTGATCCTCAGGCAGAAGAAATACTTTTCCTCCAAAAGCATGTTTAAAAACTTACTCAATTTTTTCACATCTTCCAAAATTTATGCTCCAATGGCCTAACCTTTTTGAAACCAGGGACTCCTCACCGCCACAATAAGGCATCACACAATCACAATATTTTAGAGTCAGAAGAGACCTGCCATCTAATCCAACCCAGAACCACATCCCTGCTATGATATACCTACTTCCCAAAAGAGCTCATTTCACTAATGAGCGGCTGTGATTATTAGGGTGGTTTTCCCGCCATCAAGTCTAAATTTGATTCTTTGAAATATCCAACTTCTGGGACCAAGTAGGGCAGATATTATTTTTATTCTATGTAACAACCCTTCAGATACTCACAGAGAGCTGCCATGTCTTTGGACAAAGGCTGGATGGCCACTCATCATTTATGCTGTAACATATTGTTGTTGTTTGTACTTCATTCTTGAAGAGGACCATTGACTTCAGGAAGATGATGCCATTACTTGCAAGTGAATTGGATTTAAGTGAGAGAGGGCTATACAAGGTCATCAGCCTCACTTTCTCCTCCAGAGCTAGCTGGATCCAGTAACAAGATATAGATCAGGACAACTAGAGATGACCCTCATGCTATAATACACATTCTTTTTGAATATGAATTGGATTAGATGGCCACTAGGATCCCTTGCAACCCTCAAATTCCAGGATTCTGTTTTCCCTGAGTCTTCTCTTCTCCTAGCTTAACATACCTAGTTACTTCAAGCATTCTTCCTGGCATGAACTATTCAGAAAGAGCTATGTGGTACAGTGGATAGAATGTTGGATTTGGAGTCAGGAAAACCTGAGTTCAAATCCTACCTCACACCCGTTCTTAGTTGTGAGACCCTGGACATGTTAGCAAGCCTTGTTTTCCTTATGTATAAAACAGCAATAATAATAGCACCTACTTCCCAGAGTTGTTGTAAGGATAAAAAATGAGATCATATATATATGTAATACATACATATAAAACACTTTGTAAACCAAATGCTAGCTATTAGCTCTTCTGGTTGCCCTCCCTTGGATGTTCTTCAGCTTAGCCAAGTTCTTCCTAAACTGGGTCTTCTTAAACCCAAAACGCTTCAGTGGAGAAGATGAACCTCTTTTTGAAATTGTCAGTACTTAACAAATAGCTTACCTAGAAACAAGAATAGTAAGGGGACAGAAAGTGCATCAGAAACAATCTCATCAAGCTTTTGAAAGCTTAGGGCTTCGTTTCATGGGTGGTGCTATACAACTTATGTGATGATAATTCAATTAATCCAATTTAATAGACATAAAATACCTACTACATGCTAATTACTGAGCATACAAGAGCGAGGGGAACCAACAGAAAAAAATCCTTGCCCTCAACTAGTTTACATGGGGGAAGAGGGAAGTATAACATGTACATGGATAAATGTGGCAAATATGTAGGAGGGAGAGATTCCTAACAAGTAAGAAACCAGGAAAGACTTCAGAGAAGAGGTGCCACTAAGTTTGAGGAACAGCTTGTAGTTCAATTTGGCTGGAGTTCCTGAAATGAACTTATGTGAAGAAAACCTTGAATGGTGGGCAGGAGCCAAATTATGGAAGATCTTAAGTGCATTTTATCTTAAAAACAATGAGGAGTCACTACAGGATTTTGAGCAGGGGATTATATGAGTAGATGTTTGTCTGTCCTAGGAGGATTATTTTGGTGGTTGTGTGGTTTGTGGGATTGGTGAAGGGAGAAGCCAGGGCAGGGAAACCAATACAATAGTTTTCTTGTTGTTGAGGCTTTTCAATTGTTTCTGACACTCAGTGACCGCATTTCGAGTCTTCTTGGCAGAGATGCTAGAGTGGTTTGCCATTTCCTTCTCCAGCTCATTTTACAGATGAAGAACTGAGGCAAAGAGGGTTAAGTGACTTGCCTGGAGTCACACAGCTAGTAAATATTGGAGGCAGGATTTAAGCTCAGGTCCTTCTGACTCCAAAGCCAGCATTCTATCCACTGTACCACCTCTCTGCCCTGTATAATAATTTAGGGGAGACGAAATAAAGGACTGATACTGGATGACAGCCATGAGGTTGGAGAGGAGACATAAGATTTGGTGGAGGTCATCTTACAAGTCTGTGAAGAGGAAGGAGGCAAGGTTGCCTCTGAGGTTCAAAATCTGGGTGAGTGGAAAGGATGGTCGTGCAAGTTTAGCTGGGAAGATAATGTGTTCTTTCTGAACATGTTAAGTTTAAGGAGGTGTCAAGAGGAGCTGTCCAAATTGTAGTAACAGATGCTTGACTGGATTTCAAGAGAAAGAGTTTAGGGCTGTATATATAGAGATTTGTGAAATAAATAGCTATTGACTAATGAATATAAGGCTGGGTCCACACATCATTGAAACAACAAATAATTCAGTGGAAAAAAAAAAGAGCAGATAAACTGGGTGCTGAATGCCCCACAAACCAGACAGGAATTTGCATCGCTGAATTTCACTCTGCAACTGGTCACTTTGATGTCCGGAACTTTGACTTGAGTTAATCTGGAGACTGAGTCACCAGGTAAAATTGAAATAAGGCTCATTGTGCCAATTGACCTATAAGGTGTTCCTTCTGTGAAATTAACTCTTATTTAACAATGCACATAAGCTGATGCTATTTCCCCAGAATAATGCTGTGTGAGTAGAAACTCTGCCTTCCTTTTCCCACCTCCACACACAGCGCCCTCTCCAGCCTGTCCCCAGTTGTTAATGGATTCTCATTTTTCCTCCTTATCTTTATACTTGCTGTACCCACCCTCCCTCCATGTAAGTAAGTTTCTTGAAGATAGGAACTATGTAATTGGGGGTCTTTGTATCCCCAGCACCTAGGATAGCACCTTGCATTTTGTAAGTATTTAATAAACATTCGATGAATTAAATCAGATCCTCTGCATCCCTTCTCCCACCTGAATCAATTGAGCACTTTTTTCTAGACCCTACCATTTTAACAATATTACAGCTGTTCCTCATTCTCTCTAATTATAAATATAATTATCATATCCCATTAGCACGTTTTATGAAACCAGACTTCCTAACACTTTGGGGTGATAAATATGAAAAATGGAGATGACAAAGTTGGTTTGTCTGGATGAGGAAGGAGGTGGAGCAGGGGGTTGTTGATCTCCCTTAGATGTTGAGGATATGGTCAGGAATGAGCTGGTTGGTAAGGGAGTAGTAGTCAGGAGCAATAGTTAATGTGATAGATGGTCAAAGTTTGTATTCTGGCTTACTGCATTCATGCTTTTCTGTACTTTTGGAAAGTGATTCAGACCCCTAGAAATGTTGTCTGCTCATTAAGCTGCTTTGGAGTTATGAATTCATTTAAGAGTGTAAAATAAATACATAAGGAAATCGGAAACTCAGAGGTGTTAATTAATGTCCACTGGCCATATGCAGCATCCCTGATAGTGTTGCCTAGCAACCACAGGAAAGCAAGTCACAGATCAACAAGGTCTCAAGCAAAGAGAGGAACTGAGTTTATAGCCAATGGAGACATCATTATCCTACCACTATTTGCTAAACTGTGGGTGTGGTTAGGGTAGGACCAAAGAAGGGCCTCCCTATATTTTATCTGCTTAAATGATTGAAAGGTACCGCTGATTTAGGGGTTGGCTCCAAATGGAGGGAGCCTTAAAGAGTGTAATAGGAAGGTTTTCCCATCTCCTGTTTCCTTTGATACCAATGATGCAGTGAGGTAGGCTACATTCAATTTTACAACCAGGCAGGGTGCCTACCTTGACAAAGAAACCAATTCTTCTCTTCAGATTTGCTGTTAGGACCTAAAGATCATTTTATGCAGTGGCAGCAAGGAGTCTATTAGCTGCAGACTTGAAAAGAAAATATTCAAACCACCCTGGACTCAGCTGCTGCTCATCTTAACACATCTCAAGCTGGTTACGATGGAAAGCAATGTTTCTCTTGGCTCACCTCACAGATTTAGCCAAAGTCAAGACAAAAGATGTGTTGTTTTCTATTATGTGTCCTGTCTTCTGTCTTGTTCCTTTTGAGGTTTGAGGAGTTCCCCATCCCCCCTCTAAAAAAAACCCATTCATTATTTCATTGTGGTACTACTTGCATTGATGGGAATAAACTGTTCCAACTCCTTGGTGCCTCTAAAATAGCTTGCAATTGTTGACCGACTTCATTGTTAATACTCACTTGGGGGGATTCTGAACAACGGACGATGAGTGGATAAAAGCTGTGATTCCAGGGGGCCTGGGGAGGAGAAACAAATTAAAGGAGAAACATTTCACATAATCATTTTTCAGGCCCAAGGTCCCTGTAAGAGTGTCTTGATCATTATCACCCAGGTTTTCTTTTGTGTTGGCACCCCCTTATTGAATAAGGCCAAGCACAGTGGTTTGCAAAGCTGTCACTTAAGCCTGACTAGGGTCTTGTCATTCATTGGCTTTTGGTTGTACTATTTTACTCTGTTTGATTCACACATGGCACAGAGAGACATATGCTAAAGTGTAGCTGTTCATGTCAACAATTGTGGAAATATAGGTCTAGAGTGGGAAGAGACCTCAGAAGCCATTTGGTCCATTACCCAAGGAATTGAGACCTAGGAAATTTATGGGTTTTCCCAAGGTCAGCATGAATCATAGACTGGATTTTAATCTGAGTGTCTGGCTCTTGAGCCAGGGCTCTTTCCACTGTACTAGAAGAGTATTGGTCTCCCTTAATTGCCTACAGTGTCCATTCCTGATTCCAGATGTTTCTGTTTGTGTCACAGAACCTCAGAATTGAAATTTCAAAGGTTGTCTGTTACAACACACTACAATCCTCTCTACAACATCTCTGACTAGTCACCATCCACATTACTCTTTGCTTTGCTGTCTCTAATGAGGAGGAACCTACTACCCTTAGAGGTGGTACATTCCTCCTTGGGATAGCTCTCATCATCAGAAAATTTTTCTTGACAACAAACCCCTAAATCTCATTCTGCGTAACTAGATGGAGGCAGCTTGGTGGTGCAGTTGCCAGACTTGAAGTTGGGAAGAGTTCACATCCTACCGTGACCTTGGCCAAATCACTTGACCTTTCTCAGCCTCAGTTCCTTATCTGTAATATGGGGATAATAATAACACCTACTTACCAGGATTGTTGTGAGGATCAAATGAGTGAACCTATGTAGTAGTGCTTTGTAAACCCTAGAGCACTATTATCATCATTTTCCATGTGACAGCCATCCTGTCTCTCCCCTCCCTCAAAACTAGTCACCTTCTTATGGATGCTCTCCAACTTACCAATTTGATAAATAGGGAGACAGAGACAGAGAAAAACAGAGAGAGAGAGATGTCTTTTATTGATGCTTTTTTGTTTCTCACACCACAATTACTTCTGTGGTACCTGTTATGTAAACTGGGCCAGTTTCCTTTTTTTAATCCTTTTTTTTTTACAGGGGGGAAGGCAGGGCAATTGGGGTTAAGTGACTTGCCCAAGGTCACACAGCTAGTAAGTGTTAAGTGTCTGAGGTTGGATTTGAACTCAGGTCCTCCTGATTCCAGGGCTGGTGCTGTATTCACTGTGCCACTGAGCTGCCCTGACTGGTTTCCTTTTAAGGGAATGGACTCATCATGAATTTGCCTTCCTTTACACAAGGTGCAAAAAGTCCAGCCTATGAAGAGTTGGTGTGGAAGGTTTTAATGGAATAATTCTGCCTTGTGGGTATGTCTATCTGATCAGTCTTTGCCTTTTGTCATGGCAGAAGCAGAAGTGGAGGAGAATAGTGTTTTATTTGAATTTAGTTAAGAATTGTATTCTTTTCCATCTTATATATAAAACTGTTTTTATTGCATTTTTAGTCCAGGATGCTCTCATTGCATTCTAACCCTGCACCTAAATCCCTGTGCTGTCCAGTTAGGCCTGGCAGCCCACAATATTTGGCATTGGTCAACAGTGGTTAGCTGGTTAAATGTGTTGTTGAAGTAAGGGAAAGGTAGTGGGAAAGAAAAGGAGGCAGGGGTGATTGGATAACCAACTCCAGGGCTGACCCTGGTATCCTGTGGGATTACTAGCATAGACTGTGAGCCTTTTCAGTGGAATAATAAGAGAGTTTCACTGTCCCTTTATGATGAGCCCAATGTATGCTTAAGGAACTTGACAGGGAAAGCAGAAATTCCATAAAAATCAAATATCCCCTATGATTTTATTAATGGTTTTAGAAAAGCTAGAGTGCCAGAGTAAGCAAAATTAAAATAGATTAACTTTGGCATTAAGCAATTAATGGCAAAGGTGAATCCCTTTTTTTCATTTTTAAGTGCCTCAATGACAAAAGAATGGCTTATAGTGACATCACAAATGGGGAGGATGGTACTAATAGGAGTGGGAAGGAAAGTCTACAGGTGGGAAAGAAAGCCTCTGACTCAGAGGTAACCCCACCGACGTTGGGGCTATAAAAGAAAAAGAATGGAAAAGGGAGTAAGGATGAAAAGTAGAAACCAATGTTGGTGATAAGCCTAAGTCTTAGCCTATTACTACCCCTGGGATACTACCTCCCATGAAGTGACATCTTCCTTGGAAGAGTCAGGGAAACTGGGTGGAGAAGTTTAGACAGCAAGTTAATGAATCGTTAGCATCC
Source organism: Pseudochirops cupreus (assembly GCA_028627135.1). NCBI lineage: Eukaryota > Metazoa > Chordata > Mammalia > Diprotodontia > Pseudocheiridae > Pseudochirops > Pseudochirops cupreus. The sequence goes on along the minus strand of CM053581.1, from coordinate 552,160,819 downwards.
CTCTTGTGGGTCAGAATTATCTGATGAAGTCTATCTACTCCTTGGAATTGAAGGAAATGCTAAATTTCAGTTAAATGTCATAAGTGAAAAGGAAGGTGTGATTTATTTCTCCCAGTTAAGTCCATGGACTCCCTGGAATCTATCCACAGACCCTCTTTGGGCATCCATGGATCCCAGTTTGAGAAGCTCTGCCTTAGAATCATGAGTGTGGTCTTATCAGCAGCATTCAGTTGGTTTTGGAGAGGTTTCAGGGGATTTCCTCTTTTAAAGTCGGTTGAACCAGTGAGAGGGTCCAGATGGGGATCTCCTTTGTCCCTTTTTTAGGTAGCTCATATGGGGAGTTTTATATACTTGGCCCCAGAAAGATGAATGCACTCTTCAGCCAGTTTCCTCAATGAGGGACAAAAAAAGAAAAGCCAACATTTTTAAGAGATAAGTTTAATAGACTGGATTTATATTTTTCCCATAATACCATACCCCCAACCAATGTGCTTTAGGTACGATTAGATCCTAGCAGAGCCCCACCAAAATGGCATCAGGCTTCAGCCTTGGGCCTTCCCTTTCAGCCCCTCCTTGCAGGACTGGGCAGATCAACTTGAAAGTTTGAGTAGGACTTGGGGGCAGGCCCAGAAGAAGCTGTCTACACAAATGGGTCCCTCTGAGGATTATGGGAAGGAGGCAGCAATGTGCCCCTACCACATTAAGTGGGCAGGCAAACGGTAGTGATAGTCTCTCCTCTAGGCAGTTTTGGGTGTAGCTTTTGAAACATGGGGTCCACCAGAAGATCATCAGTAGTCAGCCTACTGAGTAGTCTTAGCAAAACTGAATTGAAACCCTCAGAACTAGGACACAAAGGTCCTTCTGCCCCTCTAAGATTTAGGACATATCTGTCCCCACATGGTTGTGCAGAGCCGCCCAAGGCTTTGAATCTAGATTCCAGGAACTCTTGGGATGAATTCCCCTAGGGAAAGGGCTAGAGTTTACCCAAATCTCAGACCATTCTTATTGCAGGATAGCAAGAGAACAAGAGATCATACTCTCAAGTATGGAATGAAGGGGCCACCAAATATATAAAAACTGCAAGATACCCGCAATCAGGTTACTGTTACACCAGGGTTGTAATCCCAAGCCTAAATCACTGGCCTGGCCTGAAGTAGTCCTGACCCAATATAACTTCCCAGTATCCACCATCCCCCCTCCTCCCCAGTAGGACCCTCTCTTATAAAAAAGAAACATCATTAACGAAAATCCCCCCAACACCGCGATGATATCTGATACCATATGCAATGTTTCATACCCATGGAGCATCTCCTTTATACTAAGAAAAAATAAACGTATTTCAACCTGAGTCTCTTGGAATCAATAACCATTGCATTCAATGTGACTTCTAACATTCTGTAGCCTGGGTTTTCATTTCATTACTTGTAGTCATTGTTCATGTTGTGACAGTTCTCTTGTCAGTTGATAAGTCTTCCAATGTTTATCTGAATTCCTCGTGGCCATAGTTTCTTATGACATAATAACATTCTGTTGCATTATATTTAATTTATCCCACTGTTCCTCAATCAATGAATGCCCTTCTGGTATCATAGGATAACAGGATGATGTATTTAGAACTATAAGTGACCTTGGGTACCAGCCCCCTCATTTTACAAATGAAGATACTGAGGCCCGTGGAAAGGAAGTGACTTACCTAAACTCATACAGAGCCAGGATTAGAACCCAGGTCTTCTGACTCTACATCCAGTATTGTTCCCACTGTACCATACTACTTTTAGTAGGGCTTTATCCTGACTCCCCCTTATCTTGTTGTTATCATTCAGTCTTTTCAGTCATGTCCATCTCTTTATGACCCCATTTGGGGTTTTCTTGGCAAAGACACTGGAGTGGTTTGCCATTTCCTTCTCCAGCTAATTTTACAAATGAGGGAAACTGAGGCAAACAGGGTTAAGTGACTTGCCCAGGGTCACACAGCTAGTAAGTGTCTGAGGCTGGATTTGAACTCAGGAAGATGAGCCTGTCACTCTTGTCTTGTAGATAGTAAGCATCTCAAGAGTAGAGAACCAGTGTTCCTTTTTCTTTCTCCCTTTGTTACCAAGGACAGAATTTTGTTCAACAAACCAGTTACCTGAATGCTGTTGACTCAGTGATCCCACCTTCGTTATGGAAACGGGTCAACCTAAGGAAAGCCTGACAGGTTGGAGCATCTTCTACTTATGGGCCACTGTGTCTCTGAAGAGAGAGAATGTTTAGGTGTTTTCTGCAGCTTTAGGTGGAAGGGGGAAATGCTCATCTCTCACAACACCACCAGTGAATGCCACCCCCTGCAAGGAGAGCATTTATAATATTAGAGTCTGAAGATCTTTCTAATGTGTATTTAAGGCATTTCCCCTGATGAAAAGATGACTGGAATTAGTGGGAGCTACCCTCCAATTGAATGAAGGCCTTCTTATCCATGTAATCTAAAATAAGATTGCTTCTTTTCAGTGTGCCTGTTTCTAGTACTAGTAAAAGTCTCTTCCTGATTTGATCCCATGCTGGCTTCATGAATAAGTGATAGAGCAAGATTCCCATAGGAATTTTTAAGGATTTTTTTTTATGCCATCAAAGCCCAATAAATGAACAGTCAAAAAGAAAGGTTACTGAGGTTACTTAGGGAGAGGGTGGGTTGGGTTTTTTTAATAGCTGAGAATTAAAAATGGTGCTAACAAAGTCCAAAGCATTTACCCCTCTCATCACTATCCCAGCATCCAGCTAATAGGAGGAGTGATGGCTCCCTTACTGAATTATGTAGATGCTAATTGAAGACACAACAAAATAGAGGGGTCAGCAGACTTTGAAAGCCACTCTCGGTTTATTAGCAAAGCTGCTCAAGGGCAGGAGAACTCCTTGCAAACCACTCCAAGCACCAGACCGATGCCGCTCCTAGGGACATGCCTGTGTTTGTGAATAGCATTTTTACACAGCCTGCTCCGTGATTCATGTTCCTTGAGCCCACCATTTTCAAGAATTGGCTTTGTCTCTGAAGGTAAACTCATCCCTCCAAATAGAGATTGAATGCTTCACAGTGCAGTTGAACACGAAGCTAAATTCTGTACATGAAAGCCAACGATTCCAATTCCATTCAACCAGCATGTACTGAGCACCAACTGTATGCTGGGCACTGTGCTAAGCAGTGAGGGCACAAAGACAAAAACAGAACCATCTCCAGCCTTAGGAACCTCCACTTCCTGGCATCCCCGTCTTCTTTCCGGTCCCAGCTAGAATCCCACCTCCTGCACAAGCCTTTCCCAATGCCCTTTAGTTCTAGTCCCTCCCCCCCATTGATTATTTCCTCCTTATTCTTTTACATAGTTGTTTGCATATTGTCTCCTCACATTAGACTGTGCTCTCCTTGAGGGTGAGGGTGGGGTTATCTTTTGCCTCTCTGTGTATCCCCAGTGCTTGACACATTAGTTGTTTGGTAATTTTTTTTCTTCCACTTTCCATGGCCCCATTTGGGTTTTTCTTGGCAAAGATACTGGGGTGGTTTGCTGTTTCCTTCTCCAGCTTATTTTACAGATGAGGAAACTGAGGCAAACAGGGTTAAGTGGCTTGCCCAAGGTCACATAACTAGTAAGTATCTGAGGTCAGATTTGAACTCAGAAATGAGTCTTCCTGACTCTAAGCCCGGGACTGTTTCTACTATAGCACCTACACCCAGCATGACACATGGTAGGTATTTAATCAGTGCTAGTTGATTGACTGACTTATATTCTCATAATAGAATTGATGGGAATTGACACAGAGTTTCTCCCTGGGATCCTAGAGTAACCAATCTCTCTCTCTCTGCTCCTCCTTTTGGGGAGAAGAAATAATTAACTTGGCAGCTCAGTGATGCCACTTATTATCTATGTGACCTTAGGCAAGTTTTTTTTTGCTTTTTTTTTTGAGAGGGGAAGGCAAAGCAATTGGGGTTAAGTGACTTGCCCAAGGTCATACAGCTAGTAAGTGTTAAGTGTCTGAGGTTGGATTTGAACTCAGGTCCTCCTGACTCCAGGGCTGGTGCTCTATTCACTGTGCCACCTAGCCACCCCTAGGCAAGTTTTTTAACCTCTCCTGGCCTTTGTTTCTTCCTTTGTAAATTAGGGGGTTGGAGTAGATGGTCCCTAAAGTCCCTTCCAGTTCAAACTGCTGTGTGATACTGTTAATAATAACTGGCCCCCTAGCCTCCTGGGGCAGGACAGAGGAGGGAAACCTGTGGCCTCTCAGGTTTCCCACCCCTGGACTAGAATTTCCTCTGTTTTCAACAACACTCTTCCTGCCTGGCTCAGCTGCATGGCCTTCCTGGTGAAAGCTATGAAAAGCCAGTCATGTAGAGAAGTCATAGAGAGATGTAAACAGCATGGCTCACATTGTTCCTATCAGAAAATCACAATAAGATGATCCCTTGTCCACAGACAGGACAGCCAGAAGTCTTAGCACCCTTTGCCCTCCTCCAGGGGAGGGCGATGCAAAGGCAGGGACAGTAGCAGGCACTGAGCCTACAAGCCAGCCTCTCCTTCACAACAGATAAGTCAGAGACTCGTCAATGGC
>CM053581.1:552138048-552156144 GCA_028627135.1 Pseudochirops cupreus | reverse complement strand
GTCTCACTGGTTCTTAATGACCAAGTAAGGCCTGACAATCCAACCGATGATCGTCCTGACACTCTGTTAGCTGGGTGAAAAACTGATGAGGGCCCATGTTATAAAGGGCTTTAAGGCTTACAAAGCATTTTCCCAACTTTAGGAGACTGGTTTGATATAACGAGTTAAGTGCTGGACTTAGAGGAAGGCCTAAGTTCGAATCTCACTTCAAGCATCCCCAGCTGTGTGACCGTAGAAAATCACTTACCTCCCCTGAACTTCAATATCCTCCTTTCTAAAATGCGTGATAATAATCCCTGTGACTGAGGTCCCTGCCTCACGGGGTAGCAATGAAGCTCAAATGGGCTCAACTATTTAAAGTACTAAGTACATAGTACTAAAGTACTATGCGTATCTTGAAAGTGGCATGTAAATGAATGTCCACTATTGTTATTATTATCCCCATTTCACAGAGGAGAAAACTGAGATATAGATCATGGAGCTGGAAGGGGCCTCCGAGGCACCCAGTCCAGCCCCTTTGTTTTATCCCTTCTGAGCCTCAGAAAGATTAAGCAACTGGATCACACAGCTTGTGGGTGTCCAAGCTTGGGAATCAAACCCAGGCCTTTACACTCTGTCCTCCTGATGATCTGGAAATGGTTAGTATGGTGGTGTTCCATGGTGTTAACATTTGGGCTCAGATCAGTATTTCAGGGCAGGACTGGAGAATAAATGGAATAAAGTAAAAGTAAGAGTCTTGAATTTCTAGGAAATGAGGGCTTCTCTGAAGACACGAGTGCAAATGCTGTGTGACCTTGGAAAAGTCACTTCCCTTCCTCTAGAACTATTTCCTCATTTGGAAGGTGATTGAGGGTGGGGTTGGGGGTGTTAGACTGGATAAACCTGGAGGATTTTCCAGCTCTAAATCTTAGGGTCTAATGAATTCTAGCCATTGCTATTTTGTTAGGAAGGATTATAAAGTATTCCAGGATAAGGCAAGAATTGCTCTCTCACTGTATGAAGTCCTGCCATTACCCTTCTAAATCCTCTGCTAGGAAAATTGAGGGGAATTTAGGTGCCCAAGAGACTTATAGCTATTATTACCATATTACTATGATTGCTGCTGCCTGACTTACCCCCTCAGTGTCTCCTTTTTCATGAAACTTCACTCACTTGCAATAAAAAGGCTGAGTTTTTAGTCCTTTTTTAATGGAGGATGGGAAGATAAGGATATTTGCACTTAAAAAAAAAAGAAAGAGAAAGAAAAAGGACCTCAAAGCAGGAAGAATTTCTAGCCAAGCCTTGAAGATCCTGGCACTATCAGTGGTATGACTTTTGTAAGGAATGAAATTCCTCCAAATTGGGGCCAGCTGTACTGCAGATGGCCCAGATGGCTCGACAAGCCACAGAATTTAAACAGAACATAAATTATGGGCAGGAACATAAACAACAAACCCCATCTCTCAAGTGATCAGAGGCTGAAACCTGAAGGATTTGTAGCCGATGCAAATCCCATGCACCTTTTCATGTCATTCCCATGTCGCGTACGTGCCTGGAGATGGGGCCATATCATGAAAGAGAAACAATGACATCTCAACCTGATTGTTAGAAGTAATTTTGAAATACATTAAATATGAGAAAACTGGCCCTTCGTCTCTGGAAACTGACAAGGGCTGAGTGGGAAAAGCACGAGGCTGGAATTCAGGAGGCCAGGATGCTGACCCCAGCCCTGTTTCTGCATGATCTTGTACAAAGCATTTGCCCCCTCTAGGCCTAAGTTTCCCCATCTGCAAAATGAGGGAATTTGATTAAATGGTGTCTAAGTTTCTGTCCATCCCCACAAACAAAAAAGTTTTTTTTAAAGTCTTCGTTAAGACGTTTTCATTTTTAAGATTTTTGGAAATGAAATGATCCTTAAAACATGAAACCACAGCTAGCAAGATCAGGTAAGGTTAAGATTACCAGCATGGACTAGAACTGAATAAAAAGGGCTGCCGGCATCAGAAAGCACCATTGACGTCTGATTTTTTTATGTCCAGTACATACATACATTCCAGTTAAGACACCGCCCCCCTCCCCCACAATCAGGCACAAGTTAGCCTGTCAGAAGTCAGGTGCTCATCAAAGACAAGTATTTTAAGAGGCTCTGGTTGATGGGGGTACTTCGTGGGACAAGGGAAATTAAAGACCAAATTGGGTTTCAAACTGAGAAAGTGATTTACAAGATGAAATCCTTTAGCAACTGTCAAAATACAAGACATAGAAAAAAATAGAAAATGGTCCTGCTCCCTCTACATCAGCAGTCCTAGAAACTTACAATAACCCAGTTATTTCATTCTCCCTGCCACAGCTGGGTAGGAAGGATAGTGATTGGGGTGGTTCACTGAAACTCCAGTACCTAAGGAGATCGATGATCTCATCACCATTGGGACTCCCTTCAACATTGCCATCAGTGCCCACTTATCCCATACTCCTCTTGCTCATGTTCTTCTATGAAACCTTCCCAGATGGTCTAGTCACCATACTAAGGAAATTTCTCCAGGTCTCTTGATATTCCATGTACACCAATTGAGCACAAGAACCATAGATCCATTATCCTTCACTCTTGCCCCTTGTACTCTTCTCATGCCCTTATAGGCTGATAGATCTGGAGCTAGAAGGGCCCTCAGAGGTCACTGAGTCTAACTCCTTCACTTTACTGAGAAGGAAACTGAGGCATAGGGAGGTGAAGTAACTCAGCCAGGGTCACATCAGTAGTAAGTGTCAAAGGAGAGATTTTAACCCAGATCCTCAAACTCTTGAGTCATGCTCATAGTGTATTTCAAGTAATATACCTTCTTTTCTGGTCATCTGTTGTCATTCATTTGTTTCAGTTGTGTCCAACTCTTCATGACTCCATTTGGGGTTTTCTTGGCAAAGATATTGGAGTAGTTTCCCATTTCCTTCTCCAGCTCATTTGACAGATAAGGACATTGAAGCAAAGAGGATTAAGTGACTTGCCCAGGGTCACACAGTTACTAAGTGTCTCAGGCCAGATTTGAACTCAGGAAGATAAGTCTTCCTGACTCCAGGTACGGCCACTCTATCTGCTTTGCCACATCTCTCTAATTAGACCACCTTCATACTTGAGTCATACTTATACTTCATTACTATGCCATTGTTATGTTATATTATTGCCCTTTGGGTAATATCATTAATTCTTTGGGGACTAAGTATTCCATAACTCATAGCTAATAGAGCATCACTTGAAGAATAATTGTAATAAGAAGAATTATTAGTAATAGCCACTAGCACCAGTTTGTGAAACATTTCACATGTAACCTCGTTTGAATATTATTTTTTTTATAAAAGCAAGTCTTTATTTCAGGGACAAGCTTGTTGTCTAAAAAGACAAAAAGTAAAGTATGATGTGAAGCTCCCTGATTCCCTTTGTAAGACTTCCTTATCAATATTACATGCTTTATTTGGAAATACCCTCCCAGGGGGTGATGAAGGGGTCATTGCTTTAAACACAGAGGCCAAAAAGAAGGACTTCATACATAGTAGGCACTTAGTAAGTTTGCATTGAAGAAAACTGGGTTGAAGTATAAGCTGTTTAGTGTTACCAACCAAGCATATCAAATGTTCCTGAGTCCTGAGTAGAATTACTCAACTTCCAAACAAGCCTGACTCACAACTAAGAAGTAACTTGGACCCGCAGAGATTCATCTTAATAATGTTACTAATATGGTGTGGAAAGCAGAGGATTTGAAGAGAATTGCTATGTAGTAGAGACTCGTATTTTCCTATTTAGTCTTATTTTGCTGTTTTATCCATATGGAAATTTTCATATTTGTTGATATTTGTAAAGTTCAGAATAGCAAAAAATTAAAATCCTTAAAAAAAAACAAGTGTTTGGAGTCAGAAGACCTGTGCTCAAATCCTAGCTCTGCCACTTGCAATCTGTGTGACCCCAGGCAAGTCACTTTACCTCCTTGAGTCTCAGTTTCCCCGTCTATAAAATAAAGGATTTGGACTCAGTGGCCTGAGGTGAGTAGTGAGCAATGTTTGTAACAGATGTCAGAGCCAGATTGTGAAGGGTTTGAAATACTAAACAGAAGGGTTTGTCTTTTATCCTAGAGGCAAGTCACTGAGCTTTCTTGATCTAGGAGTACAACCTGGAAAGGCCTGTGCTTTGGAATTATCACTTTGGCAAGTGTGCCAATGATGAATTAAAGAGACAGGACTAAAGCAAATTGACCAATTAGGAAGCTATTTCAGTCTTACAGGAGAGAGGTGATAAAGATCTGAGGCAGGGTAGTGGTTTTTTTAGTACAAAGAAGGGGACAAATATGAGAGATACTTAGGAGATGGAGTGAACAAGACTTGGCATCTGATTAGATGTGGGAAGTGAGGGACAGGGAAGAATGGAAGATGATTTCAAGGTTGTAAACATGGGTGACTAAAAGAATGGTAGTGCTCTTGACAGAAACAGGGAAGTTTGAAAGAGTAGGAGATTTGGGCAAGAAGATTATGAATCCCTCTTGGACATTTTGAATTTGAATTGCCTGTGGGACATCCATGTAGTGTGGTCTTGGCTGCCACAAGGCACTGTTAATTCATATTGGTCATAGCATCCACTGAAACCCTTTGATCTCTTTCAGAGAAAGTGCTGTCTAACTAGACCTCTCCAGTCTTGTACTTATAAAGTTGATTTTTTTAACCTAACTACAAAAGCTTAAAATTTATTCCTACTGTTTTCTATAAGGATTTTGTGGAAGGAGAATGCTTTGTAAAATAATTTTGAATTCTATATAAATGTCAGAGGATGTAGGAGGGCAAGGGGGGGGTGTACGTGCGCACAAGCATGCGTGTATGCATATGTGTGTATAATCCATGGCTTGATTGAGACTGATTCCAATCTCAGGGGCTTATCTCAAAGGATTATTTTCTCTCAATTGACTCGTCCATATTGGGAATTTATTCCAGGAAAACATCTAAATATCTAGCTTATATCTAGATCTTGATTTGGGTAAATGGGTTGCCCAGCTCCTGAGCAAGCACTTGGGGTAATAAATGCATAATGAGTAGAGGACTGCTTTTACTTTAACTCACAGAAAATGTCAAAGACTCATTGAAGCTCATAAATACCCATCCAAGAATACAGGTCCTCCCTTCTGTGCACTGGTCTATTCTCTGAATAGGGAAAAGGTGAAAAAAACAGACAACAGGCTGTCACTGTCTTAAAGATAGACACAATGGGGCAGCTCCAAAGAGTCTGTCCTCCCTGCAGCTCTAGTCTGTTTCTTGGGGCAACCTCAGTTCCTGAAATCCAATCAGGATTTGTCCCCTATCCTCTCATCCAATGACCATTCCTGCATCCTACATGAAGAGGTTAAGTATCTATCAGTTTCCCCAAAGGCTTACCAACCCATAAGGTCTTTAAGTGGATCTGTGGAACTCCAGATTGTGGAACTATACTGACCAACAACCTTGCGTATGCAAATGTTTCTGGAATGTGAATACCTCAAAAGAGCCCTGGGAGGAACTAGGGTGAGGAGAGGTAGTATTAATGGATGGCAACTAACTCTACTGGAAGGCAAGAGAGGAAAAGAAATTGAATATACCTCTTTGAGAATCCTAGTTTGAAGTTGGAAGGACCCTAGAAATTATCTAGTTCAACCCCCTCATTTTAAAGATGGGGAAACTGAAGTGCAGAGTGACTGTCCCAAGGTTACAGAGCCAGTAAGGGACAGATTCAGGATTCCAAGACAGATCATAACTCCATTTTCAGTGCTCCTCCCATTACACCAATGGTATATTCTGAAACAATACAGAGTGTCCCAAAAGTCTTAGGATGGTTTTAAACTGTTTAATAGCTTAAGTCATTTTATTTTATTTAAGCTTTAATAGCTTAAGACTGTACTAAGACTTTTGGGACACCCTTTTGTTTCAAAGGTTCCCTTCTTTCTGTATTTCAGGCTCTCTTGTCTAGGCTTTCAGATTCACGCACAGTAACAGCAGGAGCATGGCAATATTGATTATCAAATGGAGCCGCCTGAGTCTAAGTGGATAGCATCTCTAGGGCTCATGCTGTCTGACAGGCTTTACACAGCAACAGGCCCAGAACCTGGCACACATCATGGGGCCTGGGAACATTTACATGAATATTTCTCACAGTGCCGTTGGGTTTTCTTACCTACCAAGGCCTGAAGATGGCCATTTTCTTTCAACGGGTCACCAGAGCGAGTAGCACAAGCTCAGAGGGTCAGTCCCTAGGGAGCTGCAGGCCAAGCCTTTTGGGTACAAGCACAACCCTGTGCTTTCCTCTTGGGTATTCAGAGATGCTTGGGACTGAGAGCTTGATAGGACTTTTGAGACCACCCAGACCCCTCACTGAATAGATAAGGAAAGAACTGAAATGACTTTCTCCAGGTCATAAGGGCAGTAAGTAACAAAGCTGAGATTTGAATTTGGCTCCTTCGCATCCAAATCTATATTCTTCCCCCTCCCTCCATATTATACTACAATGCCGGAAAGATAGCATGTTCTGGTCCACAAACTGGACTCTACAACTCCATAGTTCCATGACTAATCCCTGATTATTATTGAACTTGTGTTATTATTCTATGAATATGTTTTATAGGTCTCTCATACTCATGCATATTTCTTGGGGGAAACATAGCAATTAAATGTAAGGGACTTGGTGCTTTGTCATGAGCCCCATTCCAATGTAAAGGTAACATATTCAACTTGGGATCCTTTTTGTTTTGTTGTGTTACAAATAACACAAAAATGGGAATAATAACCTTGGAACTCTTTGCCAGGACAGTCTACAAAAAAAAGAGGAGGAAGCAAAAAAAAAAGTCATTAGGCATCCTTGCATATTAATGAAGTGACCAAGATAAATTTGGTTATGCAATGGAAGCAGGACCTATTGGTAGAGGACTCAGTTCATTAATAGCCACATAATGTGACAGCTGGGGTATGACTGGGAGCACTTTGCTTAGGTCCCATCTCCAGGAGCTGTATTTCCAAGCCAGCAGGAAGGCCCAGTAAGAAGAAGGGTAAGCAGAGCAGTGGTGCCAAACCAGCTTCCTGGGAATCCTTTGTTCTGTATGGACAACTGCAAATAACTTTGGTGACTACACAGGAAAATTCCGAATGAGCCTCTACTCACATTTTTTTTCTTTCTTATGTTAAAAGACGGAGGGAAAGGAGGAGGGAGAAAGGGAAGAAGAAAGAGAGAGGGGGGATGATGGATGGAAGGAAGAGAAGGAATGGGAAAGAAGAAAGGAGCAGAGGAGGAGAGAAGGATGGGAAAAAAGAGGAACAGAAGGAGGCAAAGAAAGAATGGGAAAGGAAGGATAGGAAGAGGGAAGAAGAGAAGGGAGGACAAAAAAGAGCAAATTAGAAAGATGGAAAGAAGAAAGGAAGGAAAGGATGGATGGAGAGAAGGAAGGAAAGAGCAAAGAAAAGGAGGCAGAAGGAAGGAAAAAGGGAAAGGGGGAGGAAAGGAAGGAAAGATGGCAGAAAGAAAGGGGAGAAAGGAGCAACCAGATAATCCTCATCATAGCTCCTAGTGACTCCCATATCCCCCTAATATAGGAAGCAGCACTGAGATGTGATTGCTCTGGGACAGAGGGGGAGGTACACAACCTTTTCCTGCTCAGTCTTCCCCCAAGATAGCTGTACATACAGTAAGAATCTGTCTCTGAAGTCCTCTGGGAAATGAACAATTAATTGCTCATTAAATATGGTTCTAGGCTGTGGTCAGGGTTCCTGGGAGAAGGTGATTAAAGGGAAATGTGTAGTTACATTCTCATTGCTTAGTGAAGATTAGGATTAAAAATTCCTGTTATTACAGCTACTGAAAGTTTGGGCTGTGGTGTGTCAGATACTCTTACTAAGCCCATCCCTGATATTAGGGAAAGGGATTGCTATCAGCATTGCAACTCTTTGTATCTGGCCATACTGTCTTTGCAAGGAAGCCATTATAGTAATATAAAAACATCCATATATCACCAGCACCCTTCCCTGACTCCCAGGCTTGCTGAATTCTCTTCGTGTGCACTGCTCATTTTCATTGATAATTGTCTGTGGGTAAAGAGCTTTCTCTTTGCCAGCTCAGCTCCTCTGGCTGGACCCCATGGTGAAATCATAGTCCTTTGTGTATGACCTCACAGTCGGTTGCCATGGAGAATCAGTTGTATGACTTCAGTGATGGATTCCAGCAGAGTAGAAATTGTGTGGGAGGACATGCTTTTTTCCAAATACATATTCTCTTTCATAATTTTTGAGCAGGGAAAAAAAATAGAGCATTAAAATCATTCTTTACAGACTCAGTGTGTGTGTCTGTGTCTGTGTCTGTGTGTATGTCTGTGTGTGCACGTGTGTGCTTATCTGTGTGTGTGCATGCATGCATGTGCTCACTCTCTCAGTTTTCTTTCTCGGGAAGTTCCTTTTGCAGTGACTCATGAAAGAAAAGCTTAGGCAGATAGCTGCCTGATTTTCTAGTCTGGGTGTCTGGTCGGAGATATCAGATCTTGCCTTTTCACAAAGATAAAGTACTTACCTCTTCTTCCATCTGAAGACTATATCCTGCCCTGCAAAGAAGATGGAATCAGCTGCCTAGGTCTTTTCGGTCTCTAACCTCTGTAATCTGTTCTGATTGAGTCAGCATTTAGTTGATTTTTCACATTTTATAGGGCTATTGCAGAAACCAGTGAACAAAGAACCAAGCACCAAATTGGGAAAATGTTCTTCCAGGGTAGGAATACAAAGAAGACTTCTAAAAACATATAGGCACAAGACTCACTGTCACTGGTGAGAAAGAAACAAGGCTGAACCCAAAGAAAACCAACAGTCCCACTTTTATCTAGCAGTTGTAGACTCCAAGGAAGTCCAGGACAGAAAGAAATAGCGCTCCAAATGGTTGTTGTCCTTCGTTCTTGAAGAGGACCAAAATAACATCACTATGTTGTGCTCAATATACAGTGTATCTAACGATGGCTCATCTGACCAATATGAGCTCAGAAGATTCTAACACAGGTCTGGCAAAAATAGTCCATGTGAACATTTGGAATGGAGATGGCTATAAATTTGTGCATTTCACATTTCTTTTGAGCTGCTGCAAATCTGCTTCACTCATAAAGCCCAATACTTTCTTTGATGTGGGCAGCCATGCTGGTCAGTCCTGTGCCATTGTCTCCCATGTCTCACAATCAGTTCCAAAGTTCTTCAGAGAGACCTTGAGAATGTCTTTGTATTGCTTCTTTTGACCTCCATGTGTATGAGTTCTAGTGAGTTCTGGTGTGAGTTCTCTATAAAATAGCCTTTTAGGCAAACATATTTTCGGCATTCGAACAATGTGGCCAACCCATCAAAGTTGTGCTCCGTGTAGTGGAGTTTGAATGCTTGATAAAGTAGCAAAAAGTAGACATAGAGTAGGTTTCCATCAACAGGGAAATGGCTGAACAGACTGGTATAGGAACATAATGGAATGTAGCACAGTGATAAATGAGAGCTCTGGAAAAATCAAAGGAAAATGGGAAAAGACTTAGAAGCAGCATGCTGTGGTAAAGAGAACATTGGATTTAATCCCAAGAGGACCTGGGTTTAGATCCCAGCTCTGCCACCTGCTAAGAGACATAATGGAAAGAACACTGGATTTGGAGTTGGGGATCCCTGGGTTTGAATCCTGATTCAGAGACTTACTAGCTTTGTAAGCCTGAGCAAGTTATTTTCTCTCAGCCTCAGTTTCCTTATCTATAAATTGGGTATAATAATATCATTGACCTCACATGGTTTTTGTGAAGATATAATATATGTAAAATGCTTTGCAAACCCTAAAGTGCTGTGTAAGTGTTAACAATTATTACTTTGACCAAGTGATTCTGCCCCTCTTGGCCTCATTTGCCACATCTATAAAGTGAGAGAATTGGGTCAGATGACCTCTAAGATCCCTGTCAGATCTAAGACTGTGAAGTGAACAGAAGTTAAGAGACTTGTCCAGGGTCCCACAGCTAAGTATCAGAGGCTAGATCTGAACTCAGGTCTTCCTAACTTAAAGCCCTTTTTTCTATCTACCACCTACCTATCCGAGATATTTGCTCTCCTACTGATGACTGTGCTAAGTTCATAAGCTTATAGTTTTAGCAGAAAGGGGTCATATAGCCTAGCCCTCTCATTTTTACAGATGAGGAAAGTGGAGCCTAAAATGGATAAGGTCACAAGGACCCACGGTCACAAGGTCGGTTTAGGAAGTGACATAGCTGGGATTTAAAACCAAGTCCTCTGACACCAGATCAATTCTTACTGCCATACCCTCGGTTGATTTTGTTTAAGCTGTTTCTTCATTATAAGGGAGAGTTCAAATGTGTATGTTGGGGAGAGGAGTATCATCAGGAAATAAGTGTGGTATAAGGGTAAAAAGTATCAATGAAACCAAACAAAATGAAACCAGACCATAGAACAATATCTTCTCTACAGTTTAACATTTCACATTTGATCGGAGCATTATTCCTCATGCTGTATAGCAGCAAATGCATCCATGCTAGGACATTGATAAATGCAGGGCACCAGAGGAATGAAGGGTTCATAAGGATAGCTATTTAAAGTCTTTGTTTTCCCCATAGTTAAGAGAAGACCAATTTCATTGGCCTCTTACCATTGCTGAGTTTCTGTGGGGTCATACTGGCCCCTTCTTGAGCTTTCCTGTTATGGAACATTTTCATATCTCTAGAGAAGCTGATTTCATGATGTTGAGTTTTCCAGATCAGCAGCAACATCGTCATTGCCTTCTTATCTAGCAGTTGGAAAATGCCCCTGTTGCCTGGTCTGAAACCCCATGAGGGAAACCAAGAGCAACTGGAATCTGCCCATAGCTATTTTCAGTGCCATTTGTGGGATGCAAACCAGATCTCCACTGGGCACCAGGATCCAGCATCTATCAGCGTCTCTCTGTTTTCCATGTTTATTGTGGTCTCCTTCCTGTGCACCATACTGAAAAGCTTTTCCCCCAGGAGGGAGAGGAAGAGAGGGTAGAGGGGAATGGCATAGTTCTAATTAAATAAAAAAAAGCCAAGAGGAAACAGCCTAACTAATATTTGTCAGGGGAATCTTTGGGAGAGAGAAGGAAAGGGAATAGGAAGACCAAACTCAACTTACATTGGGCTATCAATATTGAAATTAGATATTTAATTTTCAGGCAAGAGATCTGAATGGTAATCTGCCCAGAAGGAATTGATACATGCAATTTTGCTTCTGACCTCCATGTTGTTTGTAAATGGATAGTGCAAGGTCCTAGGAAGGAAAGAGGCATCCTCTGGGACCCCCTTAACACCACTGGGCTTCATGAAATCTATTGACTTAAACCTGGGACCTGTGGGCAGCCAAGGGCCAGCAAGAATTTCGCTGGATTCTAGCAGGGCAGAACTCTGAATGTTTAGAAGAGGAGAGTGGTCAGCAATCTCTTCTTGCCCAGAGGCAGAAGTTTACAAGTAACTAAGAGAACATTTTCCTGTTACTCAGTCATTAGACTTGAAGTAGTCACTCATCATCTGTGCCCACTATAGGGGCTCATCCAGAAGGAACCGTAAGAAGTTCACAAGAAAAAGAACTGCCATTGTGTAACAGAAGCCAGTAGGCACTCAGGCTCTCCTTCCGCTTAGGTACATCCACTACCTCACTCTAATACTAACCTTGGGGTCCCTGGGTAGTGAGTGAGTGCCACCGTAAGGGTCTTTCTCATTCTACCAGTGACGAAGGATAGCTTTAGTACTGGCCATCCCACACACCTGTCATGACTTGCTTTCTCACTTCCACCTGTTAGAATCCTTAGCTTCCTTTAAGACTCAGTCAAAATTTGACTACTGGGGAGCCAATCAATCAGCAAGTCTGTATTAAGGGCCCATGTGCTAAGCATCAAGCTAGGTATCAGGGTTTCAAAGACAGAAGATGAAATAGTGCTAATTCCTACTTAAAGCACTACCGATCCCTCTATTTATTAAGGTACCCATCCTGCTCAAATTATATTTTTCTATCCAAATATTGTTTTCCTCTAATGTAGGAGATCTTAACATTTTTAAAAAATCTTTTGAGAACTGTATCTCACTCTAATTTTATATCCTTTGTATTTTATACATTTTAAAATGTTATTCTGAGAAGAGGTCCATAGCTTTGACTAGACTGCTAGAGGAGGTCCATGACACACAGAAAAGGTCAAAAATTTCTGCTCTAGTTTTAGAATGTCAGCTCCTTGAAAGCAAAGGTTGTTTTTTCTTTAATCTTTGTATTCCCAGTACCTAGCATATAGTAGGCACTTAATAAATATAGGTAGTTCTTTGGTATATAGATCTAGTAGTAAGCTTCACTGGGTCAAAAAACATGCACAGTAATAGCTTTTGAAGCATAATTCCAAGTTGCTTTCCATATTGGTTGTATGCAT
The DNA here is from genome assembly GCA_028627135.1 of Pseudochirops cupreus. Lineage (NCBI taxonomy): Eukaryota > Metazoa > Chordata > Mammalia > Diprotodontia > Pseudocheiridae > Pseudochirops > Pseudochirops cupreus. The sequence goes on along the minus strand of CM053581.1, from coordinate 552,143,738 downwards.
TCACATTTCCTCTAACAGTATACTAATGTATTAGTTTTCCCAAATTTCCTCCAGTATCTGTCATTTTCTTTTCTAATCATCTTAGCTAATCTGATAGATTTGAGGTGATAACTCAGAGTTGTTTTAATTGGTTTTTCTCTAGTTGTTAATGATTTAAAGCATTTTTCATATAACTATTGATAGTTTTGATTTCTTCCTCTAAAAACTGTATATTCATATCCTTTGACCATTTATCAATTGGAAAATGGCTCTTATCTTTATAAATTTGACTCCATTCCCTGAATATTTTAGAAAGGAGGCTTTTATCAGAAAAAAAGACTTGCTCATTTTTTTCTTTGTTTCTTGCTTTTCTTCTCATTTTAGCCGCATTGGTTTTGTTTGTGCAAAAACTTTCTAATTTTATTTAATCAAAAGTATCTATTTTGTGATTCTCTCTATCTTTTGCTTGATCATGACCTCTTCCTCTATCCATAGATTTTATAGATGATTTTGTCCATGCTTCATTAATTTGCTTATAGTATCATCCCTTATATCTAAATCATGAATTCATTTTGAACTTATCTTGGTATATGGTCTAAGGCAAGGATAGAGAACCTGCAGCCTTGAGGTGACATGTGACCCTCTAGGTCCTCAAGTACAGCCCTTTGACAGAATCCAATTCTCACAGAACAAATCTTGGATTCAGTCAGAGGACCACATTTGAGGACCTAGAGGGCCACATGTGGCCTCAAGGCCACAGGTTGCCCACCCCTGGTCTAAGATGTTGATCTGTGCCTAGTTTTTCCCAGACCGCTTTCCAATTTTCTCAACAGTTGTTGTCAGATAGTGAGTTCTTGCCCTGATAGCTTGGAACTTGGATTTATCAAATACAGGGTTATTGTGCTCATTTCCTCCTACATATCATATTCCTAGTCAGTTCCAGTGATCAGCCTTTCTTTTTCTTACCCAATGCCAAATTGTCTTCCAGATTTTTTGGTATAATTTAAATCTGGTACTGCTAAAGTCCTTTTCCTTCCCATTTTTTTCCCCACTGATTCCTTTGATATTATTGACTTTTTGTTCCTCCAGATGAATTTTGTCATTATTTTTCCTGGCTCTATAAAGTAATTCAGTGGTAGTTTGATTGGTATGGCACTGAAAAGGTAAATTAATTTAGGTAGCATTGTCATTTTTATTATAGTTGTTCACTCTACCCATAAGCAATTAATATTGTTTAGATTTGTCTTTACTTCTATGAAAAGTATTTTGTGTTTGTGTTCATACATATAGTTTGTGTGTGCGTGTGTGCGTGTGTGTGTGTGTGTGTTGGCACGTAGACTCCCAAAGAGATCAAAGGGAAAAAGAAAAAGAAAAAAAAGCATCCTTATGCACAATACTAAGTAGCTCTATTTGTGGTAACAAAGAATTAGAATTTTAGAAGATGTGTATCAATTGGAAAATGACTAAGCAAGTTATGGTATATGATAGAGGGAGTGATTTCAGAAAAACCTGGTAAGACTCATGTGAACTGATGCAAAGTGAAATGAAGAACAATGTATACATTAATAGCAGTTTTGTTACAATGATCAACTGCAGGACTTAGCTACTCGGGTCAATACATGACCAACAACAGTTCCAAAAGACTCACAAACAAATAGACTATTCACCTCTAGACAGAGAATTCATGGACTCAGAGCATAGATTGAAGCCTATTGTCTTTTCTTTCTGCCTTTCCTCCCTCCCTCCCTCCTTCCTTCCTTCCTGCCTTCTTTCCCTCCTTCCTCCCTCTCTTCCTTCCCTCCTTCCTTCCTTCCTTCCTTTCCTCCTTCCTCCCTCTCTTCCTTCCTTCTTTCCTTCCTTCCTTCCTTCCTTCCTTCCTTCCTTCCCTCCTTCCCTCCTTCCCTCCTTCCTTCCTTTCTTCCTTCCTTCCTCCTCCACTTTCTCTTTCTTCTCCTTCATGGATAGCATGGAAGTTTGTTTTGTACATCTATTTTTAATGAGTTTTATTTTTCTTGCCTTCTCACTTGGTAGGAAAGAAGAAAATGAGGGAAAGAATCTGGAACTGAAAACAAAATAAAAATTAAATTTTAAAAAGATAGATAAATGAATGAATAAATAGACAGATATAGGCAGCTAAGTGGCACAGTGAATCAAGTGCTGGACATGAAGTAAGGAAGACCTAAGTGTCCAAAGTCTCCCCCAGATATTTACTAGCTGTGTGACCCTGGGCAAGTCACTTAACTTTTGTATGCCTCAGTTAGCCTATCTATAAAATGGAGATAATAATAGAACCTAATCCCTCCCTTCCCCAGGGTTGTTGTAGGGATCAAAAGAGATAATATATGATGAGTACTTTATAAACTTTAAAGCAGTGTTTCAATTCTAGCTATTATTGTCAAATTGATCAGACCTCTTGGGTGAATGAAAAAGTTTCCTCTTCTGTCAAGTCTCATGCTTATGAGTTAATATATTTCAGACCTTTTGTGAGGTTTTTTTAAAATCCAAGAATTAACATGTTTCATATAACCAATATCCTAGGTCCAGCCTTCTTCTAGTTCTCAAAATTGCTTATTCATACTCACAGCATGTTCCTATAACCAGGGCTTCTGGGAAAGTAGTTGACCATTAGTTCTCTTTTTAGACAAGGTGAAAATATATCAGAAAGAGGAACTGAAAAGAAGATAGAGTTTATATCCCCTGTTGTGCTCTCAATCTCCAAATCCATCCTTGCTTTTGGAAAACAATCATAGATCACTTCTGAAAGCAAACCAAGTGCAAACCTATCTGTGACCAGGGTTCACTAGCCTTACAACAACATTGGCCCAATGACCTTCTCCAGCATCCCTCTTTTCTGCCTTTTCTGCAGTATGAGGTCTCCTTCCTCACAGTTGTATGGCTCTTTTAAGGAAGGTCAGCCCTTTGGATTCATATTTCTAAAAATCATCTAGTATCCAAGTCCAACTCTCTGTAGCCACAAATACTGGGTTTGGGAACTTTCTTGGGGTGTGTGTGTGTGTGTGAGAGAGAGAGAGAGAGAGAGAGAGAGAGAGAGAGGCAGACAGACAGACAGAAACAGCAATAGAGACAGAGACAGAAAGAGAGGGAGAGAGAGAGAGAACCACATGATATATTGGTTAGAGATGGCCTCACATTGGTGGTTGCACTTATATCCAGTTTGGTAGGATTAGGGTGGCAGAGAGGAAAAATCATTCAATGCAATGAGACATTGTGAGCAGAGAGTTGTACCAGGTGTGTTTGGAAGATAGTAAGAAAACTAGTCTGGTGGGAATGGACTGTTTTATAGAGAAGTAAAGGGGTGGAAGGTGCCTTGAGGTATTACCTCATAGTCATTAAATTAGCAAGGCTGGTAAGAGCTGGAAAAACTTATTGGAGGGACTGTGGGAATACAAGTATGCTAATTTACTGCTGAAGGAGCCATGGAATGATTCAACCATTCCGGAAAACAATTTGCAATTATTCAAGAAAAGTTACTAAATTATTCATACCAGTTGACCCATTACTGACTCTGCATCCCAAGGAGTTTATTGACATAAAGAAAAGACGTGTATCCAAAAGTATTCAGGAAAAAATTACCTGTGCTAGGAAGGAGCTAGCAATAAAATATGTGGCCAAGTATTGGAGGATGACTGAACAAAATGGGGATAGTGCAATATTGGTGTGCCAAAAAAAAAAAAAGATGATTGTGTTGAGTTTTGAGAAAGAAAGGAAGACTTGTATGAAGACAGCAAAGGTTGGGTTTGGAGTTAGATGATGAGTTCAGGTGCTGGCTCAGCCATTTCTTGCCTATGTGACCTTAGGGAAGACAATCAGAGGGTTGAACTAGATAACCTCAAATGTCTGTTCCCACTCTTTAAGTGAGACAGAGTAAAGAAAGAAAGCTATGAGAACAATATGCATGACAACTACTACAACAGTGGAGATAAGGACAATGCTAAGAGACCAAAAACTTGGCTCATCTACATGGAGTATAATGGGAGCAACTTATAAATGATAACAATTAGAATAATATGTGTAAAATGCTTAGCACAGTGGCCAGCACTAAGTATGTACTTAATAAATGCTTATTCCCTTCACCTTCCCCTCTCATCCATTTCCATATGTGTCAGAATTAAAGCATATATCCCTCCTTCCTATTAATCATAAACTATAAAATGGAAAGTGGCACCTGCTCTCAGTTGTCATCACATCATTAGCAAGTTTTACTTAACTTTTCCAGGAGTATAATTAGGGGAAGGGGTCCTTTGGGTATTTATCGAGAGGTATATGTTATGTTGAAATAAAATGTATGAATAAAAATATTTTTAGAAGAGTGAACAATAAGGTTAGAAGAATGACCCAGTCTATGGATGCTAAGTCTGTGGCAGACTACACTGAGTATGGGCGTTCAAATTCCAGTATATAAAGAGATCTCAGTATCCTTCTCTGGCTATTGCAGGCCAATGTGAGAACAGTACTAAGGTGAACAATTTTCTTAAGTCCTTGAAATGAAAAGGCATTGGAGAGGTCAATGGGGTCCAAAAAGATCCCTGAGTTGTTTTTTAAAAGAAGTTTTTGAAAAGCAACAAAGCAGTTGAATTAGTTGGCTTCTGAATTGGCATTGGGCAATTTCATTTTTCAAATGACATTTTAAGAGTGATTGATTTACTACGCCCCTGGACTCCAGTTCTGTTTTAGAAATCGAATCAGTTAATAACAAGGAGTAATTGCCTTTTTTCCCTCTTCCCCCCCCCCCCCCACCTCTCCTCCCACCTCTCTTCCCTTTCTTTCTCTGGAGTTGAATATGACCGCTTTGCTTCGAGTATAGGTGACAGTCCATGGTGTAGTAGAAAGACCACTGCCATATATGGTGGCACACAATTGTAATCCCTGCCAGTAGAGAGGCTGAGACAGGTGGATTTCTTGGCCTCAAGAGTTCTAAGCTGCAGTGGGATAAGCTGATTGGGCGTCCACACTATGTCTGGCACCATTATGGTAGGTACAGAGGGGACAAACTAGGCCAGGTCAGAAACTGAATAGGTCAAAGTTTTTGTGCCAGTTAGTAGTGGGATTAGAGTGGCCATGTGACTGGGCAGTGTACTTCCACTGGACAAGATAGGGCAATCAAGGAAGGAAGGAAGGAAAGAAGGAAGGAAGGAAGGAAAGAAGGGAGGAAGGAAGGAAAGAAGGGAGGAAGGAAGGAAAGAAGGGCGGGAGGGAGGGAAGAAGGGAAGGAAAGAGGGAAGGGAGGGAAGAAGGGAATGAAGGAAGAAAGGAAGGAAAGAAGGGAGGGAGAGAGGGAAGGAGGGATGAAGGACCACCGGATTTGGGATAAGAAAACTTGGGTTTGAGTTCTTGTTCTGTCATTATGTTACCTTGAACAAATCACTTTTGCTTTCCATTCCTCAGTTTCCCTACTTGTTGAATTAGTTGACCACTTTCAGATGTAATGTTCTATAACTCTCTGATCCTAGAAGGAGAAGCTCTATGTTCCCTGCATGTGATGTCTATCATAACAGTTTAGGCCTAGAAACAGTAATTTCTGAAGATCAAGTCCACCTTCTTGTCCCTGGTATACTTTCACATCCTGTATCTTATGTGGTCACTAAGTCAGCTACTTTTGACTTGACTGGAGAGGTGGTAGGTAGGGTTCACCTTTGCAGATGTCCAAGGGAGAGGTATACAGAGGAAAATGAAGACCCAGAATAGAGCCT
>CM053581.1:552118563-552137548 GCA_028627135.1 Pseudochirops cupreus | reverse complement strand
TAGTTGGAAGCCAGACTGCAAGGGATTGAAAAATGAGAAGGAAGGGAGGAAGCTAAGGTAGCTGGTGTCATTGCTGACCCTTTCTAGAAGTTTGGGTATAGAAGGGAGAATTTATAAAAGGCAGATAGGTAGCCTACAGGGAAGGACCATATGAAAGATCTTTGTGGATGAGAGGGAGACACTGCCATGTTTGTAGGAAATAGAAAAGAAGCCTGCAGATAGTGATTGAAGATAAAAGAAGGTGGGGGTAGTTAAGGAGGCAAGCTCACAGAGGAGAAAGGAGGGGATGGAATCAAGAGAGGGAGTGAAGGGGCTGACCAAGGAGAAGGGTTACATCTTCCTCAGAGTCTAAAGCAAAGGAAGAGAAGATGAGGAGAATGAAATGCTAAGTGTGAAATGTTGACATATAAAAAAAGTTGTATGGGGCAGCTAGGTGGTACAGTGGAGAGAGTGCTGCACCTAGAGTCAGGAAGATCTGAGTTCAAATCTGGCCTCAGATACCTGCTGTGTGACCCTGGGCAAGTCACTTAAGCCTGTTTGCCTCAGTTTCCTAATCTGTAAAATGAGGTGGAGGAAGAAATGACAAACCACTCCAGTATCTTTGCCCATGAATCCCCAAATGGGGTCACAAAAAGTCACACATGACTGAAAATTACTAACAACCGCAACAACAGATAGCCATGGTCTAATGAGATTTACAGAGATGAGCTAAAAGGAGGCAGTCCCAAGGCCATGGGGGCAGGCCCTCAGTAAGCTTCAGGGCCAGGTTGCTTATTCTAGCTCATTCATGTCTGAGCTCAGACTTCCACATCAGCAGCCAAACATCCAAGCCAGCAAGCGTACCCTTAACTCATTCTGTCTCTTGCCTTTCACCATATTACCCTGTCTTCCCACCCCAACTCATCCTAGCTATCTGCTTTGTTCAGGACTGAGGAAAGGATGTCATGTGTCAGCTTAGATTTGCAGCCTGAGTTATTTGGCTCTTATGAGCTTAAGGGAGATCCTTAACATTACTTAACACCTGTGTCCTGGTGGGAAAATTGATCTTCAGTCACCAGGGGGACACAGTATAATATATATCTCTCACTGTGGTAAGGAAGCACTGTCCATGGGCCCTAATGGATAAAACTCCTCTCAAGTCTCACAGAACCTTATGCAGGTCAGTTTTGTCACGCCTCTTTTAAAAATGAAGGCAATCATATTTGCCCCCTTTTCATTTTTAAGATTTGTTAATTAGGATCATGGAAGCACTTTTCCTGTTTAAGATTCGTTAATTAGGATCAAGAAAGCACTAGGCGTGAACGCCTGATGATCAATCAAACATACAAGGGAGGTGGCCAGAAGGAAAGGTGTCCTTCCATTTCTTGTTATCCATGCCTTTTCCCCTAGTTCTTGGTCTAAGTGTCAGATGAAGTGGTGGGGAAACTTGCATAACAAAAATCAACTCAACAAACCTATACTGAGCACCTTTATGTGCAAGGCACTGTGCTAGGCATGGGGTGGGGGGGACTACAAAGAAATGAAAAACCCATTTCTGTTCCTGAGAACCTACTTAGTGGGAGAGATGTGTGTATATATGTGTGTGTTTGTGTGAGAATAAAACATGCATGCAAATTCCTTCAAATTCAGCGTGTACTGTGCTAGGTGCTGGAGATAGAAAAACAGGAACAAAACAGCCCCTGACCTTGAGGTACTTATGTTCTTTTAGGGTGGGGGAACCACATTCATATCAAAGATTAAGTGTAAATCTTATACAAAGTGATGGAAGGGGATGGTCCTAGCAACAGAGAGAGAATCAGTCTGTTTTCTGTGGGAGGACATGCTTGAGCTGAGCACTGAAGGAAGCTAGAAATTCTTGGAGGTGGAAGTGAAGAGGGAAGATATTCCAGACATGGCAGACAACTTGTGTTAGTGAATGCAGACAGTATAGAAAGGAAGTATCACAGAGAAGTTAGACTTCCAAGTCAGGAAGTCTTGGGTTCAAATTCTGCTTCTAACACTAGTTGTGTGCCCCTGGATAAGTCAACCTCTACCTTTATGAACCTTGGGCAACAACCTAAGACTTATCCACTAATTGCTGTACAGATCACAGCCTCTATTGGTGAAAGAAGTTGCAACTGATTAAATTAAAAATTCTTATGGCCCAGAAGTAAATGGAATGTGTAAAGAGCAGGGAAAGGTTATCAGACCACCAGAGACCAATAATGTCTTAATCAACAAGTCTCACAGCCCATTTTCATTCCTGGATTGTTTTGTAGCACTTGACACTCTTGACCTCCCTCTCCTCCTATGTATTCCCCTCTCTGAATTTTCATGGCACTGATTTCTCTTGGTTCTCCTTCCACAGTAACATATCTGACTTCTCCTTCTCAGTCTCCTCAGCTGACTTATCATCCATATCACATCACCTAATTGCAGGTGTCCCTGAAGACTCTGTCCACAGTGACATTCTCTTCTTTGGTGATTTCATCAACTTAATGGGTTTGATGATCATCTCTATGCAGAAGGTTCCCAGATATAGACAGATTAATAGATAGCCAGATATGTATTTATATTCATGTATGTATACATGTACATAAACATACATACACAAACACACATAATATCTCTCCTGAAATATAGTCCCATATTATGAACTGCCTTTTGACCATCTCAAGACAAATGTCCCACCTCAAACTCAACGTGTCCAAAACAAAACCCATGCTCTTTCCCCTCAAACCCTCCCCTCTTCCAAATTTCCCTGCTTCTTTCAAAGGGCACCACTATCCTCAGTCTTGAAGGAAAGCCAGGGAAACTGAAAGGGAAAGGTGAGGAGAGAAAGCATTCCAGGTGTGAAGAATGGCCAGTGCAAAGACACAAAGAGAGGAAATGGAGAGTCATGTGTGAGGAACAGCCAACAGGCCAGTACAGCCAGACTGCTGAGTGTATGGACAGGACAAATGTCCAAGGAGATTGGGAGGCTTCAAGGAACTTCAAATGGCAAATTGAGTTCCACAAACCCCTTTCAAATCTATCTCATTCTTTTCATTCACACATCCATCACGCTATTACAGGCCCTTGTCCTCTCTCACCTGGGCTATTGCCATGGCTTCCTAATCAATCTCCCTGCTTCAAATCTCTTCCCACTACAAATCATTCTCTACTCAGCTGTCAAAGGAATTTTCCTAAATCACAAGTGTGACCATGTCACCAGTCTACTCCATAAACAACAGTGGTTCTTTGTGATCTCTGGGGTCAAATAGAAATGACTCTCTTTGGCATTTAACTCCCTTTACATATGGCTCCAACCTACCGTTCCAGCCTTGTTATATACATTATTCCTCTTCAGGAACTCTACAATCCATCCAAACTGGCCTTGTTGCTATTCCTCACACATGACTCTTTCTATCTCCCATCCCCTTGTCTTTGTACTGGCTGGACCCCATGTACTCCTTCCTCACCTCCACCTCCTAGGAAACTTTCTGTTTCTTTGAAAACTCCACTTAAATACCACCTTTGGCATTAAGCTTTTCCTGACCCCCCCCAACTCCTGCTGTCTTCAGCTTCCAGATCACCTTATATCTATTGTGTATACAGTTAGATATACATAGATATGTGCACAGTGTCTCCCTCAATAGAATCAAAGCTCCTTGAAGGCAAAGTCTGTTTCCTTTTGTAGTCTTAGGTCAACAAGTATTTAAAATCTAGAGATACAAAGGAAGGCAAGATCAGTCCATGCTCTCAAAGAATTCACAGTCTAATGGGGGAGCCAACATGCAAACAACTCTGCACACAAAAGATGGAGCCAGAATAGATTGGAGATGTCGGAAGGAAGGCACTAAGGGTAAGGAGAACTGGAACAAGCTTCTTGCAGAAGGTGGGACTTAAGCTGATATTAAAGCCTGGTGGTAGAGATGAGATGAGAAGGGAGAGAGAACCAGGCACAAGGCAGAGCCACCAAATGTCAAGTCAGGCGATAGAATGTAGTGCCCAAGGAAGAGCAGGAAGGTCAGTGTGGCTGAACTGTAGAGTAAGTGGAGAGGAGTTAGGTGTAAAAAGACTGAAAATGTAGGAAAGAGCCAAATTAGGAAGGGCTTTAAAAGGCAAACTGAGGGTTTTTTATTTGATCTTGGAAATGATAGGGGTACCCTGGAATTTATTAAATAGGAGAAGGAGTGATATTGTCTGACCTGCACTTTAGTAAGATCAGCTCAATGAAAGAAAATGAGAAGAACCTTGAGGTAGTTAGAATAAGCTGAAGATGATTATAGTAGTCCAGGCAGGAGGTGATGGGGCCTATATCAGGGTAATGGAATGTCAAAGGAGAGAAGGAGGTATTTTCAAGAGATGTTTTGGAGATGGAAATGGCAGAACTTGACCACTGATTAGATATGGGGATTGAGAGTGAAGAGTTGAGAATGACACACGCAAGCTGTGAGCCTGGTTGACTGAGAAGATGGTGGTGCCCTCATTAGCAATAATTAAGGGCAAAGATAGAGGGCTCCATTTTGGACACATTGAGTTTAAGGTGTCTATGAGATATTTGGTTTGATATGTTGAATAAGCAGTTGGAGGTATGAGATAAAGGTCAGAAGAGAGGTTAGGTCTAGACAAATAAATCTGAAAATCATTTGCATAGAGAGGATAATTGAATCCATAGGAGCTAATGAGATCACCAAGCAAAAGAGTGTGGAAGGAGAAGTAAAGAAAGCCCAGAACAGATCCTGGGGGGACACCAATAGTTATCAAGGGTGACTTGGATGAATAACCAGCAATGGTGACTGAGAAGAAATGGTCAGATAGGTAGGAGAACCAGGAAAGAGCAGTGTCCCTGAGACCTAAAAAGAAGAGAATATCGAGAAGAAGGTTATGAACAGGGACAGAGGCTGCAGAGAGGTCAAGAAGGATGAAGACTGAGAAAAGGCCATAAAATTGGCAATTAAGAGACCACTGGTAATGCCTAATACATAGTAGAAGCTTAATAAATGTGTATCGGCTGATTGATTTGGTTGGTTCATAAGAGAGGGACAGTTTCAGATTATGAAGACAAAGGTATATGGAGAAGGTGACATTCAAAGTGGATATTAAAGTATGGACAGCTAGGTGGTGCAGTGAATAGAGCACTGGCCCAGGATTTCAACTGTCAAAGATTGGAGACAAGTGGACTATCCCAAGCCTGGGAAATAGATAAAAGCAGGAAATTGAGGGAAAAGACCAGGGAAGAGAGTGAATAGACTAGTTTGGCTAAAGAACAGGACACACAAAGAGAAGCAATGTAAGATAAGACCAGAAGTGGAGTTGGAGCCAGAACATGGAGGGACTTGAATGCCAGACCAAGGAGTTTGGATGCTCCTGCATAGGCAATGGGAAGCACTGAAGTTTTTTGACCAGATGAATTATGTGATCAGATCTTGGCATGAGGAAGAGTAATCTTATTGAGGGATGGAGAAAAGGAAACAGACACAAGCTACAGTGCAGCCAGAATGGCACCACATTGTTCGCCCGCTGGAGTGGTCCCTGTGGGCCAGGAAGCCCTGACTGAGATGGGAGAGTAGTAGCACCACATTCACTATGGACAAGTCACTAGGATCAAATTAGTTAATATACTGTGCATAAAGCAAATTCTGTAGCACTATAATGATGTCAATTGAGCCTCAGTTTCCTCATTTGTAAGAATAATGCCTATACCTACTTCCACAGGCTTATTGTTGGGCTCAAATGATAGAATGTATGTAAGACTTTTGGCCAGACTTAAAGCACTGTATGATAAACGTCTAAATGTTTTAAGAGGTTTTGGAAACTGATATAGGAGTGCGAGATATTATTAGATTTGCCCCCACTGGGCTGGATCTGAAAAGTTATCTAGCTCCTAAATTTCAGTTTACCTCTTTGAAGCCCTCCCCCATCTTTTCACTGAATGGGCATGAGCCAAGGGGTGGGTTATATGTGCCTTTGACCAACTTGCCCTATCACTGAGGCTGAGTCCCTCCATTCTGATTCAGAGCAGTGAGTATCATATGCAAGCCACGCTAGTTAACTGCATGTGTATAACTATATGAAGAGATTTCTCCTGAACGCTTTTCCTTGACCATTCTTGATATACACTAATTTCTTCACATTCTTTGTGGTTGCTTAGCAATAAGACCAGGAGATGTCAGCAGGATAGAGTCGCATTCCAAAGGCAATCATCACCTTCCTCTTCTGCATTTCATTTACTTGTCAAGTTCTGGTGATGGACCCTCAGATGGGCATGAGGGTCTGTATGTGTCCAGGGTTCAAATGCCAGTGTGGATCAGAGGAAGGGAACAGGACTGGAGACCTAGAGATGAACCCAACGTCAGAGGTGAGTGTAGTTGAACCCCCTCTGATAAGGGAACTGAAGGCCAACATTACCCAGCTGGTAAGCATCAGAGGCTAGATCTGAACCCAAGTCTACCAACTGCGGGGCCCAGACTAACAGCCCCAGTGGACTGGGTCAAGTCTCTGATGGGCTCTAATGATACTAGTGGTATGTATCACTGACACAGAGAGAATTATAGAACATTATAGAATGTTATAGAACAATATAGAACATTAACTCCCTCCCTCTCTCCCTCCCTCCCTTCCTTCCTTCCTTCCTTCTTTCCTTCCTCCTTCCTTTCCTTCATTCATCCTTTCCTTCTTTCCTTCCTTCCTTCCTTCCTTCCTTCTGTTATGAGGACTGTGCTTTGTAAACCTTAAGACACTATAATAATATGAGCTATTTCAATCATATTTATACACTTTTTCTTTTACATCCGGTATTAGCACTGATTAAGAGGGAAAGGGGGATTTCTCAAACCTGAGACTGCTTTTATTAATCTTTTGTAGAACTCTCCTTTATGTATATATAGGCAGCTAGGTGGAATGACGGATAGAGTCCTGGGCTTGAAATTTGGAAGTTTTGAGTTCAAATCCTCTCTCAGACTCTTGCCACCTATATGTATAATCCTGGGCAAATCACTTATCTTCTCTGTCTCTCAATTTTCTCATCTGTAAAATGGGAACAAGAATAATAATGATGGCACCTACCTCACCAGGTAAGAATCAAATGAGTTAATATGTGTGAAACATTTTATAAGCTTTATAGAACTTAATACGATTATTATCTTGAGTTCCCAGTGCTGAGTTCACAAAAGTCGCCTTCCAATTTGTAGTTGAGTCTCCTAAGTGAACCTGCCATCTAGGAAGAAGAGACCCAAGGAAATCACAGGCTCATTCTTCTATCAGACACGTCTCCTACTCTAAAGTAATAAACTGGCATTTGTTTTAATTACAAACAAAACTAGTATCTGGTAACTAGAACTAAGGTAGTAGACAAAAGCCCTGAATTTGGAATTAGAGGGTCTGGATTCAAATCTTGTCTCTGTTACTGCCTGTGTGACGTTAGGCAAATCATTTCTCCTCTATGGACCTGTTCATGTGGGATTTTATTTTACTCAACTGCCCATATTTGTTGCAAAAGGGGTTTGTTTGGTTTCCTTTTTTTTTTTACAAATTGATTTTTTTTTAGTTTACAACATTCACTTTCAAAAGTTTTAAATTTTCTCCTCCTCCTTCCCAAGATGGGATCCAATCCAATATGTATACATTCTTATTAAACATGTTGTCACATTAGTCATGTTGTATAGAAGAATTAGAATAAATGGGAGGAACCATGAGAAAGGAAAAACAAAAGGAAATAAAAAAAGAGAGCAAATAGTATGCTCTGATCTGCATTCAGACTCTATCTCTGGATGGACTCCTCTGAGTGTGAATAGCATTTTCCATCACAAGTCTTTTGGAGCTGTTTTAGAACCTTGCATTGCTGAGAAGAGCTAAGTCTATCAAAGTCAGTTATCACACAGTGTGGCTGTTTCTGAGTACATTGTTCTCCTGATTCTGCTCACTTCACTCAGCATCAGTTCATATAAGTCTTTCCAAGCTTTTCTGAAATCTGCTGGCTCATCATTTCTTATAGCACAATAGTATTCCATTACATTCATATACCACAACTTGTTCAGCCATTTCCCAATTGATGGGCATCCCCTCAATTTCCAGTTCTTGGCCACCACAAAAAGAGCTGTCTTAAACATTTTTGTACATGGGAATCCTTTTTCCATTTGTATAATCTCTTTGGGATACAGCCCTAGGAGTGATATTGCTGGGTCAAAGGGTATGCACATATTTATAGCTCTTTGAGTATAGTTCCAAATTGCTCTCCAGAATGGTTGGATCAGTTCACAACTCTACCAACAATGCATTAGTGTTCCAGTTTTCCCACATCTTCTCCAGAATTTGTAATTTTCCTATTTTGTCATGTTAGTCAATCTGATAGGTGTGATGTGGTACCTAAGAGTTGTTTTGATTTGCATTTCTCTAATCAATAGTGATTTAGAACATTTTTTCATATGACTATAGATAGCTTTAATTTCTTCCTTAAAATGATTTTTAGACATATGTGTATGTGTAAACTTTTAAATTGAATGGGCAGGATGAGAGAAAGAGAAAATAGATACTTGTTCATTGAAAAATAAAGGGAGGAGGGAGAAACACAGAAAAGACTGAAAAGTAAAATAAGGGGTCAGTCTTGACAAGCTCTGAGGTTCTTCCAAGCTCTAAGTCATGTGAACTATGGTGTTCTCTTCCACCAAAATGTATCTTGAAGGAAACCAGTGTGGGTTTAAAGTCCCTCCCACTGAAATGATTCTGAGCACAGAGAAGAGCTATGGGCCTGCTCCTCCAGGGTCTCATTACTCCTCTGGAAGCTTTGGAAGCCCAGTTTGAGGAGGGAGATTCTGGAGAGTCTGGCCACGTGAATGAGCAACTAGAGGCTGCCAATCTCAATTTCTATGTGGCTCGTCCCTCCCCAGCACAGACATCTTTATCAAAATATAGCTTTCTTAATCTGGCTTTTCCTTTTACACATTCATTTAGCATATGTGCAGAGCAAATGCTAAGAAAATTAGTCCTATTTCTTCCTTTGAAATGATTGGCATGCTATACACTGCCATGCATAATTCATTGGGCAAATCTTAGAATACATTTCCTGATCATGTGGAGTAGAGATGGTTTATGCAAATATCTTGTGACATCATCCTGCCCCATCTGTAAGAATTTACATTTCCTGACACATGACTTTACTCCACAGCCTCCAGTGTCCAGGTCCTCTGGGGATCTGACTGTTGCTGCAGAGATTCAGATTGGGGGGAGGGGGAGGTTGCATGGGGGAAAAATTACAGTAACCTCTTGTTGTCAAGGAAGTTTGCTCCCTGCTCTAGCAAGTGGAAATTTGTGTTTTGTTTAATTAGGCAAACTCATTTATTCCACTACGTTCAGCTTGTTGGAGAAATATCTGATCCAGGAAAAGAGAAGGAAGAGGATGCAGAATTCCTTTAGATGCCTCTTGCATCAACCACCATTGTTTGCACATAATTGCTTTGAAAATTCATCTTGAGCCCTTTGTGTCTAACCTGTATCTGACTGGAATGCTCTAATAGTATTGTTGTCTTGATTTTGTCAATCACCCAGTGTTCGGGCCCCTAATGGCTACATCCTAGAATCTATATCAGGGAGTATAAGTCACTCCAATGGCTCAGTGTGCCACCCACCCTCCCCCCATCTCTTGGTCGCAGCCCTTCCTTTTCTGACCCAATTGGTTGCTTTATTTGCTTTGACTCACATGGAATGGCAGTTTAATTAGATTAGATAAGAGCATACTCAAATTAAAGGCAAAATATATATATACACATGTCACAAAGTACAATATTCCACTCCTTCCCACACTATCCTCCAAGGTCCCTTGCAGCTACATGAGTGAACAGAAGGTGCTTCATTCTAAGGTCCCCCCAACCCATTCCAGGGTCTCCAACTGGCCTATGAATCAGGATTTCTGGGGCAGCAGCACCTGGAGCCCAGCCTGGGGTGGGGGTGGGGGGATTGTTATAATGTCACCTCTGATTGATGGCAGCTGTCCCTAGTCTATATCCTTCACCATCAAGCTCCAACAGCCAGTCAGCAGGTGAATCACTCCACCATCTACCATCCAGACCATCCCTTTCCAGGTTCTTTAATGCCTGGGAGACAGAGGGACAAATTAAGCTTGGTTTTAATATCAGAGTACTGGCTGCAGGTTAGAGGGCTCCTCTTTCCTCTCTGTTTATCCTCCTATGTTCTTAAAATAGAGCACACAGATTATCCAGTCCAAGAAATTTGGAAGATGACAAATTCATCCTCATTGACCAAGGTCAGTGGGTTTCTTATTAAAGTAAGAAGAATAGAGGTGGAATGAGGAATTGGGCTCTGGGGACAAGGTTTTATTTTATTTTTGGCAATTTTTATTTCGATTCCTTCCTCCTTTCTTCTTCTCGCCTCACCCTCTCTTCCCTTCCCTTCTCTTCTTCCATTGTGTTTTTCCTTCCCTCTTCTTCTTTCTCAGAGCCCAGAGTAGCTGCCTGGGATGCTGCAGACAGAGGGGGCTGAGTTTATAATGGATACTCAATAAATGTAATGAGAGCTCAATTAAAACTTTTCACCATCTTAAGGTCTGAACTTCTGGGTCATTTCCTGGAAATGAAGGAGGAAGATTCAGTAATTAGCACAGGGGAACTCAGGCTTGGCCTTTGTCAGACTCATCAGCTGAGACTTTCCTCTAAGCTCTTACCTGACTTACTGTGCTCTGTGCTAGGGGAACATGAAGACAAACCACCAGACAGGAAGAGATTTGCAACCATGCTCGAGGGTGGTGTTGGGTGGCGGCCCCTTCTCTCTCCCTGCTGCTGCTGCCAGACCCTGGCTTGCTCCTTTTCTTACCTGGGATTTGGTTTTTGCAGGGTAGAAATTATATTTTGTGAGCAGGACTTAGATGCATAATTTAAAAAGTAACATTCCGAGTTTCTCCTCACTAGCTGCAGAAGAGGAAAATGTGTTAGGGGGCAGCCTGGGCCCTACTGCAGTGCTTCAGCTACAGTATGGCCAGCTCCTCTGAGTTGTTTCTTCCCCCCCTTCTCTCTGTGGCTCCAAGAGGCAGCAAGGCATGATGGAGAGGGAGCAGAGAAGATCTGGGTCTGAGTCTTTCCATATCCTGCTGTGTGACTCTTACCAAATGCTTTTACCTCTCAGTGTTCTAGCCATCATGAAAACTATAATTTGTAGAGAGGGCACTGACCTGTATCGATAAAGGGCACCTCTACCTCTGAAAGCACAGGTTCAGACTCTGTCCTTATTATCCATCTGGCCCTGACATTTCCAAAAACCTTTAACAACCAGCTTCCTCTTCTGCACAAGCAATGAAAGAGACCTAATTGTGCTCACAATGATTGTAGAAAGAGGCTGGGGAGCAGCTAGGTGGTGCAGTGAATAGAGCACCATCCCTGGAGTCAGGAGGACCTGAATTCAAATCTGGCCTCAGACACTTGACATACCTTACTATGTGTGTGACCTTGGGCAAGTCACTTAACCTTAATTGCCTTCCCTTACCCCTTCAAGGAAGGAAGGAAGGGAGGGAGGGAGGGAGGGAGGGAGAGAGAGAGAGAGAGAGAGAAAGAAAGAGAGAGAGAGAGAGTGAAAGATGAATAAAGAAGTCAGGATTTGGATCCCAGTGATGTTTAATGGTCCTGTCTGTGTAACTTTGGACAGCTCAGTTCACGCCGGGGCTTCTTCACCTGGAAGAGGGATATCCTGATACCTTGATTCACTTCACATATAGAGTTGTTCAGAGGGAAGCACCTTAGAAGTATGAGTTGTTATTCATGGATGAATGTTAATGGCCCAGCATTACCTGACACGAGGTTTCTAGGTGGTGGTGATAGATGGAGCCCAGGAGAGCATGAGGCTGACAAACAGAGGCAACAAGCCAAATCATAATCAAATGTCATGGGGAGATAGTTGGCGCTTGTTCTCCCCACAGCAGACGAGCGTCCCAGACCCAAGGTCATCCTGAGGAAAGGGCCAGGCTATGATGGAAACCTCGCCGGGGTCACTGCCCTCGTGCTTTTGGCAGCCTAATTGACGGTGAATGAGTATGGAGGAAGAGCTCCAAGCAGAGCTTGCTGATGAGCATGTAAATAAAATGCAGTACGAGCAGCAGGGATTGAGGGGGAAGCATCTTGTGTAAAAATAAGCATGCTCTGAGCCCTCTGACTTCATCTGCAAGCTGGGGCCCGCTCGAGAACCTCCCCCAGGGACCCCTCTTTTTACCACCCTCCCCGCCTTTCCCCTGACCTAGGAAAGAGACATGGAGTGAACTAACCAGCTCTTCCCTTCCATTCTGTCCCGCCTTCTTGACTCATGGAGCACGACTTCATAAGAGTGCACGCCTTATCATTGTGGGCACAGCCAAATGCTAGCTCCCATTCAGCCCTTCTTTTGGAGCAGATGCCAACAATGAAAAGGATTCCAGGCATGTCTAGTTCTGCTTCTGATTATGTTGGTCCATGTCTGGGCCCTCACTTTCTCGTGTGCCAGGGAGAGCTCCCACTGAAATGGCCCTCTGTGTCACCACAAGCAAAGTAAGGCCAAGGGCTAAGAAGCTATCCTACATTTGTTGTGTCCCCACTCTGTATATAATTATAGGTGCTTATGTTGTCAGAGAATGTAAGAGCCTTGAAGGCAGGGATTGTTTCACTGGGTCTTAGTACAATACGAGGAAGTTAGTAACTGCTTAATGAATACTTGTGGATTGGCCGATTGATTGGCTGATGGGTGAGTTGCCTGAATGTAGTTAGCAGATCTGGCTTATGCCTCTAAAGGTCACTTTTAATCCCTGAATCACTCAAATGCATACCTCAGCTCTCCATTTTAATATTGAGAAACAGCCAGGCCAGATAGCTCTTGATGTGAGTAGGGAAAAGCACCGCTCTAGCAGAGATGAGGCCAAAGCTAGGCATAGCTAATACGTTTTTATATGAGCACCATGTACACTCCAAGGACAGGTAGGTTGCACAGTGGCTAGAGCACTGCATCTGGAGTCAGGAAGACTAACCTTTGTGAGTTCAAATCCAGCCTCAGACACTTACTAGCTGTGTGACCCTGGGCAAGTCACTTAACCCTGTTTGTCTGCTTCCTCCTCTGTAAAATGAGCTGGAGAAGGAAATGGCAAACCACTCCAGTATCTCTGCCAAGAAAACCCCAAATGGGGTCACAAAGAGTTGAACAAGATTGACATGACCCAACAACATGTACATTCCCAGAGGAAATGGTTCCAAGGTGCAAATTCGGGTCATTATTTACAAAATCAGTTGGTTTTCCATTCTCAGGACCCTTGTCAGATTAGTGAGCAGTCTGGAACCCATGCCACACACACAAAACAGTAGAAAGAATATGAAATATTTAGTCTGGAAGAGGAGCTTAGAGAAGATGAGGTGGCCTTCTTCAAGTGTTTGAAAGTCTGTCACACAGAAGGGGTAGATTTAATATTGTGTAGCTTTAGAAGATAAAATAAGGACCAATTAAGTGTTTAAGGTGTTAGAATTTTGCTCAATGGAAGGACAAGATTTCCAAAGGTCAGAGCTACCCAACCATAGAATCATTTGCCTTATGTGGTAGTGATCTCCCCATGACTAGGAGTGTTCAAATAGATGATGCTAAATGATCACCATTCAGGCATAGTATGGGATATTTGATGGGAAGCTGGACTGGGTATCCTCTAAAGCCATAATATTTAGAGCTTTAAGAGACTTTAGAGATCATCTAGGCCAGGGGGACTTAACTATTTTATGAGTCATGGAACCCTTTGCCAGCCTGGTGAAACCTATGGACTTAATCATTGAAAAAATGCTCAATTCAGCTAAAGTCAGTAAAAATAAAGATGTAGGTGTTTTCCTATTCAAGTCCATTGATCCTCTGAAATCTAGCCATAGAATTGCATTGACCCCAGGATAAGAACTTCAGATATAATCCAACTACTTTATTTTGTAGAGAAAGAAACTAAAATTCAGAGAGGGAATCCTATTTTTGCAAGGTCATATTTCATAGTAAGTACCAGAATGGGATAAATGTAAAGTAAGTAACAAATGAATGAATATCCGTATTTACAAAGTGGTTAGCTTGGGAGGGAGGGAAGGCACTTGCAGCTGGTGGGATCAGGAAGGGCTTTGTGCAGATGTTATCTGAGCTGAGTTTTAAAGGGACTGAGGGATTCTGTTGTTCTACCTTCATTTTCAAAGAGGACCAGTGACGTCATAGGGTGATATCTTGACTTGCCTGTGAATTGTATTGAAGTGAGGCAGAGTTGCACAGCATCATCAGCCTCATTCTCCCTTCCACAGTCATTGATGTCCAGGTGCAAGCCAGAAATCAAGATGACTTGCTATGGCTTAGGATGCAGTGGCACCTTGGTGGCCAAGCTTTAAGCACTCCACAGCACCTGCTTTAGCTGCCTTCTTGGCCATCAGAACAAATTGTTCTTATCTGCCCATTATGCCAGGGAAGTCTTCACTTGCTTGGTGCATGCCCCCTTAACTTACCAAGAGATTTGAGGACTGTTGGTTACCCTCAACCTGCTTTAGCTTGTCTACTGAGATGATTTACTGAAGTGTGGCCACAGTGCATGCTACAGCTTCTTAGAGCCAGACAGAGGTAGGGAGAGAGTGCATTGCAGGGATGTGGGACAATTAATGAAGAGAGAGATGGGAGATGGAGTCTTATCTGGCAGAAAGAGAGAAAACTGATTTGGCTGGACTTGGAATGTGGGATAGAGAATGAGTGAGGATGGGAAAGATAGGGGGAAGGCAAGGTGTAAAGATCTTTAACAGGTAAAAAGAGTTCATATTCTACCCTATGGCCAATAGGGAGCCCCCAGAATGTATTGAGTAGAGAAGTAATATGGTCAGATCTGTGCTTAAGGAAAATGACTTTGATAGTGGTGTGCGGGATGAGTGACCAATTTAAGGTACAAAGACTAATTAGGTGCTGTTGCAGTCATGTAAGTGAGAGGAGATGAAGGCTTGAGCTACAGTGGTAGCTTTGTGAGGAGAGAAAAGGAGTCAGTCCAATGTGCAGGTAGAAACTTCAAGATTTAGCAACTGATTGGTTGTGTGAGATGATGGAGAAGGGAACTGATGATCATGTTGGGAGAGGTTAGAATGATGAGACAGAAATAGGGGGGTTTGGAAGAGATGGAGATTGTGGAGGGGAAGGGGAGTTGAATTTTGGACATTTTGAATTTGAGATGTCTCCAGAATGTCCAGTTTGAAATGTGCGTAGGTAGTTAGTGACACAGAGCTGAAACTCTGGTTCAGGGGGCCAAATGACTGGGCATGGTCTACCTATTCCAAACTGGTTGTGATTATCCACCTAACTTCATCAGGGAGAAAATCTGAGAATGGATTGCTTTTGTCTGGTTTGGTTTGGGGTTTGAAGTTGAAATCTGAGTACAAATTTAGGAGGTGAATCTGTTCTCATCCCCGTGGTATTATTTCAGCAGAAGAAGAAAGAAAAGAAAAGCCATAAATCAAAAGGGCAAAGACATCGTGAGTAATTCAAAATCTCTCCCTAATCTTAAAGTAATCACTGACTCAGAATATCATTGAGAAATGACCGTGTAAATGGGATCAAAAATTGTCTATTATATGCTTAGTAATGTGCATTAATCTCTTTGCTCAGTTATCTACCTCAAGAGACCACACTGGCCACCTTGGTATCAGTTACCCGCATTGTAGTTAGAGTGACTACTAGGAGCTAGCCAGACTCCGGGAGCATACATTGGAAAATCAGCCCTGAGTTGATGAGTACCAAGAGGAATCCAGTGTGTGTTTTGGGCATCTAGATGGCAGAGTGGATATAGCACTGGGCTTGGAATCAGGGAGACTCATCTTCATGACTTCAAATCTGACCTCAGACACTTACTAGCTGTGTGACGCTGGGCAAGTTACTTCACCCTGTTTGCCTCAGTTTCCTCATCTGTAAAATGAGCTGGAGAAGGAAATGGCAAATCACTCCTGTATCTTTGCCAAGTCATGGAGGGTCAGACATGACTGAAATGATCGAACAAGTATGCGTGCTTGTGTGTTTGCATGTATAGCAGTGACTCCTTCAGCATATGTAGCAAGAGGAACTGGCTCCACCCCTTCCAGATGCATTTCAAGGCAGTGTTGGAGGGGTGGCCTGGAAAGGAAGAACACTGGCAAGGCCCTGGAAGCCATTTGAGGTTGGGTGATGGAGGTTTGAGTAAAGGGAACAACACAAAGCCACACAAAATCCCTAGAGAAGAATCATAATAGGAAAGAGCTCCAGCTACATGGGCTGAGGCCTGGAGGAAAGAGTGTGATGGGAACTAGCTGTAGCCATGTGGACCAAGGTCAGAAGGCTTACCTTAGTGCAAAAGGAGGAGCCAGCAGCATAAGCTCCAACCTTCCCTTTGCTGGAGCTGTGCTCAGGGACCACCATCAGTCAAAGAGACCATATAGAATCCACCCCTGGGTGCCAGCAGAAGGGAGGAAAGAAGCCCCTTGAATCTCTCAGCTCAGACTGTGTCCTTTTGGTAACTGACATGTGTGTGTGTGTATCCACATACACATACATGTATATCCACACATACATATTGTGTATCCATACATACAATATATGCATATGTCCATATATGTGCACATATATACATATATATGTAGATATGTATGTGTATATATATATATTAATTCATATATTATATATATACATATATATATTGCAGCCTTCAAGGTATATTGTTTCTGTTTTTTTAATATCTTAAATATCTCTACAGTACTGTAACAACCAGTGCTCACATAACAAGGTTTTGCTAAAAAGGTTTTGTCTATATGTATAATGTTGTGGCTTTATAGTAAAGATCATTTTTCAAGGGTATTCTGAAACTTAATAGGTACCAAATTTTAAAAAAAATTTCTTGATCTCTAGAGCAAGAGTGTGAGGTATTATGTAAAATAAATAAGTTAGTTAGTTATATATATATGTTATATGTTTCAAAATATGTTGAGTATGGGTCCTTATACTGAAGTTGCCAAGTGTTATCCGGGGAAAAAAAGGCAGAAGCAGATGAGCCGGAAGAATTTTGTTAAGAGGGGTTGGTAACCATCCCTGTGTTTGGTAACCACATTAACCACATATTGAAGTTCCCAGGTACTCCTGGAGCTGGGATAGATGAGCAATCAGTCACTCAACAAGCATGTGTTAAGCATTGGACATAAGAAGGAAAGAGCAAAAAGAGTCCCTTTGAGAATGTTACATTCAGGTGGAGCAGAGAAATTTGTAAGAATTCCCAAAACAAGGTATGGGCCCTTCATGTTGGCAGGGAGCCTCTGGCAAAAGGGTTACCCTACAATCTGTGTTTGGGTTGCTGTTGGCTGGAGAGGCAGATGGCTCATGTGGGAACAAGGTATAGTCTACTGAGGGAAATGGCCATTGAAGGAGCAGAGCAAAGACAGGATGGGGCAAGAGAACAGTGTTCTAGAACCTTCCCATTTTGGGCCATGCCTGCCTTGGCTGCAGCTCCTGCTCACCGCCCTATCTATGGTTCAAAAGTCAGGGCCCAGTTCTCTCATCATCTACCATTGGTACTAAATTCTGTCAGTCACAGAGACGACAGAGGTCAAGAAGAATTTTTCATGAACTCTCGTGAAACGTCTATAGTTTGGGTACTCAAGGGCATTGAACTCAGTCATCAGACCTAGGTTTGTAGTTCCAACCCTGCCATTGTATGACTTGAGGCAACTCTCCCCTCTGCCACCACCCCCAGTCACAGTTTCCTCATATGTAAAATAAGTGAGTTGAAAATTCAGCCGCAGACTTTTTTCCCTCTTTCTATCACTATTTGTCAATGTCATATGAGTTCAGCAGAGAGAAAATCTGAGAGAAGATTGATTTCATTCTGATTTTATTCCCTCCCTGGATTTTTTTTTGCTTGAAACTTTGAAACAGGCATCTGTGATTGTCACATGCTGCATTAACTACAATTGTACCATACGGGGTTTTTGATGTGTGATTTCTTTGTGAAGTTAGAATTATTTTTACAAAGAAATGTAGAGAAATAAAGAATCTGTCACTGGGGTAGGTACTTCTGGAGCTAATCCAGGATGTTTTGCTACATCATGCTTAAATATTGACTTATTTGCTCTCAAATACTCATAGATTTGTTATCTCAATTTGGGAGACCTCTCTAGTGAAGACTGCAGTTCATCTATGTCTGCCCAGTTGCTGGAGACCTTCCTCAGTTTTTCCCAATGGTACCAATAAAGCAATCCTGGCTGTCCACCTAGCATCCCTCATCTTTGCCCAAAGACTAGCAAGTTTTTATCCTATCACACATTTAAGGACACATTCTCCTCCTACTCTTCTACATTCCTTGTGAGTTGTATGATACATCCTATTTTTATCTACCATGTGTTTCTCCATTTCTTCCTATGGGATGCTCATTTTTAATTCTTTGCAGAGCAAGCTTCAATATAGAACTCTTTTCTTCCCACCAGAACTTGGACTCTACCCTGGGACCTTGAGCTCTGACGAGTGACTTTTCACCTTCTCTTTCCCAGAAGCAGGCTATACACCAGTTCTTAGTCATTGGCAAACAAGCCATGCCACCTTATACCCTCTCCTCTACTCCCCATCCCCCCTTTCCAAATCTAGCTGCCCTTTACATGTTGTTCTCCCCTATTGAACTTAAACAGTTTGATGATGGAGACTGTCTTGCTGTCTATGCCTAAAGAATAGTAAGAGCTTAGTAAATGCTTTTTCATTCATTCATCGAAGGAATCATGAATGATTTTGATGAATGAATGGGATGAGCCTTTAAAAGTGTCATTTTGTTCTACTCAATCAAATGCTTTTTCTTTATCAAACTGTATCAGCAAGCACCCCAGCACACCCAGGGTGGCTGCTAGCACAGGTTCTTAGATCTGCTTTTCTAAAGGAAAGCAACTCAAAGTGGGTTAACAATCTTACTTTAATCGATCAAATATCATTTACCTAGTTCAGGGGGAAAAGTCGGCACCCTGAACTTCAGAGAATACAAACAGAAGTTACAAACAAACAGAAAAAC
>CM053581.1:552099657-552118063 GCA_028627135.1 Pseudochirops cupreus | reverse complement strand
GAAAACAAGCCTGGCGCCACAGGCTCCATGTGACCACATTCAGCCTATTAGGGAACAGAATATACTTTCAAATATCCAAGGGTCCTCAGAGTCACGTAGCCACTTTAGCAAAGGGCCTAGGGGCAGGAAAGATCTTCAGATTCCCATAACACAAACATAATCAGATTTTATATCATCTACGTCTTTCAGTCAATCACAAATAGTAAAAATGTGATCCACTCTTGATTATGATCTGCAAAAGCCTACTTGTTCCTTACCAATGGTCTCATCAAGGATGCCCTCCTGATTCATGGATAGATGACACCCATACAGATTTTGTGTATGTGACAGGGTAGTCTCACTGGTCAGTAGTTAATGTTTTCTCAGTTACTTTAGGAGGAAATGCAATGGTCCAAGATTCTGTTCATGACTTTGGTATCTTTCCATCCTTGAGTTACCTTACATATTGATTCCTCGGCTTCCTCAACCTTGTGTCTTCTCTATCTATACTTGACGTTTTGTAGGTGCTTTTCCCAACTTTGTGCTTCTCGGTGTCCTTTCTACAACCCCTCCAAGCACACTTGGAACTGTGAGGTTAGGGTCCAAATATAACGATCCCACTAGACTTGATGGTGAAAACAGCCGTTCTCATAACCTTTACAGATCTTTTCCATTTTTCCTCTGTTATTTGTCATCCTTCCATTTTCATCCTCAGATGCCCCTGGGATAACTTTGCTTAGCCTCGTCTCTTCCAATATTTCTTTAAACTAGTTTTACCCTCCACTGCATTTCCCTGCTTTATGAGACTGTCCTGCTCACAATCATGCATCATCCTTCATAAAATTCTACAGATGACTTGATCTTCTAAGCCAATGTTGCCTTGTTTGCATGCAACAAATCACACAACCCAGGATGTGTTTACCTTTCCTTAAAAAACAAGATGTGGTTTTAATTTCCTCAGTATTGGCTCATTTAAAGTATACACTGAAAAGTGATTAAATTTAGTCGGCTTTGGATTTATAACAAAAAATAAAATAAAATAAGGAGGCTGAACTAGATCAAAGCTTCTTAACCTGGAGTCTGTGAATCTGGTTTTTTTTTTTTAATATTTTGATGACTGTATTTCATATAGAGTAATTGGTTTTCTTTGTAATCCCACGTATTTTATTGTATGCACTAAAGATAATATTCTGAGAAGGGGCCCGTTGGCATCACCAGTCACTGCTAGAGGGGTCCATGACCCCCCCAAAAATATTAAAACCGTCTGGACTAGATGATCGCCAAGGATTGCCAGTCAGAAGGATCCGAAAGCACTCTAGAAGTTAAATCTGTCTCAGCTTTTGTCCGTGTGAGTGTTGTGGGCAGATATGAGAGAAAATAATAGATTATATATGTCTCATCAATGTACTGTGGAGGCTTGGACTATGTATATCCTGGTTTCAAGCTTTCTAAGATAAGCAGATCGATGAAATACGAAGAAAAGCTTCTATCCTTAATAATGCTGCTGCTGCTGCTGCTGCTGATAATGATGATGATGATGATGATGATGCTGATGATGCTGATGCTGCTACTGCTGATGATGATGATGATGCTGATGGTGATGATGATGATGCTGATGGTGATGATGATGATGATGATGATGCTGATGCTGATGCTGATGATGATGATAATGATAGCTACCATTAGTATAGTGGTTTGCAAATTGTCTCATTTGATGCCCACAATCCTGGGAGGCAGGTATTCTTATTATCTTCTTTTTACAGATAAGGGAACTGATGTGAAAAAAGGTTAAGTGACTCACCCAGGGTCATACAGCTGCTGACTGTCCTATAAATACTAGTTAGGGCTCTTAAGAAGGTCTCCTATATTAAAATCATATACGTCTTCCTGATTGTCAGTGTTACATCACGAATATGGCGCTGGACTTGGAGTCAGAGAAACCTAAGTTCAAATCCTACCTCTTGCCCTTATTAGCTGTATGACCCTGGACAAGTCACTTAAGTTCTTGAGCTATAGGATGCTTTTTCGGACTTATCCTTTAAGTTATGGAGAGGTTGTGATCTGTACGGATCTATGAGGTTCTCCTGCATATTTATTCTGTAAAACTGAGAACAAACGTATCAGGGCTACATACATGTTTGTATTTCTTGCTGTTGTTATTAGTAAGTAGTTCCCTCTTTCTTTCTTCCTGACTTCCTACAAGACCTTGACTTTAATGTTAAGTCATTGCTACCTCTCAGGCAGCTGAGAGTCTCAGTCCTTTGAAATCTACTTCTACAGCCTTAAGCTGTGAGGGGAGTGGGAGGATGAAACCTAGGCAGCTATCCTGTCCTTCCCTCTACAGGTCTCTAATTGGGGCATTTTTCAGGAAACTTCATGCCCAACCCACTGACCATAGCCCATGGAAGGTCCTACTGGAATATATACACCACACATACCCACCCCTCCCAAGTAAGAAAGATGCTTCTGTCTGGGACTCCATGTTTTGTTATTGTTGTTTAGTTGAATCCAACCCCTTATGACCCCATTGGGGGGTTTTCGTGGCAGAGATACTGGAGTGATTTGTCATTTCCTTCTCTAGCTCATTTTACAAATGAGGAAGGGACACAAACAGCGTTAAGTGACTTTCCCAAGGTCACACAGCTAGTAAGTGTCTAAGTCTGGATTTGAACTTAGAAAGATAAGTCTTCCTGATTCCAAGCCTAGTGTTCTATCTACTATGCCACCTAGCTGCCCTGATGCTATCTCACCCCAATAGCTAGAGTTTTCCTTCTCTCTCTCTCTCCCTCCCTCTCTCTCTCTCTCTCTCTCTCTCTCTCTCTCTCTCTCTCTCTCTCTGTCTCTCTCTCTCTCCTTCCTCCCTCCTCCTTCTTCTTTACTAATAAAATCACCTATGACTTCCACTCCATGCCCATAGATTTTGATGTCACCATTTTTTGAGGGGGGCAAGAGAGACAATAATTAAAGCTGGAATGTGACAGAGGAGAAAAACTTACTCCCAATATTTAGAGTCCAGCTCAGAAGAAGCCTTATTCCAAAACCATTGTAGCTAGGGAGGGGGTTGTCAAAAGGAAGAACTCCCTTGAACTTAGCATAAAGCAGGCTTTAACATCCTGACAAAAAAGCAACTTGTTATCTTTGAAGTTTGTTGGGGTTTTTGTTTTGTTTTTTGGGTTTTTTTATGCCTTTTCTTAAAAGTAAAGCAGGACTTTTTTTTCTGCTATTGACTTTACAAGCAGAACAGGTCAATTTACTTATCTCAGAATGAAACAGTCAGTCAAAAAATATTAAGCACCTACAGTGTTCCAGACAATATACTAGGAATACAAAAAAAGGCAAAAGACAATCCCTTTCATCACATTCTAATGGGGGGCACAATGTGCAGACAACAGTGTACAAACCGGCTATAGACAGAGTAGATAGGAAATAATCAGTAGAGGTAAGGCACTAGAAATAAGGAAGTTAGGAAAGGCTTATTGCAGAAGGTGGGATTTTAGCTGAGACTTGGGAAGCCAGGACGGGGAGCTGAGAAGGGAGAGCATTCCAACCATGTGTCATGAGAAGAATCAGCTCAGCATCTAAGAATAGTGCAGAATTGTACCTGGCTGCCTGTTTTCCTGCTGTAGAGTCAATTCCAGTTAGACTGAAAAATGAGAATCATCTGAAGAGCTCAATGTGGACGCACAGTGAACTCATGAAGCAACTATGTGTTTGAAAATAAACGTACTGAAGATTAAAGCCTGACCACATAAGAGAATGTGATTAGAATAAGAGGGTGTGCTGGCCCCATAGAAATAGTGTTGGGAATGCTAAAGCCCAGCATGAGAGGCTGGGAGGAGAACTGAAAAGAGTAAAATGGGGGGAGGGAGGGAGAGAGGGGCTCCATCTTAATGGTTCCGTGTCTTTGTGTGTGTGTACCTCAGGGCTCCAGGATTCCAAGTATTTGGGCTTGGCCTGTTTCATATTTTTTGTAAATGACTCAGATAATCAACCAATCAATCAACATTTATTGAGCACCTAATATGTGCCAGACACTGTACTGAGGATACAAAAGGAGGCAAAAGACAGCCCTTGCCCTTAAGAAGCTTATAGTCTAATGTGGGTAAAGGCATAGAAGGAACAGCACTAACAGGAAAAGAGGATGAGCAAGGCAGGATCTAAGAGGGTCCTGACAGGCTAGAACAAGGGATAAATCAAATACGTTGAACTTTGATAAGGATCACTGTATCTTGGGTACCAAAAAAAAATCAACTTCACAGATATGACAGGGAGGATAGAAAGCAATTATTCTGAAAATGGTGTTTCAGTGGACTCCATGAGTCAGCAGTATGATGGCAGCCACAAAAGCTAATGCAATCTTAGATTTCATTAAAAAAGGCAGATCTTGCGGGAATTGGAGAGGCAATGGTCTCACTGTACTTGACTTTCTTCAGACCTCCTCTGAAGTATAGTATTCAGTTCTGGGTACTATAGTTTAAGGGCATTGACAACCTGGAGAATGTCTAGTAGAGGGGAGGCAAGATGGTGAGTGGCCCTGAGTCCATGATATGAGAATTGAAAATTGATTGAAAGAACTAGGAACATTCAGCCTGGAATAAAAGGAGATGGGGAGGGGGAGGGGGGGTAGGACATGAGAGCTGTCTTCAAGGCCTGTGCAGGGCTATATTGTGGAGGGGAGATAGATTTGTTCTGTTTGATCCCAAAGGGCAGAACCAGGAACGAAGGGAGGAAGTTACCAGAGTAGGCTTGATGTCAAGAAACACTTCCTCACAATTATAGATGGCTATTAGACCAATTAAAATTCACAGTTAGAAGTGAGATGAGTTTCCAGGGGAGGTGATGGGTTTTCCTTCCTTGGAGGTTTTCCAGCAGAGGTGGACTTTCCTCGCCAAATATGTAATGGTGGGAATTCCTTTGGTGTATAGGTTGTTCTAGAGGACCTCTGAGTCCCCTTCCAACTGTCAAATTGTGTTTTTCTGAGTCACTGGTGCCATTGGGAATGAGAAAGTTCTTTTCTTTGTGCTTCCATGAATGTAAGCTTCCTGAGGGCAAGGACAGTTTCTTTTCGGTCTTCATATCCCCATTACCTAGCATAATATATGGCACATAGTAGGTGTTTTAATAAAAACTTGTTGAATGAATTGAATTAATGAGTGAGTTGTGTTGATGGAGAGAGTACCCTCACCCAGTGAATCTGAAAGTTAGAACAGTTTGGTTGTAGCAGGTTAATGTACTTGAGAATTACAAGCCTGTTGAGATCAACATGTCCATAATATATGTGCATTTTGTGTGCCTCATCACTGGTCCAGAGGCACCATTATGGTATAGGCTGAAAAGAAGACATGTCCAAGGTCTTTTTTCCCTCTGAAATGTGTTTGGGTCTCTTGTAAAATCCCTGTGTAGGGTCAGAGGCTCTAAAACTCTCAGGGACCTTAGAGATGGTCTTATAGTCCAACCCCCTCATGTTGCAGTTGGGATCACTGAGGCCCAGAGAGCAGAAGCAGTTTTCCCCAAGCCACACAACTAAGTTGCAAAATCAAGATTTGAATCTAGGTCCTCATTTTAGATCCAGTTTTCTTTCCATGGGCCGCTGGTCTTTCCCCACCTCTACTCTTCCTGCCTCTTGACCTAGTTATTCAGTGACCTTGAGCCCAGAAAATGCCTAATGAAGAAAAGAACTTTGGCCCTTCCAGTTCCACACCTGTGGGCTGAGGCAGCTACCCTTCCGTCTACAGGACAGAGTCAGTTGCCCAACAGCCATGGTGACTCACCTCTGTTGACTTGGCATTTTCCAGGCCAATTTGTGTGTTAACCGACAGTCTTTCATAATAAATATTCAAGATAGGAAAGCTGCCAGTAGCCCAAAGGGATCTCCTCCCTTAGAAGGTTATTGCTTTTAATAGCTTAGGAAGCTGCCCCTCAGGCAGAATTTGGAACCAGCGATATATTGCTGGAGGCCTAGCCCTGTTGGGTCTGCTGGGTAAATAACTTCCTTAAAGAAGGAGGCATGAAGCTAACCCCCACGGGATTAAAGGGAAAGTTAAAAGAGAGAAAAGTTCAGAGACCTTGTTTTCTTGGGTTTTTCACATGCTTTGCAAATCTTCAGCCATTTTTAAGTTGTGTCCTATACTTCATGACCCCATTTGGATTTTCTTTGAAGAGATATTGGAGTGATTTGCCATTTCCTTCTCCAACTCATTTTATAGATGAGGAAACTGACGCCAACAAGGTTAAGTGACTTGCCCAGGGTCACACAGCTAGTAAGTGTCTGAGGTTAGATTTGGACACAAAAAGATGAGTCTTCCTAACTCCAGCCTGTACCCCCAGCTGCCCTTCACGTGCTTTGTCTGTGATAAATCAGCTTTGGAGAGCTGGTTGCTCAGCAAGAGTCAGAGGCAAAGTAAAGCACTTTACAAACCTTAAATCGTTGCCTAAATGTTAGCTCTTAGTAGGAGGTTGTCCCTCATAGGTTTGTCATTATAAGAAGCACAATCAGGTACCTAGTAGGCGCTTAATCAATGCTTGTTGAGTTGAATCAGAAGCTAGAAATCACCTAGTTCAAAACTCTGGTTTTACTTATCAGCAAACTGCAGCACAGTTAAGAGTCAAGAGACTTGCCCAAGGTCACACAGTAAGTTAATGATGGAGCTAGGACAGAAATCAAGGTCTCCTGATTTCCAAACCTGAGCCCTTTGGACTCTCCCCATTACTGCCTTCTCTAGTGCCTTATTGATATGGGAGTCAGCAAATAACTAAACATTTTTAAATTTTATTTTTAATTTATGGAATAAAATAAGTATTTCTATAACATAGTGCAATTTTTAAAAGACAATTGCACGTGAAAATGCAAATCTACTATGCAGAACTTGCTCTTCCTTTCAAATGTACAACAAAATGATCATATAAATTTCTTTTTGTTTTCTTCCCTCCCACCCATGCTGGGAGCTGGGGACCCAGTGGCAAAGATGATAGAGTGGTCTGCACCCTCAGAGGTTCTTCATTCCAGGGGAATGGTGCCTACAGAGGTTGGGTAGGGCTTTTCAGATGCCAAAAAATTTAAAATGGAGATGGTGAAGTTGGAGAGTTTTTATGAGACTGGTGGATTTAGAATCAGAAGATCCAAGTTTGAATCCCAACTCTAATGGTTACTTACCTCTATGACTTTGGGTAATTCACGTAAGCTCTGTGGCTCTCAGTTTCTCTATCTCTAAAACAAAGGGGGTTAGAGTTTGTTGACCTCTGAGGTGCCTTCCAGCTCTGAATGGGTGATCCTACAGTCCTACTAGCCTCTTCTTTCCCTTTTAGAGCCCATTGCAGGTGCCTAGACTCACCTCCCCAGCCAGACTGTCACCCCCACTGGCCTCTTCCCTTTTGCTTCCAGAGGGAGAGAGACAGAGACTCACTGTCTGGCCAGAATCCTCAAAATGATGGGTCTCTGACCTGGCATCTCCATTCCTTCAGGGCCCAAAGTATAATAAACTCACTAATCAAATAAATTGTGTCCTTAAATTAATGTGCTAATAGGAAGGGGCTAGATGATTATTCCTCAAAAACCTGTCCCCCTCTCCTTTCCAAAGAAAATATACTGCCTCTGCCTTTTTAAAAAATTCCCTAACTCATTAATTACTGTGGAAGAGAATTTCTGTCCAAAGAGGGGGAAAGAGATGGGCTATGGGAGGCCTAGAGGGTGGGGTGTGATTTTCCTCGGTAGAGGAGCCTTAGGCACCATTCAGATCTCCCCTTGGATGGGTGAATGCCTACTCTCTCTGCTCCATTTTATTTATATGTGCCTGACTTTAGTTCTTCAGGTATCTATAAGATTAAACTGTAGGTACATAGATAAATGATTGATAGTTGTGAGACAGAGAGACAGAGATATTGGTAAATGGGGAAGGGAGAACAGACAGAAGTAGCAAGTAGGTAAGTGGGGAGAGAGAGAGACAGAGAGAGATGGAGGCAGGTAGGAGAGAGAAAGAGAGAGAGAGAGAGAGAGAGAGAGGGAGAGAGGATGAGGGAGGGAGGGAGACAGGAGAGAGACAGAGACAGAGGAGACAGGGACAGAGAGAGAGGGAAGACAGAAAGACAGAGAAGAGAAAGAGAGGAGAGAGAGAGAGAGATCAATAGGTAGATGAATGATAAATAGAGATCAGTGCGTAGACAGGTGGGTAGGTGGGCGGATAGATACAAATAGACAATTAGATATAAATGGATAGATAAATACAGGTGGATAGTCATATAGACAGATATAGTGATAATATATAGATAGATGAGATGTAGACAGAAGAGAGATCAAGAAAAATAGACTGACAGACAGACAGATAGACAGACAGACAGATAGATAGACAGACAGACACACAGACAGACAGATAGATAGATGATAAGTAGATAAGTGATATCTCTATTAAGTGCTCCCTAGGTGCCAGACACTGTGCTAAGAATTGGGAATGCGAATATAAGCATGTAAGATGGTCCCTCTCCTTAGGGCTCTTGCACTCTAATAAGAAAAGACAGCACATACAGGGAAACTGGAAGGGGCGGGGGGACAGGGTGGAGGTGAGAAAAGTCAGTGCTTCCAAGAGAAGGAGAAAAAGTCAGGATACAAATGAGCTGAAACATGGCTCACATCCTTCCTAAAATGGTGGACCTAGAAGGGAGTGAACAATCCAGAGAGAAGGTCTCCAGGGCACAACAGGAGCGGTAGAGGAAGAGGAGTCCAGAAAGCTTTTCCAGGTATGGAGAGGTCCTCTAATGGGGTTGATCACAACCTCCTCACACCCTCGGACATTCAGTTGTTATGGCTGAAAAAAGTGACCCCCTGGTGGCCGCCCCTCTGGTGATAGACTTCCCCAATCTAGCAAAGTTGACAGCAGCAATGTTTATTAAGCACCTGCTATGTGCCCGACTAAATCAGTCATAGAAGCAATGTGATAGAGTATCCGGGTTCAAATGCTGCCTCGGACATTTACTATCTGTGTGACCTTGGACAAGTCACATAATCTCCTTGGTCTCTTCAATTTGATCATCTCTGAAATGAGAAGAAAAAATGAAGGGTTAGACTAGATGGCCTCTGACACACCCCCCAGTTGTAGATCTGTTAACTCATGACATGCAGTCTAATAGTCAATCAACAAGCATTTGTGAAGCCCTTACTACCTGCATGGCATCTTGCTAAGAGCTGAGGATACCCAGAAGAAGTTCAAGCAGCTTAGTAGGTCCTTGTGGAAGTTACGCTGGTATAGACTTTGAGAACCCAGGGTCTGTCCCTTCTCTGTTATGAAGATGCATCAGAGTAGGACTTTAATAAAGGTTTATGTGCTTTAAATATTAACAGTAAGCCAGAGTAGCCCAAGGCCCTGCCTTATGTCCCTGAGATAGCGCCACTCTGGCCATTGGGTGGCTCAGAGACACTGACTGGCCCATGGAGGGCAGGCACGAGTATAATGCCATGCCAAGG
This sequence comes from Pseudochirops cupreus, assembly GCA_028627135.1. NCBI lineage: Eukaryota > Metazoa > Chordata > Mammalia > Diprotodontia > Pseudocheiridae > Pseudochirops > Pseudochirops cupreus. The sequence goes on along the minus strand of CM053581.1, from coordinate 552,108,630 downwards.
GCATAAGTCACAGCAAAGCCAATGGAACCAAGAGCCAAGGTTCAGAGGCTTGGATAGACCTCACAGACCAGCAGAGGCGCCAGGCTAGAAATCTGGGAGCAGTCTGGTCTGCACACATCCAAAACTGGGCCTCAGAGAAGGTTCCATGATAGTATAATAGAAAGGGCTAGGTCTTAGGGTAGCTTCAGATACAGATTTTCTCTTACCAGTTGTGAAATTTTAGAAAAATCATTTTGATGTCCTTGGGCCTCTGTTTCCTCCGGATGGTACATTTTCACTGGGCTTTCTCCCTGGCTTCCTTCAAGTCCCAGTCAAAATCTCACCTTCTGCAAGAAATGTTTCCCTGTCCCCCCAATGCTAAGACCTCCCCTCTGGGATAATCTCTAATTTATCCTATGGGATACACATATCTTGTTTTTACACAATTGTTTGTGCACTGTCTTCCCCATTCAACTGCAAGCTTCTTGAGGGCAGGGATTGCTTCTGCTTTTCTTTGCTTAGCACAGTACTAGCCCATAGCAAGCATTTAATAAATTCTACTTGGCTGACTGTAATGTTAAAGGAATTTAAAGATCTTCCCTGCCCATTAATAGGCACATAGAGCTAATCAGGCTCTGGGATACAGGGAATTTCCAATTAAGTGCTGGGGTGCAAGGGTTTTCAAGCTCCTAGGCACTCAGCCAATCAGGGGCTGAGTCTTTGTTATATATTCTAGGAGGCTGGCATTTTACTTTGAGGGTTCACTTATGAGAAGGACCTTGCGATTCCCTGGATGAGGCTCTGAATAGCCCTATGTTCAGACCCCCGAGTGCTCAGATGTAAAGACTCTCTTGATCCAGTGGCATATGTAAAGTGTGTAGCAATATTGCTTTGATTCAAGCAGTCAGACCCCTGTCTGTTGGTCTTTATGCTAATTTCTCTCCTTGTATTTTCTCTACTTGTATTTTCTCTGATGTCTTTGTACTTCCTACCCATTGCTTTTGGTTCTGCCCTCCTCTGCTTGGCATTCAAAGCCCTTCAGGAACTGGTTCCAAACTACCTTCCAGGCTGAGTTCACATTACTGCCCTTCACCCAACACTCTGCATTCTGCCCAAAACAGTTTGTTGGTCATTCCCTGAAGTCCACAGGCCATCTCTGTGCCTTCACTAGCCTGGCCCTGAGGTCTGAGGCGCACTCACTCCTCTCCTTCACCTAATTATTTGTTCTGTTCGCCCCAGATGATCTCAGATTTACATATCTATCTTATGTGTTGTAGCCTCCAGAAAAATGTCAGCTCTGTTGTGTTGTGTGTGTTTGGTGTTTATATTTCCCATATCTAAAGGTATTAGACACTTAAGAAGGAAATACTTGTTGAAAGGCTGAGTCTACATCTAGATTGAAGGAACTCCGATCCCCTCAGTAATATCACTAGCAACATTGCTATTATAGGTCAATAATAATACTTACATTATCATGTCATCCTCACAACTACTCTGTGAGGTCATTAGTGTAAGTATCCTTTCCCCATTTTATAGGTTAGCAAACCAAGATCACAGAGGTTTAATGATAACATAGCTAATAAGTGCCTGGTATGGGTTTTGAACCTGGATCTAAGGACTATATCTATTGCAAGTTATGGGCCTGGCCTTCAGGAAAACCCTAAAGAAGATGGTTGTTCTAAAGAAACCATTACTGGAATCAAACTATGAGATTGAATTCCATGGAAACACCCTGGAGCGCTTCATCTTTCTGTGGTTTGTTTTCCCATTGATTCTCTAGTACCAGGGACCAAGCGCTCACCACAGTTGCTCCCCTGAGGAAGGTGATAGACAGGGACAGATTCTTATCTTCCTTGAGACTTTTAGATGAAAAATAGGAGGTTGTTCCTGCGTGGACTTTATGCTGCCCTGACTTAGGAATCACCATTCTTTCCCCTTTCTGTGAAATCTCCCTTCATGGGAAACTGCATGTAACTAGCTTAAAATTTGTTGTATCTTGTTTAAAAGTATTAATGAGCTTGGACTGGAGAAAGGCTTGTTCCTTTGAACAGCATGTAGGTTGGTCTGAGCAGATTTTTCAAAAGCAGAAGCTATCAAGTCGAATTAAGTATACAAGGAATTTGTGCCAGGCACTATTCTAAGTGCTGGAAAAAGCTTCCAAAAGGACTGATTCATTGATAAATAATAAAAGAGATTTTAACTGAGTTGGTTAGCAACTTTTTTTGTTGAAGGATCCTCCCAGTTCAAAGGGAATCACTATAGAATTAGGCGCAGACTTCCTACAAGTCAGCCAGGCTGACTGGGAATCCTGGGAATCCTCTCTGACCCTTCCCTCTCCCTAGATCCCATATCCAATGAATCTCCAGATCCTTTGAATGCTCTCTTTGTGATTTTTCAACCATTTATCCTTACTGTTCTTGCCACCCTAAAATCAGGCATGCCCTTAACACTATATGCCTAGATTCTGGCAGCAAACTCATTTCCCATTCCCAGCTACTAATCTCTCCCCACTCTCATCCAACTTATGTACCTTGAGCTGGTCATTCTTCTTTTAAAAGGCAGGGGGGAAGGGGGTCTTTCATCATTACTTCCTTGCTCTAATCCATCAGTGGCTCCCTAGTGCTCCCAAGCACTCTGTAGATCAATAAACCCTGATCACGCATCTAATAGATGTGAAGTTCTGGAGGAAACACAGAAGAGGAGACATGATGATGAGCCCTGAGAATCAGAAGATCTCGGGGCCATAAACCCGCCAATCTCTTAACTTGACAGCATCTCAGTTTCTTGATGTAAAGTTAAGATGTTGTGTTAAATGTTCTCTAAGATACCTTGGGGCTTTCATGCATTGTACTATAGACTCAACAATGGATACAAGCATTGTATATGTTTGTAATGAACTTTGTCTTTCCTGGTTCTTCAATAGGAAAAAGGTGGGAGGTAAAGAAAACAGAACTGAAAATAAAATAAATGTGATTTTTTTTTTTTAGAATCTATGCTACACAATTTAATTATATGCCTACTTCCATAGGATCATAGGATCCGAGATTTGGAGTCAGAAGGGGCCCTTTGTTGTTGTTTGGTCTTTTTTCAGTCAGATCTGATTCTTCATGACCCCATTTGGGGTTTTCTTGGCAGAGATCCCAGAGTGGTTTGCCATTTCCTTCTCCAGCTCATTTTACAGATGAGGAAACTGAGGGAAACAGGATTAAATGACTGCCCAAGGTCACCCAACTAATAAGTGTCTGAAGCCATATTTGAACTTACAAAGATGAGTCTTCCTGACCCCAGGCCTGGCACTCTATGCACTATGGTGCCCCTTAGCTGCCCCAGAAGGAGCCTTAGAGACCTTTTATTCCAATTCCCACCTTTTACAGACAAGGAAGCTGAGTCCCAAACATGTGAAGTAGCTTGCCTAAAGTCACACTGACAACAAATAGCCAGGGTGAGATTTGAACTCCAGTCCTCCTACTGCAAACCCAATGCTCTTTCTTTTGTACTGCACTACCCTGAAATCCTGGGATGTCTGGGGGTTCATGCTTGTCTTGTTCCCTAGACTCGATTGGAATCCCCTTGAGGGCAGGGACTATGTCTTATACTTGTTTTGTATAGTCATGTTCTCTAAAGTCTGAAGGTAGAGCGTTTATCAAACAGAGAATCTGTGTAAAGGACTTTGCGACCCTTGAAGTTGTATGTAAATACTAGCTATTATCATTGCTTGAATATGTCAGCACGTATCACAGGGAGGAAAGGAAGACCATTGGGAGACCTGATCTTGACTAAGAACCTGAAAGGATTTCCGGGGCTTTCTAATTCAGTCCCTTCATTTTCCAGATAAGGAAATTGGGGCCCAGAGAGGTTAATTTAAGTCACTAATTTAAGGCAGTAAGAAAGAGGCCTCCTTTTGTAAGATTTTATGAACACATATGTACACATGTTATATATTTACATATGTTCATGTGTGGATACATACATGTGTGCATACTGTGGTGTTTCAATGTGTGACACAAACATATGTTTGTGTCATGTTATATATTTTCCTATATCTGAATATAGTGTGTTGTATATTATATGTAGTGTTATATAATATATAATGTCTGTATAGTGTTAGTTGTGGAAGCACTAGGGTTCATCACCCATGGGCCGGCACTGTTTTCTGCAGGCTGAAAGACTATTTGAATCTATCTCCAAGGCCTCATTCAACCATTCTCCCCTGTGAATTGGAAGACAGACACCCCAAAGAGAATTGTGAGGTAGTCAGATAGACCATTTGTTATAGTTTTTCTTTTGTACTTAATCCCAAAAATAACTGAAAGGGGGTTAGGGAGGGGTGGGGCAGACATTAATTCCCAGACACATACAGGCACAGAATTTCAGAATTCAATTGTGAAATCCATCTTGGTGGCAAAACCTAAATTATGCCCTGGAGTATGGCCATTCTGCCTCGAAATAGAAAATGAGACAGTCTCGCCAGGCTGCACGGCTGTGGGGCTGCTTGTCGCTTTGTCTCAGCAAACTGAAATGGGCTATGAACCTCTGTGGCAACTGAATGAAGCAGTGTGAGACCAATGGCGTCAAGCCTGATGGAAAACGGAGCAAAAATGCTAAGCAGCCCCTCAGACAGACCCTCACCCAAAGAGAAAACGGCTTAGGAGTGACCCAGCTTCCCCAGCCTCCTCACAACACAGGTCTTCTGTGGGAAGCAGGTGTTTTTTTTCTCCTTTCCTAGACATCACTGCAAGTCATGTCTACAAGTCAGCTTCTGTCATTGTCTTCCCTCCTCCCATTCTCATGTTGGTGGAGGCCGCCATACCTTCCCTCCTCCCAGACTCCAATTGATGGAGGCCACCATACCTTCCCTCCTCCCAGACTCACATTGATGGAGGCCGCCATGCCTTCCCTCCTCCCAGACTTACGTCGATGGAGGCCTCCAGCTCTTCTGTCCTCAGAAAAGCACCCTCCTCCATGGGGGTATGTTTGCAATTTTGGAGGCTAAGAGGTAACATTTCTAGCCCCGTGTGCAGATAGCGGGTGAGGACGCCAGGTGACAGGCCCCAATGCTATTTTCCTGTAAGCAGTTCCCTAGGACAAATCCAATGAGTGCTCTGTTTTTTCTTCCCTTCTTCTTTGCAGTAACTCTTGTTCTTTGAGTGCCATCAATGGCTTAGATAGTAGTGTAGACTCTGGGTAGGCAGTAGTATAAGTGTTGGTATTTAAACAAAGAGCATGATGCTTGCTGCTCCATGTGATTTTATGCCCCCAAATATTTCACTTATTCAGGATGACATGATTAATTTTTCCCTCTGAGCTCACCCAACACCTTCCCTGAGTGTGAGCCTGAGCTGGGGACAGATGGCCCTTGGAAGACCATTTTAATAGGTTTGGGAGGCAATTGAAGGGCTTATAATATTGCGTAATAAATAAGCTTTGCTAAATTCTGGAGATGTGCCTCTTACTTTGTCGAAGTTCTGGCCTCTCTCTTCCTGTGAGCTCTTTCCAAACTATCGTTGGGGCTATTTTAGCCACATGCTACTAAAAAGCTGGTGTTGTACCTCATTTATTCAATCATCTTTAGCAAGGCTTCCATCAGAGTTAAGCACTGACATGAGGTATAAAGGCTCTTGAGAAAATCCAGTTCAAATCCCATCAAACCTTGGGCAAAATCTTTCCCATAATCCTTTGGAATCCTAGAAAGAAATGAAGTTGAGTTTGCATATAGTACTTAGAAATGGAATGTTGTGGGGCTTTGTCTGTACCAGGACAAGTGATTCTGTATGTGGCCTTGTGGGTAGAGCCAGGGGAGGGTGTCCCCTGTATCCCTATCCTCACCCAGCCTGGGCCCTTGGGCAAAACTCTGCCTTGTGCATACCTTAGTTTTCCTTCCTGTGTTAAGATCCTCTGGACTAAATATAACTAGATTGCTCAGAGGAATTGGAGAGAAAGGTGATTTGCCTTATTACTGGAGCGTTTATTGTAATGTCCAGTGGTTTACTGCCTCTATTTATCTGTTTGTTTTGGGATCACATTCATCTGGAATTTTATTTCTGTCTTTCATGGGTAAGATTAGCTGCCTCAAATGTAAGGGATCAAAAGGCAAAAGAATTTATTTATTTGGAAGAATACCCCTCCATCCAAAGAATCTATAACATCTTTTGTATGTTGATGTAGCAGGGGCAAGGAGAGATGTGGTCATTCTCTCCTCATTGTTAAGAGGAATTTTTCCTTTTTCATACAACCTGAGTCTCTGGTTAGTAGAGAAGGTGAGAGTCTTGAGGGCGGAACCATCTCCTTTGCATCTTTGTATGGCCAGTACTTAGTACAATGCCTAGCACACAGAGGCATGCTTCACATGGAAGGCGAGTAGTAGAATAACCACATATCTCTGTAGTGCTTCAGGTTATAGGAAGGGTGTCCTCACCATAGCTCTACGAGGTAGAGAGGACATCACCCTGTGTTGCAGATGTGAAACTGAGGCTCCAGGGGTAAAGCGACGTGGCCAATTTTACACAGCTCCCCTTCTTGTCAGAGCAGGGACCCCAACCTAGGCATTCTGCTCTCTTCACCTTGCCCACATTGCTCTTCTGAATGACCTTGAATGGTTTAAATAGCTGTGCAGCCCATGACCAATAATTACACTCTCTCCTCATTCCACGTTTGGAGAAAGATGTGTCCACAAAATCAAGGCATGCCATGCCATTCCCTTTGTAATGGGGATATTACCAGGAAGCGTAGCCCAGAAGGAGAACTGGATTTGGCATCAGAGAACTCAGTTTCAAATGTCCTCTCTGTCTCCTCCTCTTTGTGTGATCTTGAGACGAGTCCACTTAACCAACCAGTCTGGGCTAAAATTCCTTGTCTGTAGAATGAAGGGCTGGACCAGAGGGCCCCTTGAGGGCCCTCCCACCTCTACATCTGAGCCTGGGATTTCTTCTAGATTGGAGGCTAAGAAGTAACATTTCTAGCCCCGTGTGCAGATAGTGAGTGAGGACACCAGGTGACAGGCTCCAATGCTATTTTCCTGTAATTCCCCTAATTCCTAGATTGGAATAAATGCTCCTAGGAATTCCTCTCAGAGAACTCTTCTCTTGCTTTGAGTATTTACAGCATAAATGAGCCAGTACTTGTTAAATGCCAACTGTATGCCAGACACTGTATGCCAAGCGTTAGGGACTCAAGCACAAAAGAATGAATCAATCTCTTTCATTTTAACGGAGGAGACCACAAGAGCCTCCAAGAACATATGTGACATAAATTACGGGTAAATAAACAACAATTGAACATAAAGACTCCAATATTTGTTGGTATGTTATGCCCTGTTGTGTTTGAGAGGGAGGGCACTGCACCATATCACTGGAGACTGTGGCTCTGTGTCTCAAAGCCCATGATAAAAAGAGAGGTTGAGGGTAGCTGACAACCTCAACCCCATTGCTGAATTAGGGGGGTGTCCACCCCAAGCATGTGAAGATTTCCCCTGGTGGAATGGGTGGAAGAGAACAATTTGTTCCAACAGCTGTGAAGCTGAAGCAGGCACTGTGGAGTGCTTAAAGCTTGGTTGGACATCAAAGACGCCAAGTTCATCCGCTCCATCCTGGGCCATCACCAGTCATCTTGATTTGTGTCCTGCTACTGGACTTCTGTGACTCTGGAGGAGAAAGTGAGGTTGACCACTTTATGCAACTCTGCCTCACTTAAATCCAATCTATGCACAAGTCAAAACATCACCATGATGTCATTGGTCCTGTTCAAAAACAAAAGACAACACCCCCCCCAAAAAAAAACACACGTAAAGGACAAACAACACCACCAGCAGGCAAGTGAGGTGATAAACCTCATACCTGGTTGTTCAAAAGCTTCCCTTCAGACCCTTTGCATTAACTGCCTCCTTCCTGGCCCAGCCTCTGGACTACACTGAACCCATCCAGGTGCTGGCTGACATTTATAGAATGTTTCAAAGCATCTCCCTTCTGGATTTAGGAGAAAACAAGGTAGTTTTGCAGTGAAGTGTTCCTGTTCTTTTCCATCATGCCAAGGAATGATCTCTGCATTTTAATTGCCCTGTTATGTGGTTAGGGATGGAGATGACCTTTTCATCTGTCTATTCCCAATTACATAGCTTTTTGTTTGATTTTGGCGAGCATTTGAGAGAGCACTGTTCATGCATATGTGTGGGTCTTTGGGTTAGATTTTGGCTTATTCTCTTCCAGAATACAAGTCCTGGGCAGGTGAAGAGGGAGGAGTGAGTCTCCCACTTCTACCTTCTGCAGTTTCCTACATAAACCCCACTTCTAGCCATTCATAACCCAACAAAAACATTTCTGTATAGTTTCTCTCACCTTCTCTACTAATAATAATAATTTTTATAGTGTGAAGTTTGCAAAGTGCGCTATATACATCGTTTTATTTAATCCTCACAGTTCGATGATGTAGGCAATATAGGTCATAAGATCATGGATTTATAGGCTCATAGACTCAGAACTGAAAGGGGGCTCAGAGGCCATCTGGTCCAAATACCTTCATTTTACATACGAGGAAACTGAGGCCCCAAAAAGTTAAATGACCTACCCAAGGTCCTGCAGAATGGGAGAGGCATCATTTGAACCCAAGTGCTCTGACTCCAAAGCCAATGGTCTTTCTAGTGAACCATTTCACAGATGAGAAAACTGAGGTCAAAAGTGGTATTGTAACTTGTCCATGATCACACAGTGAGATGAGATTCAAACAAATTCCATGCTCTGCCCTCACTGTTGTGTGGGAAGTAGCATAAAATCCAGTGAAGTTTTTGGAGTCAGGAGACATGAGTCCAAAAGCTATCTCTGTTTGTTATGCTCTCTGTCTCCTTAGACAAGTCACTTCAAGTATTTGACCCCAGTCTTGCAGGGGTGTCCTAAGGATTGACTGAATTAACATATGTGAAGTGCTTTGGAAACTTTCAAATGCTAAATAAATGAGATAATTGTGGTAATGATGATGGTGGTGGTGGTGGTGGTGGTGGTGGTG
>CM053581.1:552082215-552099157 GCA_028627135.1 Pseudochirops cupreus | reverse complement strand
GTGGCGACGATGATGATGATGGTGGTCATACTAGATGATAGTGCTGGATGATGTTGGTGGTGGTGCTGGATGATGTTGGTGGTGGTGGTGGTGATGGTGATGGTGGTCATACTAGATGATAGTGCTGGATGATGTTGGTGGTGGTGCTGGATGATGTTGGTGGTGGTGGTGGTGATGGTGATGATGATAGTGGTGGTAATGGTGCTGGGGGGTGGTGGTGGTGGTGGCGACGATGATGATGATGGTGGTCATACTAGATGATAGTGCTGGATGATGGTGGTGGTGGTGGTAGTTACCTAAGTTGACACGCCTAGCAAGCAGCAGAGTGAAGATTTGAACCCACGTCTCCTAGGACCTTGTGGAAGGAGAGCCAAGCTCCCCAGTGAGAGCAGTCTCACAGAAACTGAGAGAAAAGTGATATTAAGCTATTTTAGAAAGAAGTTTATAGGAAAGAAATATTTGGTAGGGAGAAAGACGTGGGAGAATCCTCTTGTCTGGGCTTAGGCAACAGAGTGGAAACGCGAGAAGAAAATGCTGCCATTAATTCTCCTTGAGCTTATTCAGTAGATCAGAGGAAGAGAAAGGAAATGAAGTCCAGCTTAGCTTCCTGCACATGAACCTTCATCTCTGCACATGCACTCTCTCTGATGAAAGGGTTTGTCTTCTTTTCCATGTGGTTGGGGGGAGGGGGGGTTGTCAGAAATGGAGCAGGAAGTGATTGATCTTGCCAGAATTACAGAGCTGAAAGGAGTCTAAAGGTCGTGGAGACCAGTCACCTCATTTCACAGATGAGGAATCTGAGACCCAGAGAGGAGGGAAGGAAGGAACAAGCATTCATTAAGCACCTACTGTGTGCTGGGCACTGTGCTAAACACTTTACAAGGATTATTGCATTTGATCCTCACAACACCCCCTGGGAGGCAGGTGCTGTCATTATCCCCATTTTACAGTTGAGAAGACTGAGGCAGACAGAGGGCAAGTGACTTGCCCATGGTCACACAGCATGCAGTTATCTGAGGCCGGATTTGAAGTCAGGTCTTGGCCCCGTGCTTGACCAAATGCAATATCCACTGCACTGCCTACCTGGAAAAGTTGCTATTCACCTACTACCACATAAACAGTAATAGCAAAGCCAGTACTAGGACTCTAGTCTCCTAGTTCCCATTGCAGGATCTTTCCCTTAAGCCACACTGCCATCTTTGGCCCCGCCCAGAACCAAGTCATATAAGTAAAGAATGCTTCGATCCAGGATGAAGGATGATCTCACCAGATCAAGTCTCCTGGCCCCTAGAAGAGCATTCTATTGTCACAGGTGAGGAGGACCATGCCACCGTACCATTCTCAATGTGCAGATTCCCAGATTGCTATTACATCCACCATGTTGTTGCTGTTGGGTCATTTCAGTTGGGTCTGACTCCTCATGATTCCATTTGGGTTTTCTTGAAAGATACTGGAGTGGTTTGCCATTCCCTTCTCCATCTCATTTTATAAATGAGGAAGCTGAGGCCAACAGGGTTAAGTGACTTGCCTTCTGAGACTGGATTTGAACTCAGGAAGATGAGTCTTCCTGACTCCATGTGCTCTCTGCACTATGGTGCTACCTAGCTGCCCCTGCGACTACTGTGACCTGGCACCGATCAAGCCAAGCCAGAGATGTCTGGGGAAATCCAAATACATACATGACTTTCCAGATGTTTTCACCCTTAGAAAAGTGTCATCAAGTAGAAGCAAGTTTCTCAAAGGCCCCAGCCTCCAGCCCTTCCTCCTCTCATGGGTCTCCAGACCTATAATTTCCCCAGAGTTCTCATCAGTATCATCTTTGACTCCTGTCTTTGTAGCACTGTTCCTTGCCCAAAAAAGACCCACTTAATCAATGCATGTTGATCAACTAGTTGATTATTTATGGTCTTAGAGAGTTGCCTGATGCTCAGAAAGCATTGAGACTTGCCAGTATCATACAGCTAGTATCAGAGACAGGATTTGTCAATAGTTTTGGGGTTTTTTTGTTTGATTGGTTGGTTGGTTGGGGTTTTTTGGGCTATTTGCTACACCAGCAGTTCTCACAGTTTGTACAGTCTTAAGAATTGCTGAGGACCCCAAAGAGTTTTTATGTGGGTTGTTATCCAGGGGTGTGCTGGTAAATGTTTAACAACCAGCTCTGTATTTTTAACATATTCTCCCTCACTTTCCTAAGTCTAGAAATCAACAAAACAACAAATCTAGCCCTGATTTGTAACATTTGCTGCTTTCCAAGGTGTAGATACTCACGCTGAAAATTTAACAAGTGATTCTCTCCAGCTGATACAAGCTGGATCCAGCATTCTCCAATATCGATATTTACCGTATTAGAAATGAAAACTGATGCCTTTTAGAGTACTTATTAATCATTTTAAAATAACAATAGTAAGCTAATTACATGTTAAGATAAATAACATATTTATATGAAGAACAACTAAATTTTCTGAAACAAATTAAAGGAGAAGAGAGGCCCTATTTTCATATTATTGCAAATCACTTTACTGTCTGGTCTAACAGAAAACAGTTAGATTCTCTTATCTGCTTCTGCAATCAATCTCTTGAAATATGTTATTTTGGTTTAATTATTTGAAAAAATCCAGCCTCACACAGATATGAAGTTGGAAAAGAAAATATTTTTATTAATTCATTTTAAACTTAAATACAAATCAGGAAGAGGGAAAAAATCATTGCCATGTGCACAGCAGAACGTAAGAGAAGATTCAAAATATACAGCAATAAATTTCCATTTCAAGAAAGCCCATGTGATAAATACTACACGTTGTGTTCAGAGCTGTCCGTCTTTGCTTCCTTGTGAATTTTCTTTTGTTCTCTGCTATGTATTTTTCACTTTGTTCTTTTCCCCCCTCTTCCTTTCCCACCTTCCCCAAGAAGGCTACAATTAAGCAAGGATATATATTTGGATAGATGGATATACACACCTTCACACACATATGCATATACACAAACACATATACACACACACCCATACACATATACACATAAGCATATACATACACATACATACATACACTCACGTATCCATACATATACTTAGATATCTATAATCATAGTCATTTATAGACATATATATTCATATGCATCTGTGTAAGACTGTACTATACTTGCTTGTCTTCTATTTCTCTGAGGGTGGATAACATCTTTCTTCATAAGTCCAAATCTTTCCATATTTTTCTAAGTCTACCAACTTGTCATTTCCCATACTACAACAGTATTCCAACCTTATACTCTCTAGTTATAAATAATATTGATTAATATGGCTGATGTATTATATAGTTTCCCTATTTCTCTCTTTTAATTAAATATTTTGACTTTAACTTTGAGATGATGATTACTACCCCTGCCCTTTTTTCCCCTAATTAATTCTACATCTGATCTTTATTTTATGCTCGTGTATATCTCTTATTTCCTATCCCTCCTGACTCTTCGACTTTACTTTACTCACTACCTTGTCCTCCTATTGCTTAACTGACCCCTCAACCAGAGATCCCCTCCCTTCTCCCCTCATCCCTTTCTTTATCCTCTTCCACCACCCTAAAATCTTTCCTTTATCCCAGCGGTTGTCAACCTGTGGGTCGTGACCCCTTTGGGGGTTGAATGGGGTTGCCTAAGACATCAGAAAACACACATTTCCGATGGTCTAGGAACCGAGACACCGCTCCTCTATCCATCTCCAGGCGGGTCCACCCACATGCAGACATGCCCACATAAGAGTATTAAAGAGTCGCAGCATCAGGAAGGTTGAAAACCATTGCTTTATCCTCTCCCGCCTCCCGATGCCCTACACCTTTTATTTCTTTCTAAATTTAGGAGACTTTTATGCCCTTCTAGATATATATGTATTGTTCTGCCTTTAACCCATTCCCCATGAGAGTTAGGGTTCTAGAACCACCAGCCCTCCTCCTCCATCTAATTCCTCCGTCAGTTCTTCCTCTTGCATATCATTTGTATAATTGCTCTTTTTACCTTTTCCTAAATGGCTTACTTTTTAGTATCATATCATACTCAACTGTACCACAGTCTTTCTTTTGACCTACCCAATCACTAATAGCAATCTCAGAATACAGTTTATATTTCCTTGTATAAAAAGTAAACAGTGTGTCCTTATTGACTCCCTTGTAATTAATCTTGGATATTTACCTTATGTTTCTTTTGACTCATATATGTCTACATCAGATTTTCTATTAATTTCAGGTCTTTTTACAACAGAATCCTGAAAGTCTGGTAATTCATTGAATATCCATTTTTTCCATTCAGGATTATGCCTAACTTTGCAGGGTATCCTACTCTCTTATGCGTCCCCAATTCTTTTGCTTTTAATATAGTGTTCTAATATCTGCAGTCTTTTAGTGTAGCTGCTGCTAGATCTTGTGTGATTCTAATTGTGGTTCTGCCGTATTTGAATTATTTTTTTTTCTTGTTGCTCATAATATTTTCCCCTTGAGCTGGGAATTTCAGAATTTGACTATGATATTCCTATGGGTTTTCCTCTTAGGATCTCTTTTAGATGGTCATCAGTGGATTTTTTTGTATTTCTACTTTACCCTCTTTTTCTAACACTTCAGACAATTTTCTTTAATTAATTCTTTTATTATTATATCAAGATTCTTTTTTTAATCATAGCTTCCAGGTAGTCTGATTATTCTTATGTTTTCTTTTCTTGATCTGTTCTCCAGATTGTTTTTTTTTCTAATGAGATGTTTTACTTTCTATTTTTTTCTATCCTTTCTATTTTGTTTTGTTATTTCTTGGTTTCTTATAACTTTGCTGGCTTCCCCTTGCCCAGTTCTAATTTTCTAGGAATCATTTTCTTCCTTAAGATTCTAGATCTCCTTTTCTAGTTAGTTGACTTTCTTTTCACAGTCTTCTTGTTTTTCACGAATTATTCTTATTTTTTTTCATTTCTCTCATTTGATTTTTAAAGTTCTTCTATGAATTCTTTTTGGGTAGGTGACCATTTGACATTACTCTTTGGGGTAGAAGAGGGTTACTTTGCTCCAATATCCTCCTCTGAAGACAAACCCATCTTCTCTATCCACATAGTAACTTTCTGTGGTTGGATTCTTTCTCCTTTGCCTGCTCATTTTTTTTTAAAATTTATAACAGTTTGTTGTTATAATCACATCTACTTATGGGGGTTTAGGGGATGATGCCTCTGGCCTCAGATTTTCTCTCAGTTTTTCCCTCTGGCCTGGAATCAAAACCTAGAACTCTGCCCTCCTGTGAGTACCCACAGCCAACAGCATCCCCACCCCTACTGCTTCTGCCCTCACCAGAAGTGTGCTGGTTCCTTCTTGTCCAGAGCTGCATCACACAGCACAGGTAGGTCTGGTGTTCCTTATCAGCAGAGGTTCCCTCAGTCTTCTCTGCTCAAATGCCTAACTCCCCATACTCTCTGGGAGGTGGCTGGGCTATCTCCCAAACCAGCTAGCCCTAGGGCTCACTGCCTGCTGTTTTAATGTAAGTAGCCTAGAAGTGTTTACTCTTCACAGAGGTTAATCTTGGTCCTGGGATTTTCTTTCCATTGTCCCAGGAGGATCACTGTTCTGCCCAACTCTTTTTTTTTAAAATCTCTATACCTTAGCCCTGAAGTACTGTCTTGCTTTGTTTGTGAAGGAAATCTGGAGAGCCTAGAATTTTCTGACCTACTCTACCATCTTCCCAGAATCCACTCAAAAAGAGTATTTTAATAGGCAAATGTCATAGAATTATTTTAAAAATAGTTTTGGCCTCACAGAAGCACCTAAAAGGGTCTCAGGATCCATACTTTGTTTGAGAACCACTGGGCTCCACATTACCACCTCTCTGTCTCACATGCTTCATGGTCACAAGTCATAGATTTAGAGTTGGAAAGAACTATAGAAACCACCCTAGTTTAATAGTTAAAAAAAAATCAATAAACATTTTTTTTAAGCACCTACTATGTGCTGGTCACTGAGCTAAGTGCTGGGAATACAAGTTCATTTTACAAACTGGCTCAGAAAGAAGTTAAGTGACTTGCCCAGGATCACACAGTTGGTAAGTCACAGTGGTAGATTTTGTCTTCCTGTTTCTCAGTCAGGCGCTCTGTCAACTACACTGCCTTTTAAAAACATGATAAACATATGTGCAGTAATATAAGGTCATAAATGGGAGAGATCAGCATAGAGGCCACATGTGACTTGCTTGACACTCTTGATTGTATGTAGTATCTGACAAGACTACCCATAGAAATTCTAGTTCCTTCCTCTATCTACCTCTAGGTGACAGCCAGGAATTGAGTGGGCACTTATGTCCCAATAAACTTCCAAGAGTTAAGACTCCAAGGTGGAGAGAGCATAGGCTTTTTGCCTTTCTCCTGTCATCCTTCTTCCCTCCTTTTCTGAATCTTTTTCTCCCTTTTTCAGAATATATAAGCTAAGGTCCATGGAAATGGCTGTTATAACTGGATGCCCAAACACAGATGGTATATTTCTGGGACCCACAGCCACAGTTTTCCATTGCACTCATGGCCTCTGGGTTGCTAACAGACATACTCTCATCCTCTGACTCTCCAGGGCAGTTTTCTTTTGCATGGGTTCAGAAGGTTATATTCCAGAGACTAGCCCCCATGAAGCCAGTGACCTGATGAAGCAGACAGTTGAACTAGTGATCCCCAGACTATTCCCAAAGGAAGCCCAGGTGGCTGCCCAATTAGCTGTAACCATTCTGAGGGATTCCTTCTGCTCTTGTAACTCAGTGACCCAGAGAGTTACAGCTTAACAACCTCAAGCAGAAGAGACAGGGGCAATTAGTTATTGGTTTCTTCTTAGGAAATGATCCCCAGCTCACACTGAAAATGAAAGTACATGTATTTTGCAGGGAAGGCTTCTGAACAAGAAAGGCCATGCTCTAAGAAATAGAAATTCTAAATTTGTCTTATAATAAAATGTACTGTCAGAATGGTGCACCTAGATGGTTCAGTGGATAGAGCACCAGCCCTGGAGTCAGGAAGACTCATCTTCCTGAGTTCAAATCCAGCCTCCATCCCTTCCTAGCTGTATGACCCTGGGCAAGTGACTGAATTCTGTTTGCCTCAGTTTCCTCAACTATGAAGTGAGCCAGAGAAGGAAATTGAAAACCACTCCAGTATCTTTGTCAAAAAAACCCCAAATAGGGTCACCCACGACTGGAAAAAAATGACTGAACCTTCAAAATCCAGGACATCTGAAACAGTGGTAACTGAACCATCATTAGACTTTTCTTAATCTCCCTAGCTGCTAGGATCTTCCTTCTTCTGCCCACAATTATTCTGTGTATTTTGCATATATTTAATATAATCTTGGCTACCTTCCATCTACACTATATATCTCTATGTCTATTTGTTGTCACCCTAATTACAATGTAAGCTACTCAAACCAGTCAAACTTGCCTTATAACAGAGCATGTGTTTAATGATAGGGGAAGAATTTCTAAACCAAGAAGTTGTTTGGCATTGATGTCAGTGGCTGAAGGAGAGAGTGGAATTGTCTTTTCTGGGATTCTAAGAGTAAGATACATTTCTAGCTTTCCTGGATTGTTTTCTTGCCTGCATTGGGGGAGCGGACAATATGGCCTCTCGGAGTCCCTTCTTTCTGATAGAGAGATAGGTCAGACTGCAAGGAAAGTTTAAAGAGGGTAACTGTTGGATCTTGCATTGGAAAAGGAACCTAACCAAGTAGGGAAAGAGAGTCTGTTTGTGAAAAGAAAAGGGAATGCGCTTGTTGAAAAAGGCATGGAGCAGTGCTGAGAGGTATGAGGGCATATTTTCTCCTTCCTACAAATACTTTGTGTCTGAGTGGGTTCACATATCATGTGAACCTTCCCTCTCCCCAAAGCTTGCATACATTGAACCCCTAGTGACCAAAGAATTAGAGCAGAGATTCGCAGCTCTTGTTGATACCACAAAGTAGTACATGGGAAAGTGAGCCGGGTCAGGAGTCAGAGAACCTCGGTTCAAACCCCAGCTCCCTTACATACCACCTGTGTGACCTCAAGTAAATCACTAACTGCCTCTGAGCCATTTTCCTCATCTGTAAAATGAGATGGGGGGGGTTCACTACATAGCCTCTAAAATGCCTACCAGCTCTAAATCTGTGGTCTCTGTGATCTATAGAGTATGAAGAAATTTTCAAAACAAAATTAACTTTAATTCATTTTTATGAAGAAAACAAAAATGTTCCCTGTAGTACTTTGGGTTTGGCAGGGAGGGTAGAAGGGAGGTTAGAGCAGTGTCAGAAAAATCAAACAAATCAATAATGTCTAAATTCCAAAAAGGCTATGAATCATTGGGTAAAGACAATAGGAGGAAGCTTAAAATGAGAATGGTTGTTGATTTGAGAGAACAGGGTGGTTGACATGTTCATTGAGTGAAAAGCATTGTGTTTGTAGGAGATAGACAGATAGAGATAGAGAGATACACACACATGTAAGCCTATAAGTATAGATATATATACATATATATACCTATAAGTATATATGTATATATACACATACCAAAACATACATATATGTATGTTTGTGTGTATATTTATATGTGTACATATATACACATATATGCCTGTGTGTATATATGTATTATGTGAGTATATAAATCACATACTTTAGAAGAGTAAAGGACAACCAAGTATATTGCTTTGCCAGATGCCACCAATGAGGACAAAAGCCATCATTCTAACAACAGAGACAAACCTGGTTGGGATCTTCTCCCAATATCCATGTTGTTCACCCTCAATGTGCCTGACATCCCCAATCTTCATTCTTCCATGGTTTATGGTTTAAAAATTAACTCTATCTTTCAAGTACATCCAGGTCTGCCACATTGTGCTTTAATATAGTTGTAGTCAGTTGACTGAATTAATTTAGTTTATTTCATCCTACCCATTTTGAGTTAGCAACTCCAGAATTCATTATGCCAGTTCATGCAAATGATATGCAAATTGGGACATCCCCCAAATCAACTAGGGGGAGGGAAACTGGGCAGCCTTCTGTAAGATGCCTTGAATATAAATTTGTGTTTATTTTGCGAGCCCTTATTGAGAGGCCCTGGACACTTTATTTGAGATCCCTAATGTATTCAGTCCTTAGTCTCTTTTGTACTAAGGACTGTAGGTGAATGCTCAGCTGATTTACATACTGAAGGTTGCATTGGAGGATGAGGGCAGCAAAATAGGAGTATAAAACTGTAATAACCTTTTTATGATCCAAATTTTTTTAAAAAAGCAATTTTACAATCCAAATGTTATCACCCAAATGAAAACTGGCTGTACACCAGCTGTACATCTGTCTCCTTATTGTCCTATTTATAACACTGCTCCTTTGGAAGTCGCAATCCCTTTTCCATGAAACCGGTCAGTTGAGAGGTATTGATTAAGCACTAAAGCCCCTGAATTCAAGAAGCTCATGGCCATATTGGGGAGACAACATGTGAATACAAGGTATATACTAGATATACACAGAGAGGGAACAGTGCTAACGGCAGCGGGGGTGGGGGAGAGCCAGTAAATGATGGGATGTGCAAACACAAAATGATGCCCTCTGAAGAACAGCGGTCAAGGGCTCTGACCTGGAGGGATAGTAGCCTGGTACAGCAGATAGAAGTTTGAACCTGAGGTCAGAGATAAAAAAGCTGGTGAACCAGACGATAGTCCCTCTGCACCCGACCCTGGCCATACAACATTTGGCATATTGTGTCTAGTTCTGGAGGTTATTGACAAACCAGAGGAGGAGGGCAATCAGGGTGGCAGCAGGTTCTGAGATGATGCCACAATGTGTAACCAATTGGAGAATTTGCAAAACTATACATATTATTGGAGGCTCCCAGGTGACTCAACGGATACAGCACTGGACCTGGAGTCAGGAAGACCCAAGTTCAGATACAATCTCAGACACTGACTGACTAGCTGTATGACCTTCAACAAGTCACTTAATCTCTGTTTGGCTTAACCTACTAGAGAAGGAAATGGCAAACCACTCCAGAATCTTTGCCAAGAAAACTGCATGGATAGAATGGTCCACAAGGCCACAAAGAGTCAGACATGACTGAACAATAACAACATGTATATTATTACAAAGGTTTATTTTTTTTAAGGGGGGAAGAGGGTAATGTGGGAGGGAGAGAAAATAAATGTTTATGAATTGAAAAAACAAAAGTAGGTTTAAAAATGAAGAGAAGATAGCTTAAATATACTGAGAGAGGGGGGAAAAGGAAAGAGAAAAAGGAAGGAAGGAAGAAAGAGAGGGAAGGAAGGAAAGAAGGAAGGAAGGAAGGACGGATGGACAGACGGGGAAAGAAGGAAATTATGCAATGAGAACTTGGAACGTCTTGCCTGGAGAAGGGAGTACTTGCATGGGGGGAGGGGAAAAGATGGGGACATAATAGCTGTTTCACTCTTTTCACGTATTTGGAGATCTGGCACAGAGAAGAAGGGACCCAAAGAGACAATTCAGACTTGAACATAAGGCAAAACTTACCAACAATCAATCACAGCCATTTCCAAGTGGAATGGGCTGTCTTGAGGCCAGAGAAGGTGAGGTTAATAATTATAACTCCTTTTTATATGACACTTAGAAGTTTGCAAAGCATTTTTACATACATTATCTCCTTTGAACCTCAGTACAAATCCATGAGGAAGGTATAATAAGATATACTGGTACGTTAATGCTAAGTGTTATTATCATGTGAACTTGTCCAAGGTCACAAAGATAGTAAATGTCAGAGACAGGACGTGAATCAGAACTTCCTCATTCAAAGTAAGTGCCCTACTCACTGTACTACCTAGCTGTGCATGCGCACACACACACACGCACACACACACACACACACACACACACACAATATGAAATACCACATAAATGTGAGTTTAAAAAAAACCAAGATAAAAAGGAACTTATTTGTAGTGCTGGTTCAGGTTATATATAAGGAATTTGGTAAGCTGTCTGATTTAATTTATTTTCATTAATTCAACTTATGTAAGAGGAAAATTCTCCCATACATGGCTGACTTACATGGTTCATCATGGGTCCATATAGAATCCCTTTCCCTGAAGGTACTAAGCAGCAGGAAATACTAACACACCCAGAAATGCCTTTTCACCTTTCAATCCTATGAGTCTGTGGCTACACCTTAGGGCAGGTAGGATATATCATTTTCCATTTTTGAAAATGATGCTTTCTCTCTGGAACTATGCCCAAAGGTCTATAAAACTATGCATACCCTTTGATCCAGCAATACCACTACTGGGTCTTGTATCACCAATGCAATATGTACAGCGCCCACGATCATAATAAAGACTATGACTATAAGTATCGCATGACATTTGATTGCAAAATATGCCAAACTCTCCAGATAGAGGATAGAACTGAAGCATTTATTTAGACACCAGAAAACCCAATCCCAAAACCAGTAAAGCCAATTCCATCATAGTACCAAAGATATTCAGAAACCATAATAATACAGAGAGCCACAGCATCCTTCAGCCTTCCCACAAACCAACACAAGATCAATATTTACTCACAAACCTCTCTGTCTCCTTGCCTGAACTCGTCTCTCTCCCACTGTCTGGCTAACTCTGACTATCATCTTCCTGTGGGCTCTGCTTCCCTTCAGCACACTCCTCCCACTATAGGCTCCATGTGACTACATTCAGCCTATTAGGGGGCAAAGTTTACTTTCAAAGCAAGGGAGGTCTTCAAACTTCCCCCAGGTCTATTAAGGGGCAGGGAAGATCTTCAAATTCCCATTCCCATCACAGGTCTGTATCCCAAAGAGATCATAGAAAAGGGAAAAGGACCCACATGTACAAAAATATTTATAGCTTCTCTTTTTTGTGGTGGCAAAGAATTGGAAATTGAAGGGCACCCATCATTTGGGGAATGACTGAAGGAGTTTTGGCATGTGAATATAATGGAATACTATCGTGCTATAAGAAATGATGAGCAGGCAGATTTCAGAAAAACCTGGAAAGACTTACATGAACTGATGCTGAGTGAGGGGAGCAGAACCATGAGAACATTGTACACCATAACAGCAACATTGTGCGATGATCAAGTATGATAGACTTACGTCTTCTCAGCAATTCAATGATCTAAGACAGTGGTTCTCAACCTTCCTAATGCCACAACCCTTTAATACTCATATGTGGGCATATCTGCATGTGGGCAGACTCTCCTGGAGACAGATAGAGGAACAGTGTCCAGTTCTTAAGACCATCGGAAATAGGTGTTTTCCGATGGTCTTAGGTGACCCCTGTGAAAGGGTCATTTGATCCCCAAAGGGGTCACGACCCACAGGTTGAGAACCACTGATCTAAGACAATTCCAAAAGACGAAAAATAGAAAATGCTATCCTCATCCAGAGAAAGAGCTATGGAGTCTGAATGTAGATTAAAGCATACTATTTTCTCTCTTTTTTTGTTTTTTGTTTTCTTCCTTGTGGTTTTTCCCTCTTGTTCTGATTCATCTTTACAATATCACTAATATGGAAATATATTTAATATGATTGTACATGTATAATCTATATCAGATTACATGCTATCTTGGGGAGGGGAGTTTAGAACTCAAAATCTTATAAAAATTAATGTTGAAAACTAAAAATAAATTGATTTTAAAAAAGAAAATGATGCTTTCTTTTAAACCATTACAGTCATTTCCCAAAATACTGTATCTTCCTCCTCAAAGAAAAATAATCAGATTTGCCCGTTAAGGCTGGCAATGTATACTACATTTCACATCCATAGTCCCCCACCTCTACTGAAAGGAATACATGTTATATCTCTGTTCTCCAAACCAAAGTTCCTTAACAATGGATTATTTTAAGTCTCTGCCAACAATGTACAGTTGGTTGATTTTTCCGACACTGCTCCCCTAGTCTAAATGTCTTTTGTTTCGGAGAATGAGGAGCATAACTAGCTTCTGGGATGAATTCCCCACTGTCCTTTTTAGTCCACATTCCATCTGAAAGCAAGTTATGTTCTCTGTCACTGATGCTAAACCAGGACATTTGTCAAGCCCAGGACCATAAAGGGATGCATGGTGTAAATGGAGAGGTCGGGACCAAAGATGCTAAGAATAGAATGTCCTTGCTGGAAATGAGCTGCAGTAGAGGGACGGGAATAATTAAGGATTACTTCAGACATGGCTCTTGTTTTATCTGCATCTTTCTCCCTTCACTTTCCACATCCTCTTTGCCGAATAGCATCGATCAGTGTTTACTCAGAATCCATAAGGAACCAGGTCTGTTCTGCCCTCTCCCAGGTTCCATCCTTCATAAATAATGCAGAATAAACAAAGACAGGCTGTTCGTGTTTGGGTCTGAATCATGGATGGAAAATCAGAATCAGTGACTTGGTCAGGGTGAATTAAGGGCAGCTACAGGTAGGAGGCCAACATTTGCCCTAACAACACACTACATTACTGCAAGGGAGTCCAGAGGTTTGAAGAGCCATCCCTGGCCTAGACCAGACAAGGAAATGGCCCCCTCCAAAGTGCTCTGCTTTCAGCAGGCCTCCAAAAGCACACTGCTTTGGCAAAAAGCTCCATCTGTATGTTTTCCAGAAACTCAGGAGGGATCCTGCCTCTCTCGATGCTGCCAATACCTTTGTAGGGCACTCCTGACCTGGGGGAATCTGTGCTAGAGGGTGATGCAGCATATTTACAGCTCCAACATCTTCTTTGACCAAGTGGCCTTTTGTTGCCCATGTAGTCCAAAGAAGTCTCAACTGGAACCAATTGCCATTGGGGATAGACAGAGATGGACAATTCATTTGCCAGTCCAAAAGTTAGTAGCCATTGAATCCTGGGGGTGTCATGAGTTATGCATAGGAGCTGATTGCATTAAAACCTATAAAAATCACACTATTCCTCTGATAGTCTCCTCTGGGGAGAACTTTCCTAACCCACAGGAAGCTTTCTGAATAAGCTTGGTTTGTCCGTGATGAAAATGGCGATCTTAATTCTGAGGGAAGAAAAAGCAGATCCCCAAAGGTGCCCTGCCAAGGGACAGGATGTGAATGAGAAAATTCCTTGGGGGGCAGGTTATATGGTAGCAAGTGGAGTCAGGGAGAGGATGGTACAAAGGAAAAGTAGGACAGGTAAGGTTCCAGGGTGCCAACAGGTGGCTAAGTGATCAGTTTTGGGATATGGGGCCTGGCCATCCAAGCTGTTCTTCAGCCTTCTGGACTCCCCATGTACCATTCAGCTTTAAGACCATGATCACCACCTTGGGTAGGGCAGAGGGAATAAAGAGCTGCCACTCTGCCTGATCATCCTTCCCTCGGTGAGCATACCATCCCTCTCCCCTCATAGCAACACTCCCTGATTCCAGGGGCCTTCATTCAGTTGAGCATTGGGTACTAAAAGCCCAGGCCCACCGCAGCCTATTAGAACCAGCTGCCCCAGATACATAGAAGCTTGTTTCTGTGTATAGACCATCAGAAGAAAGTAAGAAGGAGAGAGAGGAGTGAGAGGGAAATAGTCGTATGTCCAGGAATATAAAACAAGACATCAGCAAAACTTGAGTTTTTCCTAAGAAAGGAAGAAAACTAGAAATGAGGGCAGCATCATGGCTTAACTGCTCTTCATTGTCAATACACAGCTTGCCTCCCTGTAAGGAAGTGATTGGAATCTGTCCCTTAAACAGAACCAAGCAGATACCCCTCTGTTAGGGCCAATGCTACCACGGAGGTGCAGGGTGACAGTTAGCATCTGTGAGGTTTCCCTTTCTTGAAACTCCACCACGAGCCCCATCACTTTCTACATTTCAGTTGTTTGAACTGGAAAAGCTCAAGGACCAATGGAAGCATGCTACCTAGCCCCTGACAGAGGGGGGATGGCATCAAGGTGCAGAAGGGGGCCCACATTTTCAGAGACAATCTGTGCAGGAATTGTTTCCTTGACTATGCATTTTTGTTGTAAGATTTTCAGTTGGGGGTGGGGGTGAGGGTGGGGGTAGGATTAGAAGAGCCACACATTTAAAAAAAAAAGAGGGTCATTGAAACCCTTTTTAAAGGCACAGAAAAGAGTAGAAGACCAAAAAGAATCACTGAAGCAAGACAGCTTTCGGAGCTATAGATTCAATTTAGTGGATATTTTTAAAGGAAAGCAAACTGTCCATAATAGACACCCACAGTTTCAGATACAGTCCTCTTTTTTTCTGTTCGACTATGTGTATAGAAATGCCCATTTTATTTGGCGTTTGTTAAGTTTGGAGTAAAAATCATTTTTCAAATTTGTAATTGTTCACTTTTCCTCCCTCCTAAGGTGTTCTCTTGATCTTGGCACTGACAGAGGAGCTGGTATTTGCCACCCAGGAACCGTCTCCCAGGGAGTCACTTCAGAGCCCCCAGATGGACACTCCCCCTGCTGCTATGGCAACAGTGCCCCCCAGCTCCACCGCTGTGGTGGTGACAGCTCCCCAGCCTGATGGACGCCCCCTGACAGATGCTGCCCCAACTGCTGTGGCAAGGAAACCCCCCCATTCCAAGAAACCCTCCCTAACAAACACCACTCCTGCTCCTGTGGTGACAGCAACTCGCCGCCCACCACGGCCACCAGGTTCTTCCAGGAAGTCCGCTCGTCCTTTCCTACCTGCGGCCAGTGGCGGTGCCCGTCGGAAGGAGCCTCACTGGGCACGCAACCAGAGTGCCCTTCATCTGGGGCAGACTCGTCCTCTTGGCAAAATCTTTCAGATTTATAAAGGCAACTTCACAGAGCCCACTGAGCCCGGTTCCCAGAAAGAGCCTCATCCTTCGACTTCCACCTCCAAAAATCCAATTTCTAATCACTCCTCTGATTCTCCACAGCCCCAGGTCATGGCTGCTACCACAGAGCCTAATGGTGGAGTGTGGGCACCATCTATGGACAAAATGAAAGGCCTCAGGCAGGCAGAAAAAGAGAACAGACCCTCCCAAAGTAGCCACGGTAGGGAGCCCAATGCCACAGTCATGGCCACCGAGCCCCCTACGGATCCAGAAACCACAACAGTGCCTTCTCAGTCCCCGCACAGTGACCTGTCACAGGATGTCCCAACACTCAGCGACTCCTGGCTCCCCCTGACCCCAGGAACCAGCGTACCTTTGTTTGCCAACCCTGGGGTCTCCACAGCCCCAGGGGGCCCTGTCCAGGCTGCCTTTAATGTCAGTGTTTCATCCCCGGTGGTGGGGAGCCCTCAGGGAGCTACTTCTACAACCCAGCAGGCCCTGGCCAGCCCTGATCTGCATCCCAGCAGCACCCTTTCTACCAGGAGCCCTAAACTACTGTTCAGCACCCTCACCTCCAAAAGCCCCAACCTGGTGGCCAGCAGCAACCTTTCTACCAGGAGCCCTGAGCTACTGTCCAGCACCCCCTCATCCAGAAACCCCGACCTACTGTCCAGTAGTGCTGTCTCTACTCAGAGCCCAACCCTGCTCCCCAGCAGCACTCTCCCCACCAAAAGCATCAGTCTGTTCCCCAGCAGCACCCTCCCCACCAAAAGCATCAGTCTGGTCCCCAGCAGCACCCTCCCCACCAAAAGCACCAGTCTGGTCCCCAGCAGCACCCTCCCCACCAAAAGCATCAGTCTGCTCCCCAGCAGCACCCTCCCCACCAAAAGCATCACTTTGCTCCCCAACACCACCCTCCCTACTAAAAGCATCACTCTGCTCCCCAGCAGCACCCTCCCCACCAAAAGCATCACTCTGCTCCCCAGTGGCACCCTTCCCCCCAGGAGCCCCACCCTGTTCTCCAGTAGCACCTTCTCTCCCAAGAGCCCCACTCTACTCTCTAGCATCACCCTCCCCCCCAAGAGCCCCACCTTGCTCCCCAGTGGCATCCTCCCCCCCAGGAGCCCCACTCTGCTCCCCAGCAGCAGCCTCCCCCAAAAAACCCCTATCCTTCCCCCTAAGAGTCCCACCCTGCTCCCTAGTGGTATCCT
>CM053581.1:551981860-552082115 GCA_028627135.1 Pseudochirops cupreus | reverse complement strand
GAGCCCCACTCTATTCTCTAACATCACCCTCCCCCCCGAGAGTCCCACACTCCCCCCCAAGAGTCCCACCCCAATCTCCAGCAGTGCCCTTCCTACTGCTGAGGGGCACGTGATCACACCCACAGTTGCCAGCAGAGTACCCAGCCCCCTGTCTACAGTGGGCTCCACTGCTACAGGGAATTTCCTCAACAGACTGGTCCCTGCGGGAACCTGGAAGCCTGGCATGCCGGGGAACATCTCCCATGTCACCGAGGGGGACAAGCCCCAGCACAGAACCACCATCTGCCTGAGCAAGATGGACATTGTCTGGGTGATCTTGGCCATCAGTGTGCCCATCTCCTCCTGCTGTAAGTGCAGCTGCCTCTCTCCTCCCTCTTCTCCTCCCCTAGCTGCTCCCTCCATCCCCAGGTCCCTGTCCCCAACATGATCCTAACCTACAAGTGGACCCAAAGAGCCCCCACAAAGCAGGCCATGCAAATTCCTGGCCTCTAGACAGTTACCGCTAGGGAAGCTAGGGGGCGCCATAGTACATAGAACGCCGGACCTGAAGCCCCAAGACTCATCTCTTTGAGTTCAAATCTGGCCTCAGACACTTAATAGCTGTGTGACCCTGGGCGAGTCACTTAACCCTGTCTTTTGTAGTCAACTGAAAAAGGAAATGCCAAAAAAAGCCAAATGAAGAGTCAGACACAACTGAAACAACTCAATGGGAACCACACAGACAGTGACAGGGGGCGCAGATTTCTACTGCTCCATCTCCTTATTCTCTAAAAGGGCAGAACAGATAGGCCACAACCTCACAGGCCATCCTCTGTGCAATGGTCCACGAGGCCACCTCCCCTCCGGGTCTGGGATGACTCCAATGGACAGAGAGTTCCTCCTGACACTGAGCCCAAATCTGCTGCCATCACTCCTCCCCCTGACTTCTTGGTCCTTGTGCTCCTCTCCAGAGCTACACAGTTTTCATATGGACTCTCTTATCCACATGAAAGTCCTTCTGCTCTTCAAAGGCAGCCACTCAATCCCTCCCCACCCGCCCAAGTAGTCTTTTGTCCCCCTTGACCATTTCTCATGCCCTGATTTCCAGACCTTCCACTCTTTTCCACTAACCAAACTCTGGTTTATTATTGGCCTCTCAAATGAGGTACTAAGAAGAGGAAGGTTCTAGGAATATGTAGACACAACTGGGGCAATTCCTGCCCTCAGGGAGTTTGCAAAGGCTTGAAGGTAGGAGTGAGGGCCTAACATCTGGAGAATCAGGAAACATCTGGAAGGAGATGGTCTTGAGCTGAGCCTTGTAAAGGGCTGAGGATCTCAAGAAGGGGAGGGGAGGGCGAGGATGGAGAGCACTCCAGGTGTGGGGAAGGAACCCAGTGATGGTACCTGGGGTTCCTATGAGAGTCGAAGGAGAGGTTTGTTTGGTTTTTTTCTCAGCCAGATGGCCCTGTACAGCTTTGCATCAGACACAAGGGAAATTGGGAAAGTTTTTTTTTTTTCTAGATTTCCTTCAGAAGAATAACCGCACTTTAAAAAATAATCAGGCTACTAAGGTTTGTCCAGTTTTCAAAACCTGATGCTTCGTAAACCTCTGTTTATTTGGTGCTGGGACTCCCAGGCCAGTGAAAGGGTTAGTGATGTGCTGGAGGGCCAAGTGTGCTGGGTTTGGACTCAGTAGGCATGGGTTTGAATCCTGATTCTATTCCCTACCACCTGGGTGACCTTGACCAAAGCATTTCCCCTCCGTCAAGGCCTCAGCTTCCTCATCTGTCCAATGAGGGGTTTGGAAGATGATTTCAAAGGCCGCTTCCAGGTCTAAATCCCATGATTCACCCCAATGAGGTTTCACTGAGATAGCCAAAATTGTGACATGTCCTTTGGAATGTCTAAGAATCCCACCTTGAAAGTCTAGAAATGGGCAATTGTTGATAAGAAGAAAAAGGATATCTCGTGGGTATCATTCTTGGCAATTCACAAAGGCCTTTCAGGACTTTCTTTTGACCCTTAAACCAGTCCTGAAAGTAAGCAAAGAAGGGGCTGTTCTCCCCATTTGATGAAAAAGAGATAGAAGGTCTGAGCTACAACCCTGTCCACCTGGGGGACTCTCCCCTGCTCCCAAATGTCTTCTCTTATACCACATTGCCCCTCTTGGTTCCACCATCATCACTATTACTGTGTGGAATGCTGGTGGTGAGTGGTTCAGGCCCTGAATCCCTCACTTCATTGAAACACCAGGTCACCAGCTGGGAATGCTAGAATAGGCCCCTTGCAGGAGACAAAGATATGGGTCTGGGTGGGCTTGCTCACTTTTTACGCTCTTTGCAGAATCTTTAAAGGTGAGGGCTATTTCACCTTCATCTTTTAACACTTCCCTCCCACCCTGGTGCCTGGTGCAGTGTCTGGCACATGAGAAGGGTTTAATCAGTCAATGTGCATTGATAAATTAATTGATTGGAGAGATTAGCCCCTAAAATGGCAGTAGTACAGCCTGACAGTGAAGCTCTGAGCTCAGCAATGGCTGGAGGACACCGGTTTATTAAAGCCAAGGGACACTTTGTCTCCAGAACCTTTTTTAGATGGCTCTCAGTGACATCCGTTTTCAGATATGCTCACCCTAAATTCTTTGCTAAGCCCAGGTGTGGTGGAGTCTGCTGCCACCCTCAGGACAGATGCTGCCCATGGCTGATTCTCTGGCCCTTTAAGCCCAGAATCTCCTTCGTTGGGCTCCCTATGCACAGGCAGGTCTTGGATCAGAACAGCAGGTCCAGCACCCTACCAGAGAAAGCTGTCAAGGCCCCTCTGGCTGCCTCTACTTCCCCAGAAGTGATCTCAAGGAATGGAGCTGTTCCTGAGAAAGACTCATTCCTTGGAAGAAGCTTCTTATGGGAAAGGTGGGTTAGCCTCTTGAGAGAACAGAAACTCCCCAATTTGCCTGTGAGAAGATCCCTCTCTGTCTGAGGGGGATTTGAGGAGGGGAGTAGCTAGATCCTCTCCATAAAGGTACTTGTTATCCACCTGACATTAAAAACAGGCCTCTAGATATGGACTGGAGCTGTGACTTCAGTGGTATCAGGAGCTACCTTGACCAAGGCAGGTCAGCACCTTCCTACAATATAGAATCTTAGCTAGGGCAGCTAGGTGGTACAGTGGATGGAGTGCTGGCCCTGGAGTCAGGAGGACCTGAGTTCAAATCCAGCCTCAGACATTTATTAGCTGTGTGACCCTGGGCAAGTCCCTTAACCTCAATTCTTTACATACACCCAAAAAAACCTCATATAATCTTAGCTGCCTATATATACAGTAAGGATGTCAGGTGGGACTTGAATTCAGGTGTTCCTGACTCTGAGGCCAACTTTCCACTCTACTACACTCTACACCCCACTCCCCCAAAAAATTCAAGGTCAGAAATTCTGACCCAGTCAAAAGCTTGGGATGGGGACTGAGCAGAATAAGACGGACACCTCAGGAAGGCTGTGCTCTGGGGACTAGAAGGAAACTGAAACGGGGAAATGGGGAGCACAGGAAGAGGGTATTAATGAAAAGTTCTCTGGATTGAGAGACAGGACAAATGGGTCCATGATTCATTAGCCTCTAATCGTAGCCAAATCACCCTACCTTCTTTGCCATTGTCCAGAACTCATTGTTAGGGATAGTTGCCTCAGACAATCTGAGACCTGGGAAAGGCATTAATTTAGAAAGACTAAGGTCTCCCACTGCATCCCAGGCCATCATCACCAGTGGTCTTGACTTTTGTCTTGCCACTGGACTTTGAAAACAATGGAGGAGAAAGTGAGTCTGTACTCTGCCTCACTTAAATCCAACTCATGCAAATCAAGACATCAGCTGTGATGTCATTGGTCCTCTTTGAGAAGGAAAGATGAACAACAACACTGTTGTTATAATGGACCTGCCATCTCAGAGATAGGGGTACTCCAACAAGGCAGAGAACAAGCCATCCATTCCTTTCTCTAGGAAAAGACATTAGTAACACTTTCCCCTGACTTTTATTCATTTCATTCCTTCATTGAGTGGGTATTATGTGTCTTCTGTGTTCAAGGTACTGTGCTAAGTGCTGTTGGAAATATAAACATGTATATATTATGGACCCTGCCCTCAGGAAGCTTACAATCTAATAAGGCAGAAATGACCCAGGGAAGAAATGATAAAGAAATTTAATACCAGGCAGAGTGTGACAGCGACATAAGAGGATAAGTTCCTACCATCTGATCAATCATGAAAACTTTCATGGAGGAGGCAGAATTTAAGGCAGCTTCTTGAAAAATAGGTAAGATTTCATGAGGTACAGATAGGGAAGGAGGGCCTTACAAGCAGAGAGAAGAGCATGGAGGCAGAAAAGCAAAGGACAAATTTAGGAAATAGCAAGCAATGCAATTTGACTATATCCAGAGGTGTTCCAGTAAAGGTTTAATAACGAGCTTTCCAGAGGGGGAAATGAATTTATGACACATTCTTAAGCTTAGTATTCATTATTAACTTTGTCTCTGTCACTTTCTTAAGTCTACTCTAGACAATCAATAAAACAATAAATCATGCCCTGATTTTGCCAATTTCCAGGGTGTGATGCTCACATTGCAAATTTAACATTTGCTCTTACAGTTTGGTTAAAAGCTGACTCCAGCATACCCCTGGTTGTATCATAGGGCATTTGTAGCTATGTGGTCAAGTGGATAGGATGCTGAGCTTGGAGTCAGGAAGACTCGTGTTCCTGAGTTAGAATCTGACCTCAGACACTGACCCAGGGCAAGTCACTTAATCCTATCTGCCTCTGTTTCCTTATCTGGAGAAGGAAATGGCAAACTACTCCAGTGTTTTTGCCAAGAAAACCCCAAATGGAGTCATGAAAAGTCAGACACTGCTAAAATGATGGAACAACAAAGAAAGCAATGGAAAATAAGCCTGGAAAGATCAATTTGGACCAGATTATGGTGGGACTTGAATGTCAGAGAAAGGAACATTGACTTCATTCATTAGGTCATGGAGAGTCATTAACTAGATGAGCATCTAAACATGTGATTTCACTGACCTAGGAGTTTCTCGTGAGGAGTCAGCACCAACTCTGCCATTTAGAACATTGCCTAGAATGCTGGGAGGGTGAATAATTTTTTTAGAGTCACATGTCTAATACACTGAAGAGGCAGGATTTAACCCAATTCTTTCTGGCTCCAAAGTCAGCTCTCCATCAGTTACACCCAGACTCTTCTTGAACTGGAGAGCAACAAGATGAGAGCCTTGCTGGAAGTGGTGTGAAGGGTAGACTGAAAGCAAAAAGAGAGAGATCTTAAGAGATTAACGAGGATTCTACCCTACTAGTTCAGGTTTGAAATAATACAATCTGACTAATAATGGCGGCAGGGAAAAGGAAAGGGAGGGGTATTTGGACTGGTTTTGGGGGCAGGGCTTGTTGTTGGGTTTTTGTTTTGTTTGTTCGGATTTTTTGTTTTGTTTTGTTCAGTTTGGCTTTCTTTTGTATCGCCAGACCTTGCTTTGAGTCACATCTGACTCTTCCTGACTCCATTTGGGGTTTTCTTGGCAAAGATACTGGATGGATTTGCCTGGTACATGGCAGACACTTAATAAAAGCTTACTGACTTAACTTGACCTTATAAGGTATAATAGAAAGAGAATGGATCTTAAGAGTCAGAAGACTTGGGAGGAGTCCCAGCTCTGATATCAACTAGCCTATGTACCTCTGGGAAAGTCCCCCACCCACTGAATCTTAGGCTCTTCATCAGTAAAATGAGGGTCATAATGCCCATATTTTCTACACATGCTGGAGGTTATTGTGAAAGAGCTTTGTAAATTTTAAAACAAGATTTAACCAGCCCTCAGTTTCCTCATCAGTAAAATGAGAGCATCAGACGAGATGACTTTTAAGGCCCTTTCCATCTCTAGATCAGTGATTTTTACTAATTCTGAGTTTTTATTGTTATTTCTCTCATGTAATATATGTGAGATAATAGCATTATCATTGAGAGCCATATAAGCATAAATGAAATAAGAACAAGTAGCTAGCTATAATAAATGGCAGCTGGGTGGAACAATGGATGGAGTATTTGGCCTGGAGTGAGGAAGGCTCAAATCCATCCCCAGATATTTAGTAGCAATGCGACCCTGGGCATTTAGGTTTGCCTCGGGTTCCTCATCTGTAAAATGAAGATAACCATAGCACCTATGTCCTGGGGTTGAGGATCAAATGTGATAATGTTTATAAAGCACTTTGAACACCTTTATAAATGCTAATTATTAGCATTAATAACTTCACTTTAAAGTTCAAATCACTTTACATGCATTATGTTATGTGATCCTCACAACAGCCCTGTGAGATAGATTATTCCCATTTTATAGATGAGAAAACTGAGGCTTGGAGTGATTAAGAGATTTGCCCAAATCCCATAAATGTCAAAGACCCACCTAGGTCTTCTGTCTCCAAAGCTGGTGCTCTTTCTATCCTGTATCTGGGACCCTGGGCTGGGATTCAGGAAACCTGGGTCTCCTTCCAGTTGGGTCACTGTGGTGTGTGACCTTGGACAGGTCTCCTAGCTTCACCTCTCTGGGTCTGAATATCCACCTCTGAAAATTGAAGGGGTGAGTGCTAAGGTTCTGGGTTTTGTTTTTCTGAAGGAAGGAGGTTCATGGAATACAGATCCCATCCCTTGCCTCCTACCTTTGTGTAAGATGGAAACTGTACATTTGTCCATTAATGGGCTTTCTGCCATGATGAAGGCCATAGTTTTGTTAAAGCATTAGCTAGACCAGGAAATGGGACCTGGAGTAAATGGATAGTTTGTTTGCTATAACATCTGAAATACCTCCAACACCCCATTCCTTGTTTCGTTCTCTCCCAGGCTATAATTCTAATAAATAATTTTAGCTGGAGCTTTCCCATTTTCCAAATATCTCCTCTAACTTTCTATTATGATTTGTGCTTTGCCAGCCCCAGCTCCCTGAACTGCTTAGACATTACAGGGGTCCTTGGCATCTCTACAGGCTCAGATTTGGGAAGAAGCCAGGTGTACTTTTGAAGCATCCTGAAAAATAAAAAGAATTAGAAGAGCAGGAAGAAAATTAAAGGCATTTTGATCAGAATCAAAACAGATCAGAATAGAGGGAAGCCTGCCCTGAGAAATACTTCTGCAGGAAGGGGTGGTGAAGAAGCATGGTCTCTCTTCATTCATTCATTCATTCATTCATTTATCAAATACTTATTAAGCACCTTCTCTATGCCAAGCCCTATGCTACGTTCTGTGGATGCAAAAAACAAAAATGAAACAGTCCCTGCCCTCAAGGAGCTTATATGCTATTGGGATGGAACAACAGAAATACAGATGAGTAAATGCAAAATCAATACAGCTAATTTCTGAGGGTTGGAAAAGGGGGATCAGGAAAGGCCACAGATCAGAAGTAGCACTTTAAGCTGAGCCTTGAATGAAATTAGGAATTCAAAGCAATGGACGTGAAGGTCATGGATTTCAAATGGAAAAGGATGGAACAACCAGGTGGCACAGTAGATAGAGTGCCAGCCCTGGAGTTAGGAGGACCTAAGTTCAAATCCAGCCTCAGACACTTCTTACCTTTATGACCCTGAGCAAGTCACTTCTCCCTGATTGCCTCAAAAAAAAAGAATTCCCGAGGGAAGGAAACTGAGGCCCAGAGAGCAACTTGCCCAATCTTGCACAGTTAATAAGTAGTAGAACCCAAATTCGAACCCAGGTACTCTGACTCCAACTCCAGCACTATTTTTCACATACTTTAAAGTCTTTTTGATAGAAACTATCAGAACTGCCTTTTCCTCCTCCCTTTACCCAGTCAACAACTACCCATCTATCTGCCTTGAAACAGTTCAGGACAAGTAAAGGCCCTAGGTACATTATTTCTAGGCAGTCTCTGCCCCGAGTGTTCAGCTGTCACCTGTCAAAAAATCCCTAGAGAAATCTTAGGCAGGACTTTGAAGCACTCAATAGGACTTCTTGTGGGTCCCTAGGAATTTATTTCCTTCTAAGCATCTCCCAGATCTCTTGATGGACTCAGGGGTTCTTGCCAGTGTCATTTAGACCAGACCAGTTAGGTCTCCATGCTCATTCTGTTCCAAACATGCACCTATGGAAGACTGAGGGGCAAGGACGTAAATTAGAACATGACCAACATGAACTTATTGGTTCAGCGAGCAGTTTGAGTCTTCTTTCCAACCTCCGGCTCACCAAAGGTACAACATGGTCTATACTGTTTCCCTAGCAGTCCTAGATAAGATTGTTGGAGTGAGGGAGGGGGGCATACCATGCAATGTCTGCTCTGAAAAACCACAGGTGGACCTTTTCCTTTAGCAGCCACAAGTCACATATTTCCAACTGAAACAACCTGGTTTCATCCCCATCTCTATCCTGGGCAATTGACCCTACTTCATGAAGGCTAGATGAATCTTGGTCAGTTAATATTGGTGAATGATAATGTCCTCGGATATGCTCAGGGTGCTAACCACTAGGCAGGATCATCTCTGTTGGGCTTAGATCAGAGGTGTTTATTATCACTTAGCTCCTAGGCACACATACAAGGCCTCCAGAGGACTTTCCACCAGGATCATCATGGAACCATAGAGTTGGAAGGGACTTTGGAGGCCATAAAGTCCAATGTACTCGTCTATAAGAGTAGAAACCAAGGCTGAGGCAGGTAAAGTGATTTGCCCAGAGTCACACAGCTAGTAAGTATTTGAAGCAGGATTTTAACTCAGGTCTTCCTAACTCCAGGTCCAGTACTCCGTGTACTAAGGTACCACTAAGCTTCCCCTAAATTAGCTCTCCTAACAGTGACCAGATTCTTGCTTTCTTTCTCTCTATAGCGGTCTTGTTGACGGTGTGTTGCATGAGGAGGAAGAAGAAAACATCAAACCCAGAAAACAACCTGAGTTATTGGAACAATGCTATCACCATGGACTACTTCAATAGGCATGCTGTGGAGCTGCCCAGGGAGATCCAGTCCCTGGAGACTTCTGAGGTACTGGGCTCAGCTGGGGGAATGGTAAATTGGGGCTAGTCTTGGGAGTGACTCTGGGCCTCTTCCAAGGCTGCATCATGGCATGGAGATTCTCAAAGGCCAGGTCAGCCATGTAAGCAAGTGTTAGTCATCCTGTGCAAGCAAGGTTTTGAGTCACATGGTCAGATATGGCCAACATGTTGGTTCTTTTTTTCTTGATTAAACTTTGTTGTTGCAAAAGAGAAAGAAAGGGGGTATATGTGAATCATTCAGAAGTGACAGAGATTTTTTTGTAAGACATTAAAACAGTCATGGATGTATACAGTGGCAAGAAAAGAAGGAAGAAAGAATAAGAAAGGAAGGAAGGAAACAAAAAAAGAGAAAGGAAAGGAGGGAGTGAAAGAAAAAGAGATAAGAAAAAAGAAAGAAAAGAAGAAAAAGAATCAAAGAAGGAAGAGAAAGAAAAAAGGGAGAAAGAGAAAGAAACAGGTGGAAAGTCTGCCAAGTAATGGACTCACTGTCATCAGAAGAGCAGCCTAGCTAGGTTCAGAACAGTTTATTACCAAAGGTTTGGCCATTTGATGATGACTCTTTTTGACCATAGCACCTCATAAAGAGAAGACTAAAAAAGAGAGCATTGGCAGAGGAAACATTCATGCCAATGAAGTCTCACATCCTGAAAGTGCAGGTATATCTTGGAGAAATTGTGGGTTCACTTCCAGACCACTGCAATAAAGTGAATATTGCACTAAAGTGAGTCAAACATATTTTTTCATTTTCCCAGTGCATATAAAAGTTATGTTTACACTATGCTATAATCTATTAAATGTACAATGGTGTTATGTCTTTTAAAATGTGCATACTTTAATTTAAAAATACTTTATTGCTAAAAAAAAATGCTAACCACCATCTGAGCCTTTAGCAAGTCATAATTTCTGCTCATAGAGGGTCTTGCCTCAATGTTGATGGCTGCTCACTGATCAGGGTGGTGGTGACTAAAGGTTGGGTGGCTGAGCCAATTTCTTAAAATAAGACAAGGAAGTTTGCCACAAAGATTGACCCTTTCACTTGAACATTTAGAGGCCATTACAATAGCCTACTAATTACTAATTGACCTAATATCAATATTATTGTGTCTCAAGGAATAGGGAGGCCAGAGTCAAGAGAAGAGCAGTCAGGACACACCCAACATTTATCAATTAAGTTTTGTTTTATAAGGGCATGGTTCATGGCACCCCAAAATAATTATTATAATAATAACATCAAAGATCACTGATCACAGATCACCATAAGAGATATAATGATTATAATGAAAAAGTTTGAGATATTGCTAGAATTACCCAAATGTGACACAGAGACTTGATGTGAGCACTTGCTGTTGGGAAAATGGTGCCAGCAGACCTACTCAATGCAAAGGTGCCACAAACCACAAAAAAATACAGTATCTGTGAAGTACAACAAAATGAGGTATTCCTGTTTTGAAATCTGGGAATCAGAGGAAAAGGGTCACTAGGAAGGATCTCAAGAGATTGTTAGGTTCAGTTCTTTGTCTCTGGAGGGTCATAACCAAGCCTTGAAAACTTTGCTTACTCGATGTGTTACACTGCAAAGCCATGGCCACAAAACCCATGAGATGAGTAGGCAAGTCATTGACAGAGCCCTGAAGGAATTGTCCATGTGCTTCTTGCTAAACCAGTGAAGGAAACAGCAGTGGAAAGGGCTAGCTATCCTGATCTGAATAAGGGATGACTTCCCAAAAGTACTTCCACAATCTGTGTCCTACCTCTGAGCAAGCCCATGATTTTTATAAAATATATTAAAAATCAAATGCAATTCTACATAAAAATATCCTATATCTAAAAATATTAGAGTGAAATTACCATCTTCTTTTAAAAGGGAGCATGCTTTTTGGCCACATTAAGCATCCAGAGCTAGACACGATGGTACTGCTCTGAGCAGACCATGTCTGAAGTCTTAGGTTCCCTCCTGGCTGCCACATTTTAGGAAGGCTATTGATCAGCTGGAACAAGTCAAGAGGAGGGCAGCCAAGACAGTGAAGGTCCTTGAGTTCATACTGTATGAGCACTTGGGATGGTTAGCCCTAGGGAAGATAAGACAAGGACAAGATGACAACGTTGAAAGCGTGCTTTCAACTATTCGAAGGGTTGAGAAGGAAAAAAAAAAAAAGAATTAGTCTTATTCTGGTTGGTCCCAGAGGACCAAACTAAAAGCAATGAGTCATTCAGTCAGTCAACTATGTTAATTAAGCCAGGCCCCCAGTACTGAGCACTGGGGATACAAAGAAAGACTAAAGAGAGTCTTTGCTTTCAAAGAGCTCACAGTCTAATGGGGAAGACAACGTGCAAGCAAATCAACAACATACAGGATAAATTAGAAACATTCAATAAGGTGAAGCCATTAAAGGTAGACAGGTAGAGTGTCAGCTAGGAAGAACTGACCGCACAAGATTCCTGAAAGCCCTCCACTCACCCACACTAGATCCAATCTCGGGGGGGATCCTAAAAAGGTACCTTTTTAAAAATTCACTCTGCCTTTACCCAAGGCTTTACCTGGAAAATCTCCCAATAATTTCATGTCTAGGCTTTCACGAATGGGGTAACAGGAGTCCCCAGTGCCCTACAAGCACTCCTTACAATGCATATCAGGTACTAGGGAGCCTTCCAATCCCTGAATTCCCAAAATGGGGAATTATTGACAACTCCCAAGGCAAGTGCTGCCCAAAAAATCTCCTTTTCTCTTCTAGAAGGCTAAATTCCAGGATCACGCTGCCTAAGAAATCATACCCCTCACCACTTCCTTACACAAGAAGTTGGGGTCCATGAACACTGTTCCTAAATTTCCTTCTCTAGGCAAGCAAGCAAGTATGTGGCTGCTTATGCCACATTCTTCTCCAAGAACTCTAGCCTGGTCCTGGCTGCTACCATCTCCTGACCTGGGAAAGTCCACCACAGGCCACTGATCTCTGACTTGTGCTTCAAAGAGGAACTAGCAGGAGGTGCCCAGGGATTTAAGGTCCAGGAACTGCCCTGTCAGGCCACCTAGATAAGCACATGATGCCTACCAAGGGCTTCTACCATATGATGCCATTAACTTCCCATCCTCCTTGCCATCCTCTCAATACCCCCAGAAGAAAGCTTCAAAGGAAAAGATAGGGGAAGGGATGAGCAGGTCTGCTAGGTTACCTTTAAAATTCAGGCAAAAGGGCTGTTCCCTCTCACAACAACCCATCTTCTCAAGAGTTCTAGGCACAGGATTCATCTTGGGGGCATCCCAGTCACCAGAAATCAATCAGGACACCATCCACTAGAAACTAATCAGAAGTTGTCTTTATCCACTTAACAAAATGCCAGTGGACATGCCCATGCTACATGGGGGAAGAGTTATGCTTGTATTCTATACTCTATAAAGGGAAAGGCGTGCTCATGAAATTGATCGTGGAGAAGTTATCCAGTCAGCTCCTCTCCAAAGACAAATTAAGGCTTGATGGAAGGAGAAACTTCCAAATAATTAGGACTTTCCAAAAGTGGACTAAAGAGAAGTAACCCTCCTCACTGGTCGTCTTTAAGCAAAGGCTGAATGACCATTTGTCAGGTTCTGGTGAGGATTGGACCATATGACCCCTGAGATCCCACCTAGCTCTGTGATTCTGTGACAATCCATAAAGGATTGGGCCACGTGAGGATTATCATGAGGACACACACAAAATACAGGTGACTGATTTGTATAAAACCTGCCTTGCCTCAGATGAGTGTTCTTTTTCAGTATAAGCATATATTTCTTTCCTTTTGAAGGGCCCTCATTTTGAAGGTGCAGCCTACATTTACAGGTACTGCTTGCAATTGCACCAATCTGGCTCTCCAGCTTGTTTATATCCAGATCCCCTTTGTACTTAGAATTATTCACTTACTTTTCCCCATTTAAGCTGCCAATTGGATGGCTTGCCAAAAGCTTCTCCAAAACAGATTTTTATAGCGGCATTTAAACCTGGTATCTTACTCTCCTGCTGTGTTGACGAACCTCCCATCTCGGCATGTTCAGCCCTCCACCAGAAGGGAGTTGAGAGAAACTAATCTAGGAACGGACGCAGAAAATCCAACTGCCTGAAATATGCTTGGAATTTGGAGTCCTTTTCCTCTTTCTCTGCCTGCTTTCTTCCCTGTGCAGCATGGTCTAATGAATATACACTTTATCCATGTATTTATGGTACTAACCCATTCACAAGCTTCCAGGTTCTAGGGGTAGCTAGGTGGTTCAGTGAGTAGAGCACCCATCCTAGAGTCAGGAGGACCTGAGTTCAAATCCTTCCTCAGACACTTGACACACTATCCATGTGACCTTGGGCAAGTCACTTAACCCCAATTGCCCTGCCTTCTTCCTCCAAAAAGAAAAAATATCCAAAGCTTCCAGGTTCTAGATAGTTCCTTCCTGATTGGGGGAGGGGGGGAAGGGAGTACTCAGCAGGTGGGGAGGGGCAAAGCACATTCTTTATCTGGGCACTGTGGCCCAGATGCATCTTTCTCTAATTCCAAAACAAATTTTTGGGGAAAGTTGATTTAATCTTTGAAAATAAATTATTTAATAAGCATTCCTCCTTTCTGTTATTCATCCTTCTCTATCCTCTTCTCTCCCTTCTCTTCATTGCCCTTTACTTCTCTCTCTGTCTCTTCTCTCACCTCTCCTTCCCTCCTCTCTTCCCTTCCTAATCCCCTTCCTCTCCTTTTCCTCTTCCCATTCCTTCTTTCTTCTCTCCTCATACTCATTTCTGTCACACATATACCAAATACACATCCCCAGTTTGACCTTAAGGAGGAAGCACCTTTGAGATAGGAGTTCTACCTTTCACGTTATGGGTACAACATCATTAGTTCGTTTGGAGAGGGACCGGTTCATTTTTCTCATTGTATCTGTCCCTCCACTTGGCACAATACCTTGCACATAACAGGCTGAAGAAATGTTTGCTGAATTGTCAGCTTCTAGCCGTGATGACAAACAATAATCACAAAGGACGCAAGTCTTAAACACTTATTCTTTTTTGGGTTTTTTTTTTTGGAGAGCAATTGGGGTTAAGTGACTTGCCCAAGGTCATACAACTAGTTTGTGTGTGTGTGTGTGTGTGTGTGTGTGTGTGTGTGTGTGTGTGTGTGTGTGTGTGTGTGTTAAGTGGCTGAGGCCTCCTGACTCCAGGTCCGGTGCTGTATTCACTGTACCACCTAGCCGCCCCCATGAATGCAAGTCTTAAAACGTTCTTTAAATGTCTCCTCCATATTGAGGAAGCCCAGCAGCAACTGCTTCCCCACCACCTTCCTCTTGTCCAAAGACCTCCTAGGGTCTTTGGGGGTCTCTCTTGCCAGCTCATAGCTTATGTCAGAATTGAGACTGGCTATGACTTGTTAATAAGTTTCCAGGGTGGCTTTGTCTTTCTCATGCTCTTTCCTGTCATTTTCCCCCCTAGGACCAGCTGTCGGAGCCCCGCTCTCCAGCCAATGGAGATTACAGAGGCAGTGGGATTGTACTTGTCAACCCCTTCTGTCAAGAAACGCTGTTTGTAGGAAACGACCAAGTGTCTGAGATCTAACCTGCACCAGCCCGCTCGCGTTACAATTGTGTGCTTTCCATCTCTAAATTATAAATACGTATATATATTATAAATATAACCTTTGTGTAACCCTGACTTAATGAGAAACATTTTCAGCTTTTTTTCCTAAGAATTGTCAACATCTTTTTTATAAGTGTGGTTGAAAAGAAAACTTTACAGAATGACCTGTGGCTTTATAAATAAAGGTATTTCTAAGCAAAATGGTCATGCCAATTGCTTCTCTTGGTATCTGTCCTCAGAGTTATATGAGGGAAATTATTTTCACAAGACTCCCAAGTTAAGTAAGTTGCCTGACCTCCAGCCTGTGTCTGATTTATCCATACTCCTTATATGGTCAACAGCATTACCATTTATGTGGTCCAAAGTAGCCAATCTCCTCTCATCTGAACCTGTTTCCACATTTCCTAATGTTCCTCAAGTGCCCCAGAGAAGGAACTGAGGTCATTTGGGTGTAAAGGGTGACCAGATTCACAAAGCAAGGGGTGAGGAGAAGGACCATAGGATCATAAAATTAAAGCTGAAATGGACATTAGAAGTTATCAATCCCAACTCTCTCATTTTACAAATGGGGAAACTGAGGCCCAAAGTGATTGAATTATTTTCCCAAGGTCCCATAAATAGTCAGTGGCAAAGCTATCCAAAGAACTCAAGATCAATGACTACAAAATCCAATTCCCATCATACTACACTGGGCTGCCTCCCAGTAACCACCTCCAAGACATTTTTCTAGGGCCACTAGCTGTCCAAACTATTCTGTAACTTCAGAGTATCTCTCTTTTGCTATAAAGCAAAATTCCACGTTAAGTTCTTGGAACTTGATCAAGGACGTATAGTTATGGAAGTACTAAATGGACCTCCTCATAAGTCAGTTCAGCTTATGAGAAACTTATAAGACACAGCACCAAGAGTTAGCATGCTATAAGGGGTGGGGGTGGGGGGGGGAGGAAGTGGATTTGGAGTCAAAAGACCCAGGTTCAAATTCTTCCACTTACTGCCTGCAACCCTGGATGTTACTTCATCTCTCTCTGGGTCTCAGTTTTCCCCATCTACAAAATTAGGGATTTGCTATAGTTGGTATTAAGAGCCCTGTCAGTCCTAAATCCTGTGACAATACCATATGCCATAGAACAGTATGATGGGAACATTTTTTTTGATGGAAACATTTTTGATGGTCATAAAAACACTATGTCTTTTAACTACTTCTCTCCCATTAGCAACTATTAAGTTTTAGAAGGGAGGAAATTTGTGTTAAGGTTGCTGTCCAACTTTTTAAGAAAGGTGAGCCATTCATTGTGCCCAAAAGAATACTGAGAACATAGTTGGTGATCAAATGTTTTGTAGGCTTTTTTTTAAATTATGAAAAATCATATGGGCACATGGCTACTCCTTCATTCCCCTGAAGCAAGTTACCCTCCTCCTGCAATCTTAAAAAGAACTAAATTTCCAAGGCAAATCATTTAGGAGAAAATGCCCAGTAAATTCCTTTAACACACTTCAGGGTGAGTCTCCACAAGCCCAAATCACCGTCCCTCCTGGATTTTCCCAGGAATCCCAGACTCTTTTCTATCCAGAACCTCTGAATGCTTTAGTCACTGTTGAGTGCCCACCACCATCATTATCTACCCACACAGCGATCAGGCAAATCAGTGACTCAGGAAAGACTCTTAAGAAGGGGTTACTTTTCCTTAGTTAATTATCTAGATCCTTGGGAAAGATATTTTGACTTTCTACTCAACAGTGGTGTAGGGGAGTGGCCTAGAGAGGTCTCCAAGTTTCCTTCTAAGATTCTGTAACCCAGAAGACTTTGAGTTTAAATTAAATGAGGCAAGATTACATCACAGAATTCCAATCCAGTATTTATCATTTGATAAATGATTTTTAAATACAATATATTTTGAATATAAGTGTTATTGCAATTTGATGGGGGAATCCAATAAGTGTGGTTCATCTATTTGTGTCATTGCATTAGGCTTTGTACCATGATTTTTTTGCTCTTTCCTCTCCCATTTCCTTTGAAGAAAAAGATGACTTTCAATGTGTGTGTGTCTTCCCTGTTGTATGAGCCTACCTATGTGAGTTATTCTGTTGTCTCTACTCTGAAGACTTTATCTTACCCACTAGGGGAACTGTGGCTTAGGGAACCATTATTATCTGTCTCTGCTGTTGGGTTTTTTTTAACATAAACATAGCATTTCTGTTAGCCTACTGTGCTTAGCATACCAATGTGTGTATATATAGAGATACATATGTAAAGTAAATCTATATATAATATATGTAATCAAAGATGCATATGTTATATATATATGAACGTATAACCTATTTTTCTTGATCTATAATATTCAGCTACTATGTATATACAAATAAATGTATTTTATTAGCCAGAGGCTTAAGTTCCTAACACCTTTTGCCTTTCTGTTTGTTTTTAAATAACTCATTAACTCATAAATTAACATCAGTATCATGCCTATGGTCAACAGATTGCCTTGGATGCCAGAGGAGGGGTATTCCTGTTTGGGGGGAAAAGTTGGACTAGATGCCCTCTGAGATCCCATCCCACCCTAAGAATCCATTCCTGTTGGGTTTGAAATTGAGTTTAAAACTGGGTAGAACTTTGCAGGTGGGCTAAGCTTGTGTTGTTAAGATGATCGTTTGACAAAAATATAATGAAGGCTTAAGAAGTTTCAGCTACCTGCATTTCATGTCAAGTCTTTGAAGATGTTAGCACCAATTAAAGTGTGTCGTCCTTGCATTCCAGTTACGAGAGGTTTCATGTGGGGAGATCTTTGGGAAAGAAAAGCACTGAGTTTATTTTCTTTGGGGGAGCAGGGAAGGAAAGCATCCCAAAGTGATCATTTTGTAAATAGATGAGTAATAGGTGAATCCTAACTAGATATGATGAAAATTCCTTATGTAGTTCAGAAATCAGGAGAATCCAGGTCCATCTTGGAATATATCCAAGGCCAGACTAATTAGCAGAAGTACTTAAAGGATTTCTTAACAACTTAGTTACACTTTGATCCTGTTGCAAGATGGTATCAAGTTAGTGGTCTCAAGGCCATATCTGCCTAAGCTACTCAGAAAAACTAATCACAATATCTATTAGATCTGATTCAAGTCAATCAACAATCCTTTATTGAGAGCTAATAGAACCTGGCATTGTGCTAGGTGCTGGAGATACAAGGGCAAAAGCAAAACAGTCCCTGCCTTCAAGAAGCTTACACTCTAAGCAAGAGAGACACCATGTACATATATGTACATACATATACACACACAATAGAGTATTATTTAATTAGAGTATAAAAAC
This sequence comes from Pseudochirops cupreus, assembly GCA_028627135.1. Classification (NCBI taxonomy): domain Eukaryota; kingdom Metazoa; phylum Chordata; class Mammalia; order Diprotodontia; family Pseudocheiridae; genus Pseudochirops; species Pseudochirops cupreus. The sequence continues at coordinate 552,064,209 of CM053581.1, read as the reverse complement.
AAAGGAATGAGGGGAGGGAGAGAAAGCACCAGCAGCTGGGGGTGGGGAGGGTCAGGAAAAAAATTCCTGTAGAGGGTAGCACTTAAACTGAGCTTTACAGAAAATTAGGGAATCTAAGGGGCCACTAGGTAGTGCCATAGTGCATAGAGCACTGAGCTGGGAATCAGGAAGATGAGTCTTCCTGAATTCAAATCCAGCCTCAGACACTTGCTAGCTGTGTGACCTTGGGCAAGTCACTTAACTCAATTTCCTCATCTGGAAAAAGAACTGGAGGAGGCAAACTGCTCCAATATCTTTGCCAAGACATGCTTTCAAGTTTAATTTGCATTAGCAACTTTTTCTTTATCATTTTTAGTCTAGACTATCAGCATAACAATAAATCAGACCCAGATTTGTGGCATTTGCTGATTTCCGAGGTGTAAATGATGGGCTCTTGTGAGCTGGCAGGGGCTGACTCCAGCACACACCTGCATGTGCCACCTTGGCAGAGGACTGGAATTATCAATTTAGAACTGGAAAGAAGTGTGATTCCTTCATCTTGCATGTTAAATAACTGAGACAAAGATGCTGAACCACCTGCCCAGGGCCACACAGCTAGCGTCCTTGAGATAGAATTGAAACCTGGATCTTCCTAATTCCAAGACCACTATACCATAAGCCTCCATTTTCCAGTATGTATAATGGGTCTAGTAATCTCCACCCTGCCCTCCTTATTGAGTTTCGTAAAGATAAAATACAACCCCCTGTGAGAGAGTGCTTTGTAAACAAGAAAGCTTTGAATGAATAGTAGTCTTAATAAACAGCTTTGCTAAGTCCCACCTGTCCCCACTTCCTTGGCCTTTGAGGTATTAGAGGAAATGGGGGCAAGGGTGTGGCTTCTCAACAACCCTACCCTTTTCTGATACAGTCTTGGGAAGGCATCTTGATAACCCAGATTTACACCCTGGGGGTTTGCAGAAACATCTAGGCTGATACTTGGGTAGGTTGTGCCATTAATAATAATCATAATAATAATAATAATAATAACTGTATAGGTGGGAAAGTATGTAGGCATACAAATGGTAACTGCAGATACTTTCTCATTTTTCAATTTGTTGAACTGAGATTCTTCCCATCCCTGCCCCTCCCCTCCTCCCCTCATTTTGGTATCTTCCCTTTTTCAGATACCTTGAGAGTTGATCTTTTAGTACTCTCAAAATTGCTTTCATATAAAGCAGGGATCTCCTGTACATATCCTTGGATTTTTTCCAAGTACTTGGAGGAAAAAAAAAACACCATAACCTGTGTCCATGCACACAAGGTAATCCAAAAGTTCCTTCTCCTGCTACTCGAGTACCACCTTCAGCACCATAGCCAGCGACTTGTCCATCCAGAGCAAGCAGCATGAAGTTCATGTTTAATTTAGTTTACCAGGAGGTAGTCCAGCCTAGAGAGGGGAATGCTGGAAGGTTCTGAGGGGAATAAGGTGGTGAGGTCAGACTGAGTAGCTTGGCAGCTGCTTTCAGGGCACGGGGTGGGGAGGGCAGAGGATGCCACCCTCTGGGAGCTTCCCAGTTTTTTTATTATGTGCTGAGCCCTGTTGTTTCTATGCTACAGAAGAATGGGTAGTGTTGTCAATACCCCTATAAATTTTGGTTCCCTGAATCAAAACTTGGTCATTGTCTCCCATCCACCCCCTACACACACACACCCTTCCCTCTAGTTATGGTTCTGCTCACTATCAGAAAGGACCTGAGTTTAAATCTCACCTCCAATGCTTATTACCTGTATGACCTTGGGCTAGTATCTTAACCCCTTTTGCCCTTGGTTTCCTCATCTATAAAGTGAGGCAGTTGAACTGGATGGCTTCTGACGGCCCTTCCAGCCCTGGAGGGAGAGAATTCCATGAGCGAGCACTTTAAGTTTTGCCAAACACTTTCCTTGCAAATGCTGTCATGTCCATTCTATAGATTAGAAAAGTAATGCTCAGAAAGATTAAATCACTCACTCATCATTACGTAGCTATTAAGAATCTTGGAGAGGATCTGAACCTAGGTCTCTTGACAACATGCTCAATACTATATCACACTGACTCTCAATATGGAATACACAAATAGGATCACATGCAGTTTTGTTTTGTTTGGATCCTAGAAAGAGTTATGGGGTATGTTAAGATGTAATTAACTGGAGAGGAAGGCACTTGCAGGCAGGGACCAAGAAATCTTCAAACTGGGAAACTCCCTCAACCTCCAGCCCTAATCTCAATTCATCAATATATTTAATCAATATACCTGCCTGCCTCAGTTTCCTCAACTATGAAATGAGGATAATAATAGTACCTACCTTCCAGGGTTGTTGTGAGGATCAGATTGGAGAATATTTATAAAGCACATGGTACCTGGCGCACAGTAGGTGCTTAATTAATGTTTGTCTCCTTAGTCTCCAGTGTAGGTCTTGAATAATAGACAAAAGGAGGAGGAAAGAGCACATGTGAAATGCATAGCCTGATGCATTGTCAGCTCTCCTCTAAACTGGGAGGCCCTGAGGCAAAGCCATGGCCACCCCAGCCTAGTTCTGGCTCTGCTGACATGTAACATAGAACAATGGCTTTTTTCTAAACCCACCTCTGATGCTTGTTACCTGTTTCACTTGGGACTAGTCACTTGACCTTCTTTGGTCTCTGTTTCTTCATCTGTAAAATGAGGCAGCTTCTGAGCACCCTTCCAGCCCCAGATTCATGATCCCCCCTCCCACCCCTTCTCTCCGCTGAGCACTGATCCCCAACATTCATTTCTAAAAGAAGAGCCTCACTAGTGGGTTGGTCTTTTCAGATTAGATAACTGCCCACCCCTACCTCTATCCAGCATTCTGGTCAGAGCCCAGGTGGGGAGACTAAGGCCCAAGGGGAAAAGGTTTGGAAGAGAACAGGTGAAGGGGAGCTGAGGCTTGTCTGAGAGAGTGGGAGCAAGAACAGAAAGAGGAGGCAGCTTTGGCCTACAGTCAGCAGGGCAGAATTCGGACTCCAAGGACATCTGTCCAAATCCTGTCTCTGCCCTGACTACTTCTGTGACTTTGGGTGAATCCCATTACCCCTGAGGTCCTCAGAAAAAAAAAAATGGGATGGGGTGCAGAGTGATTTAGTGGAACAGTACTGGAGGCAGCTAGGGGGCAGCATAGTGCATAATGCCTGGTCTGGAGTTAGCAAAACTCATCTTCCTGAGTTCAAATCCAGCCTCAGACACTTATTGGTTGTGTGACCCTGGGCAGGTCACTTAACTTTGTCTGCCTCAGTTTCCTCATCTGTAAAAGGAGTTGGAGAAGGAAATGGCAAACCACTCCAGTATCTCTGCCAAGAAAACCTCAAACAGGGTCACAGAGAGTCAGATACAACTCAAACAACTGAACAACAACAACAAAAGCGGGGTTTGGAGTCAGAAACCCTGGGTTTGAATCCTGGTTCTGCTCACTTGAAACCTTTTTCACCTGTAGCACTAGCCAAACACAAACTTCCTTATTTGTAAAATAAGAGAATGGTTGAACCAGAAGATCTCTGAGCTTCCTTCTAACTTACAGCCACAGGATCATAGATTCAGAGCCATCTAATCCAGCCTCTTCATTTTACAGGTGAGTAAACTGAGGCTTGGGGAGAGGAAGTGACTTGGACAAGGCCACATGACCCAGTAGAAAAAGCTCAGACTATTTAGAGTCAGAAAGGCTGGACTCTAACCCAGCCTCTTCCATTTACTTACTCCAGGACTTTGAAGAAATAACATCAGCTCTTTGGGACTCTGTTTCCTCATCTGTAAAAGTGAGGGGGTAGGATCAGATGGCCTCTGAGATCTCTTCCATCTCCACATATATGACCCAAAGTGTCAGAGGCAGGATTTTGAACTCAGCTCCTCTGACTCCAGAGCTAGGGTTCTTACTATGAACCTAACCCTTGTTTCCCTAGATGTGAAAGGGCTTGGCACCCTCTACGAATGGAAAATGGGCCCATTTTTTTCCATCCAAACCCAAACCCAACCTGCATGATGTCTCTTCCCCTACCCTCTCCCCAAAGCCAGGGGCCAGCTGTCTGGAAAGATCAGGCAGCACTGAAATCCTGACGCGGCAGAGAATGAGTGAATGAACACGACCCAGTGCCCGGGGCAGGACCTCATTGTCTGGCTGTGCGGAGGCCTGAGTCCCAGAAGCATCCCCTTTCAGCTGCCCTGAATGGGGAAGCCCGTGAAAGGCCCAGAACAATGGGGCCCACCCGTGATCAGACAACTTTCCAGAATGCCTGGTGTCAGAGGCAACAGGACCAGAGGGGGTGGAGGCAGAGGGGCAGAAAACAAAGAAACAATACCCCCTCCAACAAACCATTGCCTCATCCTCGCCAGGGGATGAGAGAAAGGAGAGGAGTGCCCAGCAGGCTCCAGTACCAACATGCCCTTCCCAAGGCGTCGGTCTTCATTCTTGGGGTCCCACTCCTCATCCAGCCTTGAGAGCCCAGGGGCTTCAGGCTGCCGGGTCAGTGTTATAGGGAATAACCTAGGCGGCCTCCCCAGGCCCCCAGGGGTGTATGTAGGGTCAGTGCCAACCGGAGGAGTGAGCAGCCTGGGCACCCGAGTGTCCCGCCGGGCCCTGGGCATCAGCAGCGTCTTTCTGCAGGGTCTAAGGAGCTCATCCACAGCCCTCTCTCTGAGCCCAGGACTGGAGAAGAACAGAGGCATCTTCTTTGAGTCCCTGAATGGTTGCATGGTAGAGTACATTGAGAAGGTTCGAGCCTTGGAGCAGGTGAACAGGGAATTGGAGGAACATCTGCGAGTCTACCTGGAGAAGAAAGCCTCCAGCATTAGCAACTGGGGAGCCCTGCGGGAGACCTGGGAGAACATCTACCATCAGGTGAGTGGATCCAGCTGGTGGCTTTTGGTGGCTGAAAACCAATGCAAAGTCAGACCCCACATCCCTGGGGCCAAAAGTCTTGGGAAGGTGAGCACACCCCACCACTTACACAGTGTCTTACTCAGCACCTCAGGCATTGATACTGGAATGAAGGGAAAGATAGGGCCAAATGATTTAGAAAAAACTATATCCATACTCACATCAACCAAATCTATGTGAATATTTTTTAAAAAAATAATTTCCTTGATTTCATACTCTACTGCCTCATTCATCTACATTTATCAAGAAGCAGCCTGATGCGGTAGGTAGGGAGCTGGCTTCAGAATAGGGCAGACTTGGGTTCAAGTCCAACCTCTGACATCTACTGTCTATGTGACTCTGGGCAAGTCACAACCTCTGATAACCTTGCAGAGGAGACGCTGACCTGCATTGGTAGAAGGAGTTTCCTCCCTGGAAATTCCTTATACCAATAAAGTCATAGGTCTGGTCTCCACCTCCCCCCTTAAAAAAAAAAGAATCCCCATAAAGTGCATGTCCTTCCCACTGCCCCTTCTATCGCCAATCCATCTTTCACCAACTCCCCAAATAATTTTCCTAAGGCACAGGTCTGCCTACATTATTCCCTTGCTCAAAATAGTTCAGATACTAAGAATACCAAGACATAGATGAAAGATTCTCTTCCCTCTAGGAGCTGATATTCCCCTGGTGGGGGGGCAGAACAAGTGCAAAGATTAGCCAATGTGGGGCAACTTTAGTGGAGGGCAAGACTTCCATGGGATGTTGAAAGTGCTGGTAGAGTTTCTGCTCACAGCATTATTCTGGGAAAAAAAAAACGGGGCCTGTTGGGGAATGGTATCAAAGAAATGAGGTCATTTCATTAACATAAGACAGTGATAGTACACCATCTTTTAGGTCAGTAAGCATATGCAGCCTCGCCTTAATTTCTTCTAGGATGACCAGTCAACCTGTAGAAAAGTCCAAAATTCAGCCAATCACTATTCATTTTGGTCTGTATTGCAGTAAGCAGCCAGATCGCTTGACTTTTTTTTCTAAATTGATTATTGTTCCAATCATGTAATGGGCTCATCAGTCAGCAAGTATTTATTAAATCTATTGATCCAGCCCTCATTTCTCTCTCTTGAATCCCAGGATAAACTGCCTATTGAATATCTCCTCCTGAATGGCCCATAGAGATCTCTAACTCAACTGTTCCAAAAAGAAATTCATTATCTTTGCTCCTAAATTTTAAAGTGCTAATGACTCCTTTTGTCCTTTCTTTCTTGTTCCCTTTTGTAGCAGACTAACCTTCCTAATTCTATTTTTCTTAGATTGATATTAAATTCAGCAGATTCCCCATCCCCTACTCTCAAATTTTATAACCACTGAGTCAGCTTTCACTTCTCCCTCTCCCTCATCCACCATATCCAGTCAGTTGCTTAGTCTTTAGTGTTTCTACTCTCATGTCTCTCTCGTGTCCATCACCTTCCCTCTGTTCATTGGGTCACTATCCCAATTTGGGTCTTTGCCACCTCTTGTCTAGAGGATTGCAATGATCTCCCCACTTTCTGCTTCTCCTCTTTCTGATCTATCCTCCACACTAGAGGTAGCAGACTCAGCCCACACCAACACAGCTCTCCAGTGCAACCTGAACCAAATGTAAATTGAATTGGGAAACATTTAACAAAATAAATAAAATACAATTCAACATAGATAATGCTAATTTGTGGTTTTCTAAGTCAGTATGCCAATTTCAGAAACCCATTTCTACCAATGTTCTACACAACTGTCAAAATGATCTCCCCCTACACCTCTTTGTCTATAGGATAGAATACAAAGTTCTTGACCTGACACCCAAGTCTGAAGCCAGCATACCTCTCCAGACTTACCTGACATTAGTGCCCCTCCTGTTCTTGTGTTCCAGCCAAACCAGACTACTGAGCTGTTCATTTATTTCATTCTGTCTCCCATCTCCCACCTCCAGGCATTTGCAAGTCCTAGTACAGCTTTGCCCATTGAAATGCCTCTCTTTCCTCAATAATCTTTCAGTCAACAAGCAATGTGCTAAATGCTAAGGATACAAAGGCAAAAACATGATCCTGGGGCGGCTAGGTGTTGCAGTGAATAGAGCACTGTCCCTGGAGTCAGGAGGACCTGAGTTCAGATCCAGCCCCAGACACTTAAAACTTACTAGCCCTGTGACCTTGGGCAAGTCACTTAACCCCAATTGCCCTACCTTCTCCCCTACAAAAAAAAAAAAAAAGCAAAAAAAACATGATCCTGGCCTTCAAGGAGCTTACATTCAAGTACATGACCAGGTGTTGCCTCTCTGGTGAAGCTTTGCCTGAATCCTCTCCCGACAGACAGTCAGCTCTCTCCCCTCCAGTTTTCTTAAAACATTTTGTCTGAGTCTCACCTTTGCCTTATCAAATCTACCCAGTGTTCATTTCTGTTTTCTGATTTCTATTCATATCCTACCCCCCCATTATATTCCTAGAGGTGACAAATATGTCATTTTTCATCTTTGTATTTCCAGAACCTAACAAGGTGCTTTGAACATAGTGAAGTTTGAGACATGGAAAGGAATAAGAATGGAACAAGATGGAATAGTTGGGAGGGGGAAAAGGAGGGGATGGGATGGGAACGGATTAGGATGGAGTAGGATGAAGTGGACTGGGGTGGGATGGAATGCAATAGAATATAACAGAATGCAATCGATTGGAATATGGGGGAAGGGAGAAACAAATAGAGAAGGATTGCTTCCTGTCCTGCAGTATAATGAATTCAAAATCAAAGTCAATCCCACCTTTAGCAGTATCCTTTGGTGTCTGTTACCTAGAAACAGGGCCAGTGACTAGGGAAGCTGAAGGGAGAGGTGGAGATAAGTAATAGAGATAAAGCCTTCCCATCGTTTCTTTGTTTGTTTGTTTTTTTAACTGAAATATGGTTCTGTCCATTGGTAAGTCCAAGGAACTCGGAAGACATTGTAGCCATTTTCTAAGCCAGTGGTTCTCAGCCTTCCTAATGCTGCGACTCTTTAATACTCTTATATGGACGTATCTGCATGTGGGTGGACCGCCTGGAGATGGGTAGAGGAGCGGTGTCTCAGTTCCTAAGACCATCAGATATATGTGTTTTCCAATGGCCTTAGATGCCCCCCAAATGGGTCGTGACCACAGGTAGAGAACCGTTGTAAGCCATCCTCAGCATCCTAACAGGATGTTGAGAATGGGTCACTCCTTCCTTCCTTTTTTCTATTTTTCCTCCCATTCTTCCTCCTTTCTTTCCTTCCTTCCTTATCTCAAATGAGATATTTGCAAAGGGGTTTGTAATTTTTAAAGTGCTATATGTACTATTATTCCTTCTGTCCTTTCTTTCTTGTTCCTTTTTGCAGCCTACTAATCTTCCTAATTCTAGTTTTCTTAGATTGATATTAAATTCAACAAATTCAACTCAACATTTATAAAGAGTCTACTAGTAAGGCACAGTGTTAGATTTTAGAAACACAAAACTGGAATCCTATGCAAAATTCCTACCCTCAAGGGTGATTAACATCCTCTGGGGGTTGGGGGGAATACAGCTAAGTGTGATACAATGACAGGGGTAATGGACATTGCCAAACATAAACTCTAATCTGCAGGATGTCTACATCTCTTTGACCAAAAGGAAAGGTGACCCAGAAGACTACAACAGAGAAATGCAGGATTGAATTATAAATTTGCCACAGCCAACCCAGAGTGTAGATAAATCTGAATCACAAGTCTTAGAAGGTTGCCTAAATCTGGAAGAGGTCAAGTGACCTCCCCAGCTAGAAAGCGCCAGATCAATCTAATCCCCCACTATCTGCTCCCCCAACCTGCACCCTGGCAATTGAGAGTGGGGCTCTGTTCTTCTCCTCCTACCTGGCATTAGCAACACCTACCAACTTACTGCTACGATTATTCATGTGGTTTTCCTTTGCCCCTCAACACAAACATTTAATAAGGATGAGCTTAGCAAGGTCTGTTGTTTACAGGCTCTCTGCCAGTTTTTAATCCATTCAATAGTGTTCAAGTCCAAGCCAATTAGGAGGAAATTTGCAAGTTAAATTTCATTATCTAAACGCATTAAGTGACTTTCCTGAAAATCCTCTATCTGGTCCTTCTGCCAGCTCTCCTGTTAGTGACAGTCACCTACAAAGAGGGGAAGGGTTTTCTGTTTTGTTGGCTCAGGAGTAATGAACTTGCTTTCATGGTCAGGGTTTGGACTCCTTTCCTTCCAAGATGATGTCAAGCTGACTGGACAGGCACATCCAGACTTATTAGTCAGATGAGCCCCTCCTGCTCTTGGCCCAATTTACTAGCTGTGTGACCCTGGGCAAGTCATTTAACCTGTCTCGTTGTTGTTATGTTTGTCCTTTGTTTTTGAAGAGGACCATGGCATGAGGAAAATGATGACATGACTTGCAGTGGAGTTGGATTTGAGTGAGGGAGGTCTGTGCAAGGTCACCAGCCTCACTCTCTCTTCCAGAGCCATCTGGGTCCAGTGGCCCGATATCCCTCAGGATGACTAGAGGCAGCCCAGGATGCAGTGGGAGACCCTGACCCTTCTGTGTGCCTTAATCCATTGGAGAAGGAAATGGCAAAGCACTCCAGTATCTTTGCCAAGAAAACCCCATGGACAGGATGGTCCACGGGGTCATGAAAAGTTGGACACGACTGAAATGACTGAACAGCAACAACCAAGATTAAACTTTGCTTTTGCCCTGCCCTTCCCCCTCTCCCTTCAATGTCCGCACCAGTAAAGTGATGATTCACGGACCTTTCTTTTCCTCTTAAAATCAAAGAAAATTACATTTCATCATGGGATCCAAAGATCATCCAACCATAGATTTCAAGCTGGAAGAGACCTCAGAGGCCATTTGTCTGACACCCTCATTATACTGATGAGGAAATTGAAGGGAGAGGGAGAAAGGAAAAGGAAAGGCATTTATTAATCTTGGTTGTTGCTGTTCAGTCCTTTCAGTACTGCCCAACTCTTCATGACCCCGTGGACTATCCTGTCCATGGGGTTTTCTTGGCAAAGATACTGGAGTGCTTTGCCATTTCCTTCTCCAATGGATTAAGGCAAACAGGGTCAAGTGACTTGCCCAGGGTCACATAGCTAGTTAATGTCTGAAGCTGGATTTGAACTCAGATCTTTGTGACTCCAGGTCTAACTCTACCCACAGAGTCAACTAGCTGCTCTTTATTAAGTATCTACTATGTGCCAAAGCACATGCTTTACAAATATTGTCTCATTTGATCTCAAAACAACCTTGGAAAGTAGGTACTATTATTGTCCCCCATTTTACAAATGAGGAGACTGGGGTTAAGTGACTTGCTCGGGTCACACAGCCGGCAGCTCTCTGTGGTCATATTTAAACTCAGGTCTTCCTGACTCTTCTAGACCCAAGGAAGTTAAGTGCTTTGTTCAAGGCCGGTGTTAGAGGTGGGATTTGAACCCAGTTCCTCCAACTCTGAAGTCAGCACTTCTTTCTCCCTATAACAATAGTTACTGACAGTCTATCAAAGTGGTCTGTACTTGTGGCTGTATTGTTCGTTGATGATTTATTCATATTTTTTGCTTCCTTACATCATTGTCATTTCCCAATAAATGTGTGCCACTCCCAAATGAACTCTCCTTTACAAAGGAACATTTAAAATAGCTATATCTAAGCAGGGAATAGAGCGCTGGGCCTGGAGGCAGGAAGACTCATCTTCCTGAGTTCAAATCCAGCCTCAGACACTTACTAGCTGTGTGACCCTGGGCAAGTCACTTCACCCTCTTTGCCTCAGTTTCCTCATCTTTAAAATGGGGTAGAGAAGGAAATGGCAAACCACCCCCGTATCTCTGCCAAGAAAATTCCGTGGGGTCATGGAGATCAGGTCATGATTAAAACAATTCAACAGCAGTAGCAACAGCATTGTAAACCTAGAGTTCTCTGCCAAAAAAGAGGGGCATGGGCTTCATGGTCTTATCCAGAGTTCTTGCTCCAGTTGGGCTGGACCCACTCTGTTATAGTCACATGCCTTTGCTCAGGCCCCTTGGGGCCAGAAATTCTTCATTCTCATAGCTTCCTTTGTTACAACTTCTCAGAAGGAAGAAAGTGTCTTTCTTCCAGGAAAACATGTAGGTGATGAGTCAGTGGGGGTGATTTCACTGTCCTGCTCACCGGCTGACCTGCTACACAGGTGGCTCTGAATGCTTTTTTTTTTTTGAGAAGGGCAGTGGCCTAATCAGACTTGTGGAACAATATTTGGGCAGTTATACAAAGATCCGATTGGAAAGGGGTGAGATTAGAAGGCAATTATGGAAGGAAATGATGAAGGAAGAAGTAAGACAAGAGGAAAAAACGAATTTCACAAAAGCCACAAACAAAATGACCAAGTAGTCTTTGGAAAAAAACTTAAAAGGGGATGGGGGTGGGGGGTGGGATATATGTTCCCTCTGTAAAGGCCCAAAGGAGAAGCTTTCACTTTATTCCAAGATTCTTTTCTCCTGCTTTCAAGTCATTGAAATTTTCTAAGCCTCAGGAGCTCATAGGATTTCTCAAAACGTTTTATTGAAACATTCACATTGGACCCCAACGTAGCCAACCAAACTTGCTTAGTAACTCTTTAGATTTCTATTAATTTCAATGCAGTGTTCCAGTCACTCCTCCAGTAAGTCCTCATCTGGATCACGGATCAGAGGTAGAAAGGACCTCTGGAAATATCTTGTCATTTTATAGATGGGGAAACTGAGGCCCAGAGGAAGTTGAGTGATTTACTCAAGGTCATAGTTACAGACCTAGATTTGAACCCAGGGCCTCTGACCCCAAGTTCATTACTCTTTCCACAACAGTTTTTTTGAGGGGGGAGGGTCCTTTTTTTCTCATTTACCTTTCCTCTTCTCTGGTGGTTGATGCGTCCTAGCCCAAAGGATTTAAAGAGACCCTAAAGAGCAAATAAGTCTCAGTTGCCTGTTTTACAAATAAGGAAACTAAGGCCTAGAGTGGGGGTCATGGAGGCAGTTGGTCCAAGAGGTAAAATTTGAACCCTGAACCTGGGACTCTAGAGCCAGGCCTCATTCCATTGTGCCCCGCTGGGCCTTGGCTGTTTGTTTCATTTCCTTTTTTTTTTAAGTACCCTAGAGGTTTACTTTTCTCCTTAGGTGCTTTCCCCTGGATGCCCAGGCTATCCTCTGATAGTCCATTGCTGGCCGCTGCTCCATCTGTGGTCATTTAGACGCTGCCTTTTCATGTGCCATTTCTTTTTATCTGGATGAACAAAGGATGGGGAGGTCCAGTTGAGCCGGGCCAGCTTCCCTGGCCCAGTGCACCGGCTACGTTCCAAGGCCCTCTGGAGTCACTGTAGCAGTCCTGAAAGGCAGCCAGGAAAATGACTTTCACATGCAAATGGCAGTTCATTTCTCATCTATTCCTTCCCAATTAGGTTTCATTATTACTAATATTATTATTATTATTTTGGAAAATAAATGGAGCTGGTAATGGAAATTACCATGAACTTTGGGCCCCCTTCATCTGGAACCCAGCTAGGAGGAAACCTGGCATTATTCACATGGCCAAGAGATGGAAAGGAAAGAGGGCAGGGGAAAGAGAATGCAAGTGGGAGGCAGGTGACCTGGGTTCAAATGCTGACTGCCACTTACTAGCTGGAATCCTTGGTTAAGTCAGTTCTCTTTCTGGGCACCAGAAGATACTAAAAGAATAAATAAAAATCTTTTAAAAGATGATCCTATAGCAGATGATCTCTACAGGAGCCATATCTAGGAATTTCTGTTAGGAAAGAGAAGAGAGAGCCCACCTGGGGCATGGCCACCAGAGGGAAAGAGGTACACCTTAGGACACTGTGAGATTTTCAGGGTGTCAAAAGATGAGTCACTTCAGGGTATGAGAGAACTAGCTACTCCTACAGGGAAGGGAGAGGGGACAGGAGGGCATGGGCAAAGTGAGGGAAGGGAATGCATTCTAGGATAGATAGTGTTCTCTGTACCCTCTAAATTTCAGTGCTCTAGGGCAAAGTACTCATTGCCCTGCCCTAGTTATACCCTGAATCTCTAAGGTTCTCTTCTGCTCCAACAATCTCTCAGTCTATAAGCCCAGATCATGACAAGTTTTAGGATGCAGGGGAAAGTCTGAGCAAGGTCTATAGGGTATAAGTCTTGGGATTTTACTGCTGAGTACTAAGGAGGAGGAGAAATTGATGGACTCTGTGGGAGAAAACACTAGATTAAATCTGAGACTGTAGAGCCCATCAGGGGAAGGAGAAGAAGGATAGTGTAGTCATTGAAAAGTAAGTAGATTTGACTTTTAAATGAGGACAGATCTGAATAATTTCTCCTGTGCTTATGAGCCCTGCTGTGCATGGGGCTTAGGTTTCAGGAGGCTTGTTGTCAAACCTGCCTGTTTGTGGATGTGGTAGAAACAGATAATCACAATTAGCACCAATCCTGATCTTCTTTAAAATATGTAAGATCAGAGCAGCTAGGTAACACAGTGGATAGAGCCCCAGTCCTGAAGTCAGGAGGACCTGAATTCAAGTCTAGCTTCAGACACTTACTAGCTGTGTGACCCTAGGCAAGTCACTTAACCCTGATTGCCTCCCAATAGAAATGAATACATAAATAAATAAAATACCTGAGATCAGGAAGCAAAGCAAAAGCACAGGGATTTTACAATATAATAAAACAACAGCCTGCTATCATGGAAAAAAACACCATATTTGAAGTCAGAGACAGATTGGGTTCAAAAATAAAAACAAAAGCTCACATTTATGTAACACCTTACATATGTTCTCATTTGATGCTTACAGCAACCTTGCTAGATAGGCACGATTATTATCCCCATTTTACAGATGAGGAAACTGAGGCTGACAAGGTTAAGTGAATTGCCTATGATCACATAGCCAGAATGGCAGGATTCAAACTTGTGACCTCCTGACCCAAGGAATCATAAGGACCTAGATGCCTCACAAATCCTGGCTATACCTACCCTGCAACCTGTGCACCTCTGAACAAATCATTTCATGATTCAGTTTCTTTATCTGTAAAATGAAGGGGTTGTTTTTTAACAAAATCTGAGATTTGGAAGGGACCTCAGAGGCCATCTTGAAAACCCACAGCTGAACCTGAATCCCCTCTAAAACATGCCTGATGAGTGGTCATTCAGCTTTTGCTTGAAGATCCCCCAAGGATGGGAAACTCACTACCCCCTAAAACAGCTCATTCCATTGTTTGGATAGCTCTAACTGTAAGGAAGTTTGGTGAACATCAAATTTGTCTGTGCACTTCCACCCATTGCCTGAAAAGCAATAGGGAGCCATTAAACATGTCTGAGCAAAGAAGAGACAGGACCACAGAAGAAGGGTATTGTATGGGGCATCCTGTTCTCATGGAGCTCCCTTCCTAACAGAGAGAACACACAGGAGAGTTCCCAGCTGCAAATTAGATGGAAAGACCCTGGGGTCCTTAGGGTGCAGCCACTAGGTAGAATCAAGCTCAGGAATCATCTTGAATGTCCTTTCCATTGGTAAAGGTACATGTATTGGGCCATTTGACAGTCCAGTCAGTCCTCTGGTGGTGAGAATTTTCCTTTCTGGGTCTTTTGTAGCTGTGACTGCTAAAAAGGCAAGACTCAACAGCACCTGGAGAGACAATTCTCAGGTCACTGGCATCTCCTCAAGTGGTGGTCCCCAGGAAGGTAGAGTTAGTAGTTTGGGCTAGAAGCAGGGCCAATGGTCATGGGGGTACTGCTCTTCCCAGGGCTCTTGGGAATACTTGACCTTTGATCACAGTTGATTGTCAGTTGGCACCGTGGATAGTAGAGATGGTGGACCCCTTTCCATCAGGGTTGCCATGCTGGATGATGCAAGTGAGGGCTAAGCTGAGAGTACAGCTGGTGGGCCTGGGGAGTGGGGTGGCCCTGCTGTTTCTGGGGCTGTTGGGTTCATTGGTGGCAATGGATCAGTAGGAAGTGGTGTTTTTTCCATTAAAATATCCTGTTTCTGGGATGTTGACAAACTGGAGGGCATCCAGCAGAGGGAAGGCAACAAGATGGTGAAGGAACTGGAAACCACGGGACATGAGAAATAAGCGAAGGAAACGGTCATTGGAGCTATTCAAACACGAACTATGGTGTCAATAGGGGGAGTTCCTTCTAATGGATTGTCTTCAAGTGTAGGTTGGCAGGTAGATCCCTCAACAGGGATTCCTGCATCAGGTATCGGATGATAGATTTGGAACCAAAAAAGGACCTTTGGGGCCATCTCAAGCCCAACTCCATCATTTGACAGATGAAGAAACTAAGGCACAGAAAATTGCCCAGGAAACACAACTAGTAAATGTCTGAGGCAGGATGTGAAGCCAAGTCCTCCTGGGTTCAAACCCAGTGCCCATTCTCTATGCTGTGTGAGTAAACCTTTAACCCTTGAGATTTTTTTCTAACTTTGAGATTCTTGAACTGGGGATGTTTAGCCTGGACTGAAGAAGAGTGGAGGATGTACATGTTTGTTACGCAGAGTCAAATCAATCAATAAACATTATTAAGCCTATACTATGGGCCAGGGTTAAATGCTAGGGATACAAAAGGAGGCAAAAGACAGCCCTGCCCTCAAGGAGCTTATAATCTAATGTGTGGAGAGCTGGTGTGGCAACCTGAAAGCAGAACTAGGAGCAAGGGGCAGAAATTAATTCGATTCAATAAATATTAAGTGTTACCTATGTACATAGCACTAAAAAAAAAGGCACCATCTTTGCTCTTAAAGAAATTTAGAGCCTAAGAAGAGGTTAAAACATGAACCCAAATAAATATAATCAAAGTTAATTTGGTGAGTGATTTCTTTAAACCAGGCCTGTGTGATGAAGGCAAGTCAGCCCTGACTCAATAACTCAGAATGTTAGAGTTGGGAGCAAGGGGGGAGAATTGAAAGTTCAAGTGATTCATCCAAGGTCACACAGTCAGGAGGTGTCCGTAAGCCTTTTTTTTTTTTTACTGGAGAAGATTGACATTTAGGGAGAATGTTATCAGAGGCAAGATTTAAATCCAGGTGGTCCTGGTTCCAGGCTCATCTCTCTATCCACTATACCACACTGCCTCTACTGACAAATGGAGAACGAAAGTTAAGCAGTAATAATGGGGAAGAATGGGTCATTCTGAGCTGGGCGGGTAGCTAGGAAAGTTCATGGACAAAGATAGGATGACATAGGACAGTAGAAGATGAGGGGAATCTTGAAAGAAAAGATAAATTTCCCGCAGTGCCAAGATGCTCTTTATAGGAGATATTGATGTTCAGAGAGTCTATTTCAGGCCAGGCAGACCTTTGCAAATTCACGAAGATGGAGAGGGCAGAATAAGAAGAGGAAGAAGAGTGAATAGACCACCGGCCCTGGAGTCAGGAGGACCTGAGTTCAAATCTGGCCTCAGACAACACAAAACTAGCTATGTGACCTTGGGCAAATCACTCAACCCCAATTGTCCTACCTTCCCCTCTCCAAAAAGAAAAAAAAAAAAAGAGGAAGAGGGTCTTAACTGGAACCTGGAGTACAATGAGGGAAAATAAGCATGAAATAAGACTGAAAAAGTAAGTTGCAGTCAGACTGTGCAGGGCCTTGAATGCCAAGCTGAGCAGTCAATCTTGTAGGCAGTGAGGAACCACTTGAAATATACAGTAGGGAGAGCTTTTGCTCGTATCCAGCTGAAGTCAATTAAATGTCAGTCTGGGTATCTGACACTAATGCAAAGGAGCCAAAACCCCAACCCCCAGTCTCTGGGAAGGCCACTTGTTGCCTAGATTCTCCTCCCTCACCTTGTTCCATCTTTCTCTCTCACCTTCAATCTTGCCCTCCCCACAGACTCCTTCCTTTTCTTCTCTTCATAAGCATGCTCATCTTCCCTATCCAAAAATAAAGACAAAACCCCAGTTATGTTGCTGATGCCTCAAGCTCTCATCTTTCCTAGCTACACATCCAGAAAGAATAGTTTATAGCCTGTACCCGAGGGTGTGCTGGAGCTGCTGGGATCAGTTCAAGAGAGTCAATTATTAAATTTTCAGTATGAGCGTTTACACCTCAGAAATCAGCAAAAGCTGCCCATGAGGACTTGATTTATTCATCTTGTTGGCAATCTAGACTTAAGAAAGTTATGGAGAAAGTGTTAATAATGCATTTTTTTTTCTGGAAAGCTAGTGGCGAAATATTTATCAACACACCCCTTCCTGGAACAATTGCTCTGCCAGAATGCTGAGAAAAGGAGATTAGGTTTCCCATCCCCCTCCACTGACTCAACAACTGTCCTTCTTCGTTCTTTTGTTCTTTTTTTATGTCCTAGTTGTTATTCTGATCCTGTTTTCTCTTCACATAAAACTTCTGGAGCCGACCCAGACATGTGCATTTCCTTGTGTCCATTTTGGTTCCAGACAGAGAGTACAAATGGGGGGTAAAAAGCTGTGGTTATTCTAACTGTACAACAGGAAATGGACTGGGAAGTTTTCTTGTTAGGGGTTAGAAAGGTTAGAATTCTCTTCTCTAACTTGGAAGGTGGTATGTGAAATGAGCTGACATCAATTAGGTTTTATTAGTAACCCAAGAGGCAAGAGAATAAGCATTTGTTAAGTAGCTACTATGTGCCAGGCAATGAGCTAAGTAAGAGCTTTACAAGTATTATTTGAGATGATCCTCACAACAACCCTGGGAGGGAGGTGCTGTTACTGTTCCCATTTTACAGATGAAGAAACTGATGTGGACAAAAGGTTGAGCGAATTGTAAATTGATGAACTAATTCATGCTAAAATATTAGTGACTGGTAGCTTAGAGGACTGACTTTTTACTGATAGAATTTCAGGTACTTGTGGCCTTCTCCATTAGAATGTGAGCTTCTTGTAAGTAGGGACCATCTAGTTCTTTGTACTTGCATCACCAGCACCTAGGACAGCGCCTGCCATGGAGGATGGACTTACTAAATGCTTGTCTACTGATTAATGGCACATGCTAATAATGGTAAAGTGGGATGGCTGATGTTCAATTCAAACCTAAAATGGATTGAAGTGAGACAGAGTTGCACAAAGCCATTAGCCTCTCTTCCAGAGTCGGTCACCATCCAGTGACGGGGCAGAGTCAAGATGACTGGTGCACATTTACATAGTCCTCCATGGTCTGTGGAGCATTCTATAGATATGCACATGAATCTTTTTTGAGCCTCATCATTAAGTACTATCAGCAATATTAATACTCCCATTTTACAGATGAGGAAACAGGTTCAGGAGTTAAGTGTCTTGCCCATGGCTCTAAAACTAGTGTCCGAGGTGGGATTCAAATGCAGGTGTCTCCTGACCCCAACGCCAGCATGCTCTCCACTACATACCATGTTGTGTCTGCTCCCCAGATTCTATGTTGGGATTTGTTTGTAAGAGGGCAAGGGACAGGATAGCATAACCTTAGGAGACAGCATAGTATAGTGTAGAGGGCAGGCCCCAGAGAACAGAAATCTTGCTTCGGATCCATAATGGTTCCATGACCCTGGTCAGCCAGAGCTAAGTGAGAAAGCCAGGCTATGCCATGAAGCCTGAGCCTGCCAAGAACCAAGAGGCAAGCCAATGGTCCTTGACAGGAAGTATGACTATGACCACCACCCCCATACTCAGTGCCAACACCCTGGCCAAAATCTTCAGCAATAACTGTTGGAAAGTCACCAGGCAAGGCTTAGAGAACCACTGGACAGATGGGAACCAAAAGCCAACTTGGAAGTTGCCTGTAACCCCAGGAATTTCTCTGTACTCTGCCTGTCAATGCTAAGGACAGAAGCAGGCCTGCCTGAAAGCAGGAAGACAAGCTTTTGATCAACAGATCCTGGGTACACGGTCTTGGCCTGGGTACAACAAGGGCACTGAGGAATACAAGGCCCCATCTCAACGAAAGCTGTCTCCATCAGCAGCCTATAACGAAGCCTACTAGTCTCCTCCATCCAGGCTCTGGAAGCTCTTAGAGCTGATGCTAATAAGGAAATCCAGGATTTGGGATGTTGTGCCTTTGTGGTAGGCCTTTTCCCAGGTCAGAGCTTTCTTCCATTTTTCATATGGATGTTACAGAGAAGCAATAAGGTTCCCAGGGGATGGATGGGGTCTGATGCTGCCTGGCAACTCACTTAGACCTTGAGATGTACCTGCTCCCTCTCAATTTCCTGTCTTCCTGGTAGACTCACAGGCTGGAAAAGAGGAATGCTGGAGTGAAAGAATGCCAGCCTCAAAATCCCAAGACCTGGGTTCAAGGACCACCATTGGGACTTACTGACCGTGAGGTAGCTAGTGCAATGGAGACAGCATGGGATCTGGAGTCAGGAAAACAAGTTCAAATATGACCTCAGACACTTACTAGCTGTGTGGGCCTGGCCAAGTCACTTTGCTCTGTTTGCCTCAGTTTCCACATCTGTCAAATGGACATTATATCAGCACCCACCTGGCAGGGTTATTGTGAGGATCAGATGAGAAGAATAATTGTAAAGCTCTGAGCCTGGCACACAGTAGGCGTTTGATAAATGTTTGCTTCCCTTCCCCTTACCTAGTTATTCTATATGAGGGGGATGGAGGAGTCCCTAGGCCCTCCCCAAACTCAGCTGGTGCAATCATAGGACCTCATCAAAGGGTATTATTAATCTCACCAAAGTGTTCAACCAACTGGAAAGACGTGTCAGACGCCTCTGTGCAGGGAAAGAGCCTTTTTCTGACGGAATGAAAGGGACGAGGTGGGATTGGCTGAGGAAACTGATTACCCATGCCCTCACCCACCCCCAGCTTTAACTAGTTAAGCCCTGGCTAGAGAAGAGCTCCAAGCAGGGAGCCAGAGGGAAACCTAGAAGGGGGAATTTGCTCTTGGCCAGTGGGGTGAGAAAAGGAAAGGATTTCTCTCTCCTTCCCCCCCAATTCCCAGTCCCCAGTGGCCATGTTACTTGGATAGGGACCTCCAGCAGGGACAAGAGACACACAAAGATACCCGGAGACAGTCACTGATCAGAGGAAACAGCTTCCAGGAATCTGGTGCTTGGCAACCCTCAAGGGAAAACGCGAGGTGATTGGAATATACCAAGCAGATGGTTTCACCAACCAGCTGGTGGGGAAACTGAGCTCCTGAGAAATGAAGAGACTTGTGCAAGGTCTCACAGTGAGAGGACAGTGTAACAGGACAAATCATTTCACCCCTCAGCTTCCGTTTCCCCATCTGTAAAATGGGGACAATCATACTCGTATTATCTTGATAGGATTGACTCAACTCATGCCCTAGCTCTTTGAGGTTTACACAAAGGGGTCTGCTGGTAAATGCTTAACAACCAGGCTGGGGGATGGGGAAGGGGAATGTACCCACTATGTACTTTTATGACGAATCTGCATTTATTAACACTTTTTAAAGTCTAGACAACCAACAAAACAATAAATCAAGGCCTGATTTGGGGCAGTTGTGGGTTTTTCAGGTGTCAATGCTCAAATTGAAAATTTAACAATTAGATCCCCACAAGCCAGTTTGAGGTGACTCCATCACACCCCTGTTTATAAGACTTTTCTTAATCCTGCAAGAGGATGATGTTAATGTCATTCCACAGTTCAACAATAAAGTGCCCAATCATTGTGAGCTGTTGTTACTTTCAGCTGTCCAGACTAGAGTTGGCTGTCTAGACACTCACTCTACCTCCAACCAGCAAATGGGGCAGGTGCAGAATCCAATCAGGGTATGCCCATCTCTGTCCTCTAGGGACTGAAATAGGAGGGACCTTCCCTTCTGACTAAGACATCCCTCTGATTTTCCCCTTCCTTCCTTTGGGACAAGGATAGAGACTCCTTCAGATGCTGCCAACCATCCTCTCCTCTCCCCTCCCCTCCCCTCCTCTACTCCCCTCTCCTCCTCTTTTTTTCCTCTTCTCCTCCCTCTCCCTCTCCCTCTCCTCTCCATCAGCCACACCCAAGATAGCAATCAATAAGGACAGGGACCAGGCTTGTGATCCCCCTATTATACAGAGTTCTATGGTGAGGGGACACTTTGATATTTTTATTCATTTATATCAAGACAGATCTGGACATCTGAAAGTTTTAGTCTTGAAAAGGTATCTGATGGGGCAGCTAGGTGGCACAGTGAATAGAGCACTGGCCCTGGAGTCAGGAGGACCTGAGTTCAAATCTGGCCTCATACACTTGACACACTCACTAGCCGTGTGACCTTGGGCAAGTCACTTAACCCCAATTGCCCTTCAAAAAAAAAGCGAAAATTAAAAAAAATGTTACACCAATGCCAGCAATTCTTATCATCATCCTTGTTGACCTGTCCAGGACACTGTTCTGAGAGTGGAGGCCTAGGGTCCAGGCTTCCATATAAGGTGACAAAATGTAGCCACATCCCACACAAAAAAAAGCACCTGATAAAGTGAAGTTAATTTAAAAGGAAGTTAAGTGCCAAGCACGGTGCTGAATACTTCACAAATATTAACTCTTTGGATCTTCATGACAACCCTGTGAAGTAGGTGTTATTATTACCCCCCACTTTACAGTAAAGGAAACTGAGGCAGGCAGATATTTAGTGACTTACCCAAGGTCACACAACTAGTAAGTGTCTGAGGTTGGATTTGAACTCAGGCCTTCCTGACTCTAGGCTCAGCTCTCTATCCATCGCAGCGACAAACTGTGCTCATGCTGTCCCCAATACCAGTGTTATAAAAGGATTTTTGTTGTTCAGTCATTCTTCAGTCATGTCTGACTCTTCATGGCCCCGTTTGGGGTTTT
Organism: Pseudochirops cupreus; assembly: GCA_028627135.1. Taxonomy (NCBI): domain Eukaryota; kingdom Metazoa; phylum Chordata; class Mammalia; order Diprotodontia; family Pseudocheiridae; genus Pseudochirops; species Pseudochirops cupreus. The sequence goes on along the minus strand of CM053581.1, from coordinate 552,042,568 downwards.
CTTGGCAAAGAGACTGCAGTGGTTTGCATTTCCTTCTCCAGCTCTTTTTACAGATGAGGAAACTGAGGCAAACAGCGTGAAGTGACTTGCCCAGGATCACACAGCTAGTAAGTGTTTGAGGCTGGATTTGAACTCGGGAGATGAGTCTTCCTGGCACCCTCTCCACTGTGTCACCTAGCTCAGGTGCCCCCATGAGGATCACTATTATTAGTAATAGCAACAGTAACAGTAACTAGCATTTAAATAGCACATTAAGGTTTGCAAAGTTCTTTCCATATGTTAGATCATTTAAATACCACCCAGAAGAATAAGATACATTAGGACCTTCTCTTTATTATCTGTGATGCCTCAGCCTTCCTATTTTCCCCTTTCCTTCTTTGTCTAGAACTGTCACACACAGAAACCAAACAACCCGTGATGGATCCCTGCCTGAGCGGGGCACTCCCTGGTCCTAGCTGCTCTAACCAGGACGCACATGACTGGGCTCAGACCCAAGTCATCAGGCATCTCTGGTTGGTACTTGAGAGCTTAATATCTGAGCTGCAGCAGGAAGGAGCAGCCCTTTCAGGGCTTGGCTTTTTAAGTGAATTTAATGCTTGGAAAAGACCTGCTTGAGGCTGACATGCTTTAGCCTAATCGAACCCAGCCACTCCTGGGGAAAGCTGCTGCATGATCTCTGTTCTCTCCCTCAGCAAGGCTCCTGACTGATACCTTGCCTGAGTGCCTACTTCACTGATTTTCAGATCACCTAAAAGCCTGGAGTCAGGAAGACTCGACTTTCTGAGTTCAAATCCAGCCTCAGACACTAGTTGTGTCTGGCCAAGTCACTTAACCTTGTTAGCCTCAGTTTCTTCTTCTGGAAAACGATCTGGAGAAGGAAATGGCAAACTCCAGTATCTTTACCAAGAAAACCCCAAGTGGGGTCATGAAGAGTCAGACATGAGTGAGGCAAACAGGGTCCAGTGACTTGTCCAGAGTCACACAGCTAATAGTGCCCAAGGTGAGATCTGAATTCAAGAGAATGAATCTGTCAGATTCCATCCCTGGTGCACTATCCACTGCACCACCTAACTGCCCCTAATGACAATTTATGAAGTACCTACTATGTTCTAGGCACTGTGCTAAGCTCTGAGGGATAAAAAAGAAAAAGAAAAAAAGCGTAAGACAGTCCCTGACTTCAAGGAGCTAACAATCTAATGGGGAGACAATTGCCAACAAAACAAGCCATGTACAGGATGAATAGGGAATAATTCATTATGTTCTATTTATAATTCCAGTTTTCTTATTTCCTATTCCTAGCTCATTAATGGAGGGAAGCACTGGAGTGAGGAGGGGTTGGGGAAGGCTTCCTGGAGAAGGTGGGATTTGGGTTGGGACTTTAAGGAAGCCGGGAGGTCAGCAGTCAGAGCAGAGTCACTTTCTGTCTGTGTCATCTTGGACTGGTCTCCTCCCTGGGCTTCACTTACCTTCTGGGTAAAATCAGAGAACGGGACCAGGTGGTCTCTCAGGTTCCTGCCAGCTCTAAATCCTCCAATCAGGATGTCTCTGTTTCACCATGGTTACCACCAGCCGATCGCAGCTGGTCCCCCATTTCCCCTTAAGCACAAGGAAATTTTATACCCCAAGATAGACCAGTGATTTCTGGCCAGATGGCTTTTTTCATTCTGCCACCCGCATGGGGAAGAGACTGATTCTTCAGGGACTTCTCAATTATCTCAGCCTTTGCTGTTTTCTGGCAAATCACTATGATCTTGGACAAATCATTTCTTTCCTCTGACCTGTGACCTCATCCGTAAAATAAGGGAATTGGACATGGGGCTCTAAGGGCCTTTCCAGCCCCATGGTCATGACTCTACTCTCGCCTCCAGGGACAGGCCTCATTTGTTTGGATCTCCCTCCAGAGGAGAAGAGGTAGTATCCAGATTAATCAATTTCCTTGTCCTTCCAAGTGCTGCTCAGTGATATGGTAGTTAAATTAAGGTTGGAGAACAGTCTTCTCATTGGCCTGATTCTTCATTATGACCTGGTATTGAATGGGTGCCCTCCTCTGGCCCAAATGCTCCGAGACAAGCCATAACAACCCTTTTCTATCACAAGATGGAAAGATAAAGCCCATTTCTGCCCAGACATACTCTGGGATATGCCAAATGACCTTTAAAGTTGGTCCTCAAGGCTGTTTATGGGTCAGAGTATGGTGACTGCCTAATGATCCAAGACCATAAGAGAGGCCAAGCTGAGGATAGATGACCATCTGTCAGGGCCCCATGGTTTCTGTTTTGGCCTCTATACAGATGACTCTCAAGTCTGTAACTAGCCCCGCCTATACTCATAATTCCAGTCCCATATGGCTTCAGACAAAGGTATTCCATCAGGTAAGAGATTTGCCTCAATGATATCCTGGGCCCTTGCAATTCTGTCTGTGATTCTATGAGGCAGTTAAGAGAGTCAATGTTAGCCTAGTGACCTCTGGAGAAATCTCTTTTGAGAATCAAGGAGAAGGAATGTTAGTGGCCAACCACACTTGGAATGTCCATGGAGGATCCTGCCATATGGGTCTATATATGTGACTTTAGGGCCTCAGTTTCTTCATTTGTAAAAAGTGGCTGGACAGATGCCTTTCCAGATCGAAAGAAGGCAATTCCTGCTTTTGTGGTCAAAGTCTCTACCAGATGGGACTCTATGTCAAAACCCTAGGTCCTGGGTCTCCTCCCACCTGGTGTGGGGCGGGGGACAAGGAAGGGAGGAGCTGGGGGTGTCTCTTGGCAGGTGGAGCCACCTGCTGTCCATTAGCTGAATTACCTTGCATTCCATCCTCTCGTTGTAAAACGCTCCTGGTAGCAAAGCCCAGATGACTGTAATCATTCCCTTGTGGGGCTCCTCCTCAGCCCAGACCCTGGCATCTCCCACCATGCTGGGCGGGTGCAGCTGCTGTTGGAATTTCCATGACAACTCCCAATTTTCTGAGGATTGTAAGTCAACCAGAAAAATGTCATTCTGGACTGAAACTCTGCATACATTAGGCAGGGAGTCTATTTCTGTTACTTGTCTGGGAGTGATGAGGAGGCTTTTTTTCTCCCTTACAAAATGCAGGGACCTTGCTATTTTTCCCGATTTGTGGTTGTTTCATTTCGTAGACTCATAGGAGAAATCGGGGGGGAGGGGGCGGGGAAGGGGGCGGCTCAGTGGTCCTGTGGTCTTCATTTTGCAGATTAGGCAGCTTAGGCCCGGAGAGATTTTGCCCAAGTTCATATACAGAGAGTGAATGAAAGAGTCAGGATCTGAAGCCAGGCTCTCTGACTCCAAATTCAGAGCTCTTTGTTTTTAAAAAGCCAAGTATTCCTCTAGAAAGACTAGAGTTTGAATGGAGACTGAAGCAATAAGTGCTCTCGTTCTTTCCCATGTTTGGTTTTGTTTCTTTTTCCCCACTGTTCACTCATTGGTTACAACCTTCTATACAACCAGACTGTTGTACAATGTGAAAGTATTTGCAGATCCTATACCTGACTGCATGCCACCATGGGGGGGGGGGGGGAAGGAGGGGAGAAAATCTGAAACTCAGGGGATTGTGGGACTGAATCTTGTGAACTAAAAGTAAATAAACAAGTCATTGAAAAAAAAATTAAAAAAAAAAAGCCAGGTATTCCAGCACTTGGGCAATCTTTGCATGATTATAACTTGTATTTTGTTCTATCCGTAGATTTAGTGGGGGGAGGTATCTGTCCGTCATCTCTCCCTCCTCACACCCCAAATTCCTCAAAAGCAGCAACTTCAAAGGTCAAATGGAATTGCATAGAAAAAGCCTGGTGTTGGAGTCAACGATCTAGACTTGAACCCTGGCTCCGTTTCTTGCAAACTGTGTGACTCTGGATGAGTCCCCTAACCTCTCTGTCTGCCTCAGTGTCCTCATCTGGGGCAATGATCCCTGCTTAAGACAGGCATGGACAGGCTGTGAGCTGCCCTTCTGTGAGGATGAAATGACAGAGCAGTTAGAGAACTGAATGAGAACCAAGTGCGCCTCACCTGCCATACCTGCTTCATAGGGCTCTTGTAAGGAATCGATGGTTAATAATAATAGGCAGCACTTCAAGGTTTGCAAAATGTTTTACAAATATTGTCTCATTTTATCTTCACAACAACCCTGGGAGCCAAGTGCTTTTATTATCCCCGCTTTACAGACGCAGAAACTGAGGCACAGTCAGTGACTTGCCCAGGAGAAGTGAAGAGCAATTGGAAAGGTGAAGGGCAATTGGAGTTAAGTGACTTGCCCAAGGCCACACAGCTAGTACGTGTTAAGTGTCTGAGGTCACATTTGAACTCAGGTCCTCCTGACTCTAGGGCCAGTGCTCTATTCACCGTGCCACCTAGCTGGCTGCTCTTTATATGTATTCTGCAAAAACTTAGAGACGCACTTGTTGTCCCTCCTATTAAAGTGTGAGTTCCTTGAGTTTTGAGGATTGTTTCTCTCCATTTGTGTCTCTCACACTTCTCACAGTGTCTTGAACACTGTAGGTGTTTGTCGTCATCATTAACCTTATTAATTATCTAAGTATCTAATGTCATTGGAACTTGGGTCTCTGCCTTCACGTCCAGCACACCACCCAGTGAGCTGCTTAGGGGCCTAGAGAGAGAAAAGTCACCTGCCTGAGAGATCGATTGCAAATGTTTTGTAAACTTTAAATCACTTTTTTAAAAAGTAGTAAATCATTTACCTGCCACAGAAGCCAGATTGGTGTTGATCATAAAACATACATTTGAGATACATAGAGGTTGTTGTTCAGTCATGTCTGACTCTTCATGACTCCATTCGGGTTTGGGTTTTTTGGGCAAAGATACGAAAATGATTTGTCATTTCCTTCTCCTGCTCATTTTACCAATGAGGAAACAAAGGTAAACAAGGTGAAGTGACTTGCCCAGGGTCACACAGCGTGTAAGTGTCTGAGGCTGGATTTGAACTCAGGTCTTCCTGACTCCATGCTTGGCACTCTAACCACTGTGCTACCTAGCTGCCAAGTAAATGTAGAGGAATGAGAGTTTTAAGCTTCTTTTAATGTTCTTCTGGGGACCTCTGACAAATGAAAATCCTTCCAGATTCTGTATGTACCTTGACTTTAAGAGCCATGTATTGTAGTTGGTATATTTTTAGATCTTTCAGGAACAAATTAATTGTAGAGTATGGTCTTGGCCAAATTGATTCATCTTCCTAGGTCTCTTTTTCCTCATTTATAAAGAGAGTGGGATTGGGCCGTGTTCGGTTCCTAGTGTTGCTTCTTGGCCCACCCACACAGTTTCCTCAGAAGACAAACACTCCCATCTCTTTGAGGACTTGCTTTTTGTTGTGATCCTCACAAAGGCTTTAGTGTAGTCAATGAAGCAGAAGTAGATGTTTCCCCTTCACCAAAAGTCTTCAAGCAGGGGTTAAATAAACCCTTGGCAGGGAAGGGGGGAGTGGTGTTGTAGAAGGAATTCTTGGGCAGGTAGGACCTGGTTTTGATGGCCTCTGAGATCCCTTCTCGCTCTTTGATTCTGTGAGTATCTTTCTAGCCCAACTCATTTGACAGAGGAGAAATCTGGAGTCTTTCCTACCCTGGGTCTCAGCCTCTTCTTCTGTAAAATGGCACAACTGGGCTGGACCATCTCTCAGGACTCTCAGCCTTCCCTAAATCCAGAACTGAACATAATATTTGAGATTGGTCTGACTAGGGCAGATTATAGCAGAACTACCCACTAAATAACAGTAACTCACATTTATATAGCAATCAATCATTCAATCAACCAACAAGCAATTATGAAGGAGTAGATGAATTTTGTAAATCTCAAAGCACTGTATAAGTGCTAGCTACTAATATGATAATTAATAATGATAATTAATATGATTAATGATGATGACAAACACCTACAATGCTCAAGACACTGTGAGAAGTGTGAGAGACACAAATGGAGAGAAACAATCCTCAAAACTCAAGGAACTCACACTTTAATAGGAGGGACAACAAGTGCATCTCTAAGTTTTTGTAGAATAAATATAAAAAGCAGCCGGCTAGGTGGCACAGTGAATAGAGCACTGGCCCTGGAGTCAGGAGGACCTGAGTTCAAATCTAACCTCAGACATTTAACACTTACTAGCCGTGTGACCTTGGGCAAGTCACTTAACTCCAATTGCCCTTCGCCCCTCCAAAAAAAGCAACAACAACAAAAAAAGAAGAAATATAAAGAGTGTAAATATTAAATATAGGTTACAAACCTGGGAAACTGGAAGAATGGTGCTGCCTTTGATAGAAATAGGGAAGGTTGGAAGAGAGGAAGGGAAAGGGGAAAGAGAATAAATTTAAAGTTGACAAAGGTTTTTGTTTTTTTTTTCCTCCTCCCATTCACTTTCAGCCCATAGGTTTGGCTCTGGGCTTTGAATTTCCCTTCACCCCATGAGTCATGATGAGACCACCCCTGAAGCTGACTGCCTTGGAAGGCCAAGGTGTTTGGGAGCCACCTATCCAAAGCATCATCTAAGTAGGGCTGCCCAGAGAGCTTGTATTCTCCCCAGGGAATAGGGGGTACCAGCTACTACCTTAAAAAACAAGGTGCTGAATTAGGTGGAAACTAATTTATATTCATGAGCCCTTTGAGGTCAGACCCAGGGGAAATGAACAAATGAGTGCTGTCATCTTGACAGCTTCTGACAAACCCAAGATGTCACAGAGCCGTGCAAGAGAAGAAAGATTTAAAAAGGGGGGGGGGGGGCAGCTAGATAGCACAGTGAAGAGAGCACCATCCTTGCAGTTAGGAGGACCTGAGTTCAAATCCAGCCTCAGACACTAGACACACTTACTAGCTGTGTAACCTTAGGTAAGTCACTTAACCCAATTGCCTTGCCTTCTCCCCCCTTCCAAAAAAAGCCCAGAAAGACAAAAATGGGGGAGGGGATAGCTTTTGTTGTAAGTGAGAAAGCGTCAGCTGCGCTGCCTTTATGGTCCCAGACATTCGCCCACACTGGATGGGTCCCCATTCACTAATTCTTTCTCTCACTAGCTCAACCTGTGACGTATTGGAAAATCAGCTAAGTTCGAACATGTACTAAACATTCCATTGGGTTGTCTCTGAATCCGCAGCTGCCCAAGTCAGTGTTTTCAATAATAAATAACAGAATTACACTTTTGATTGCAAATAATTACCTTTCGAGAGATGTTACTTGGCTTGTGGAGGGGTTGGATCTTTAAAACTTGTGGCATGGCGGTCAGATCTATGCTTTCTCTGCTTTATTAATCTTTTTTTCCAAATGAGCCACTGGAGAGCATAGAAGATGCTTTTCCAAAGCCCTGCCTGCTCCGAATGATAAGAAGTAGATTATAGTCAAGCCCACGGAGTATATTGCATGTGTCCAGGCACACCTGAAGGAAGGTCTCCAAAGGAATTGGTATTTTGTCTTTTTATTTATAAGTTTGTATTTTTAAAGTAAAATCCAGTTGTTAATGTTTTTAAAATTCAATTAGTTAAATTTTATTTCTAGTTTGATGAATAAAAATAATGGTTTTTATGACTAAGTATTCAATAAGTCACTTTAAAAATTTTTTCTGGGTATATACCCTAATGACCCCCATGGAGATGAGGGTTTTGTGGGGCTGAAGAGCTAGAGATCATCTGGTCTGACTTCCTGGTGTTACAGATGAAGAGCCTAAGACCCAGAGAGAGGAAATAAATGGCTTACTTTCTAGGTCATACAAACTTAAGTAGCAGAGCTGGGATCTGAGCTCTTGTCCTTGTGATTTCAAGTTCAGCACGTTTGTCACTGAAGCAAATCATTCACTCTCTCAGTGTCCTATGAGTATTGAGGTTACTAAGGTTGACTACCAAGGTCAGAATTCGAATTCAGATTCTGTAAAGTATGAAAGGGATCCTAGATTTTTTTCAGAGGATCTGGATTCAAATCCACTTCCTCTCACTTTATACATTTGAGATCTCAAGCAAGCCATTTGACCTTTCTGTATCTGTTTCCTTAGCTGTTAAGCTTTTGATGCTACAAAATCCCCGTTCATACAGATTTCTCTAGCCTACTTCTAATGATGGTAGTCAAGAATGATTTTTCAAAGTTGAACCACTAGGTGGCAGGCTTCACTTATTTTAATCTAAGAGGCTTATACATTTCATGGCGCCCCAACCAGAGACAAAACATTGTAGTATGATGAAGGAATGAGTGACAGGCTTTGAGCCAGAAGGGACCTTAATGACCCTACCCTATCTCCCCACCTCCACCCCGAAATTGTAGATGGAGAAACAGAAACCAGGATATAATGGGGATTTTCCCAAAGTCACATAAGTGATAAGAGAGGTAGGATTCAAACCCGGATCCTCTGATTTCAAATTTAGGGCTGTTTTCACTACCTTACATACTATAACCCTACTCATCCTTCCCAGCATCACTTCCCCAGAGCAGGCTAGTGGCCTCATGTGGCTGCTGTTAGCTGGCCACACCTGCCCCTCTATTCAGTTCTGTCATCTTTGGGCTGTATTTTGAGGGCTAGATCAGCCTTCCCCACCCTAAACTATATGGAAACGTGGTGAAAGTCTCTCTGCTAGTGAGCAACTCATCACCTTCAGCAATGCTACTAGTTCGTGGGAACTGCTCAGAACTGAAAGGACCATGAACTGGGGAAAAGAAAGAAGTGAGGCGTGGGAGAACAGAAACCAGAGAAAATGTGGAAGTAGAGTCCTGTTTGTTTTGTTAAGTAATTAGCTCTTAGTAAATAAGAGCCTTTGTCAGTCAACAATCCACAAAAGGGTTAAAATTTGCATTGGATTCCTGGTTGGAAAAAACAAAACAAAACTAGATACTTGGTCTCTCCATTCTAAGTCATCACCAAAAAGTGTCTCATTCCCTTAGGATCCAGCTAAAGAACATGGTAAATTCCAAATAGTACTTATTAATGACCCTCAATGGTTCTTTTAATTGGGAGTCAATGCCTTTATCTGACTGGTAGAGTTCCAAGTCGAGATATTGGGGGGGGAGATATTCGGGGGCAAGTCCAGGGCCCCTCAAACCACATCTTGCTGGCAACCTCTCACTGCGCCTATCTTTAAGGCTGACTTTGAATGATACTGTTGGGACAGTTCCTTTTTTTCAACCAAACTCTCTGTATTTACAGCAACCTGTAGTTAGTTGTCAGTCAAGTGCTAGACTTGGAGTCCAGAAACTAGGTTCAAACGTCCTTCTCTGTGCTGCAGGCAACAGGACATCCTTCATTAAGTTGGGGACAAATGATAGAGGAGGTGCCCCGTGCCAGTGGAATTGGTGATACTTCTTACATTTTACAATTCTTCCCTAGCTCCCAAGAAGTGAATTACAAGCAGCTAAAATTATATTAATGTCCAGTTTTATTTAACAGATCTAGACCACATTTAGTTTGATGGGTTTAATGAAATTATGTATTAGAGTCAATTTTGGCCTGTTTACCAAGGAGCTGTTTCCCTAAGTCATCATCTTTCCAGGATGTTTTCCTTATGAGTATGTTGGGTTTATTAGCTGTTTTAACACTAAGCAGAAAGACGCCTAAGCACTCCAAGGCTCTTCATTGCCTAGTTTGACATATGTTGTTGTTATTGTTGACTTGTTTCAGTGGTATCCAACTCTTCATGACCCCGTTTGGGGTTTTCATGACAAAGGTACTGGAGTGGCTTGCCATTTCCTTCTCCAGCTCATTTTATAGATAAGGAAATTGAGGCTAACTGGGTGAAGTAACTTGCCCAGGATCGTACAGCTAGGAAGTGTCAGATTTGAACTCAGAAAGACTCCAGTCTTAGCACTTTATCCTCTGTCCCAAATTCGAGATATGAGTGCTATTCAAATATTCAAATTGTTTATTAAATAACTACTATGTATTAAATATGGAAAGCTAGATGCCTTAGTGGATAGAATATTGGACCTAGAATCAGGAAGACCTGAGTTCAAATCCAGCGTCAGACACTCATTGGCTGTGTGATGCTGGGCAAGTCACTTAACCTCTGTTTGCCTTAATCTGGAGAAGAAAATGGCAAACCACTCCAGTATCTTTGCCATGAAAACTCCATGGGTATGGTCTATGGGGTCACAAAGAGTCAGATACAACTGAGTAACAGAAAATGTGTCAGGCACTCTGCTGGGCACTGAGAATACAAAGACAAAAATGAAACAGTCCCTTCCCTCAAGGAGCTTACATTCCAGTGGAGGTGCACAGCTTGGAAAGAAACAAGGAAATGCAAAAGTTTAGATATAATTCTAGGATAGCACAACCTCTGGGCTCACTCTCCCAACTCCTGATTTCATTGGGGATTGAACTTGGAGTCTAGAAGAACTGGACTCAAATTCTGCAACCCAGGAGGAGTCAATTAACTTCTCCATGGTTGGACTCTGTGGCATCTAAAGGTTGCTTTTAACCCTAAATATAACCCCCCAAAATGACAATAATCAGGTTGGATTTGTGCCAGGAATTCAAGGATGATTCAATGTTAAGGAGATGAGTAATGTAATTAATGCTATTTGAACCACGAGAATGATACTTCTTGAACAAGAGAGTACCGTGTCATACTTTAGAAACATCAGTTTGGCCAATGTGTGGAAGAAGGACCAGACAAAGGAGAGGCTGGTTGCAGGGAGACCAATGACACTGATGGGAGATATCATGAAGGATGAATTGACAAGACCTAGTAACTGATAAGATGGGAAAGGGAAGAGATGAAGATGATTTTCAGGTTGTGTCCCTGGGTGATTGAAAGAACAGGAAGCCTTAGAAACAAACATAAGGTAGGAAGGGGATCCCGTTTAGGTGGAAAGAGTTTGGTTTGGGGCTTGTTGTGTTTGAGCTGACTAAAAGAAATTAAAGGGGCATTCAGGTGGAGACTGAGTACTATGTTCATTCTGCAGGCCCTGTTTAACACTGTTTTCACTGTCGTCTTTTGTTCTGATATCACCTTCATTTGATCGACATCATGGTGGAGAGGATTGGACTTGGAGTCTGGACGGCCTAGGCTCAGTCTGCCTCAGAAACTTGCCAACTCCATGAGCCAGGGGAAGTCAATTAACTTGTCTGTTCTTTATCTGTTTCCATATCAGTAAAACAAGAAAGTTGGATTTCGTGGCATCTAAACTCTAAATTTATCAGCCTGTGGTGGAGTACAAAAATCTTGGGTCAGCATTGTGGGTGAATAATGGGCTGGGCCCAGAGCCATGCCTAAGCTGTCTCTAACCTGATGTTAGGGGTCCCTGAGGAGTATAGAATTCAGCATCCCAATGGAGCATGGGGCGTGGAATAAATTAGAGTGTGTGGCTCTCCCACCTAAGCACTTTTTGTATAGTTAAAAACAAGGTAAAACAGAATGACCTAAAACAGTGATTTTCAACCTTCCTAATGCCAGGAGTCTTTAATACTCGTATGTGGACATACCTGCATGTGGGCGGGCCCACCTGGAGACAAATAGAGGAGTGGTGTCTCGGTTCCTAAGACCATGGGAAAATGTGTTTTCCTATGGTCTTAGGTGACTCCTGTGACCCCTGTGAAAGGATCATTCGACCCCCAAAGGGGTCGCAAGCCACAGGTTGAGTACCACTGACCTAAACGGTAGTCTTAGGAGTAACAAAAGGTAACAGTCCCTGGGAAGTTGGTGGAAGCCTGGGGCTCTTTGCAGAGGCTGAAGGGAAACGATGGGGAAAGAGTAGGGAGGTGTTGATAGAATGGGTCAGACACAGCTGATATGTCTGTTTGATTTGCTTAACTGTTTCTTCTTGTTACCAGGGAGGGTTCTATGGGAGAGGTATTGGGAAGGGTTGTAAATAAGTATCAATGAAATTTTTTTAAAGAAATTATAATAACTAACATTTATGTCATGCCTACTCTGTGCCAAGGACAGTGCTAAGTGCTTTGCAACAATTATCTCATTTGATCCTCACAGTGACCCTTGGAGGTGGGTGCTATTAATAACCCCCATTTTTCAGATGAGGAAAATGCGGTAAATAGCAGTTAAGTGACTTGCCCAGGGTCACCTAATTAGTAAGTATCTGAAAGGGGCACTTGAACTCAGGTTTTCCTGATGCCAATAGGCATCAATGGATTTTTTTTTAAGAAAGAGAAAAGAGTAGAAGAATAAAATCACTGGAAAGGAAGAAAATATTAAATTAGGGGACAAGAGTGAGAGAGAATGGGAATCAAGCACACCTGAAAGGCAGGGGTCCTTTTAACTGATACAATGGGTAGAATTCTTGGCTTAGAGATGGGAAGACCTGAGTTTGAAACTGCCTCAGACACCATGACCCAGTCACTTCACTATTTTAGCCTCAGTTTCCCCCTCTGTAAAATGAGAGGGTTGGTCTATAGAAGAGGTTCTTAACCTGGTGTCTCAGAACTTGTTGTTAAAATTGTTTAAATGGCTGTCTTTGAATGTAATTGATTTCATTTGTAATCTTGCAGATTTCATTTTGTGTATTTTAAAAATGCGATTCAGGGAATGGGTCCATAAGCTTTAATAGACTGCCCAGGGGTCCTAGGCTCCCACATAAAAGGTTAAGAACTCTGCCCTAGAAGGCCTCGAAGGCCTCTTCCAGCTCTAAATCTATGACCCAAAGGAATTTCTGCATTAGCAGAAGATTTTTCTCTTCTCATGTCCCTCCCCTAAAGAATTTCATTTTGGTTCATATTAAGGTATAGAGATGATCTCTCCTTCCTTGAGATTCCCTGGCTCCACCCAAAATGGTTCCATTTGCCTGCCCCATCTACCTAGTGAGGAATAGAGGGACTAAAACCATTCCTATTCTCCAAACTTCAAGGATCTGGGCTTAAATCTCAGGTCTGTGATTTCCCTCCTCAGGGCTACCTGATTCATCTACTTGGTTTTTCCCATGTGAATTACTGGGCCAGTGCCCTTCGAGTTGTCACAGACGCCATTGAGGAGTGTGACCTTCAGCAAGCATTTTCAGTGCCATGGTTCTCCATTTCTTCATGGCAGGGCATGACCTAAATGTTCTCTAGGAATCCTTCCAGTTCCAAATTTGTCACCCATGTTGGAATCACTACTCTTAAAACATGGAGAATCTAGACCCTGCTACCATCAAAGAGGGGAGTGCCATGACAGTGTCATGGAAAGAGCAATAGGTCTAAAGCGAGAAGGCCAGGATTTGAATCCTAGCTCTTCCACTTACTATCCACAAGGCCTGGGCAACCCCTTCCATGCTGTGGGCCTCAGTTTCCACTTTTTTCAAATGAGGATGTTAAATTAGATGACCTTTAGAATCCCTTCCCATGCTCAGTCTACGATTCTGGGACAGAGCATTGTTGTAGGAGCCATTTGCTAGCTGTGAGACCTTGGATAAGTCATTTCTCTGGGACTTAGTTTCATATAAAATGAGAGGGCTGGATTTGATGATGACATAACATTTATGTAATATAATGATATAATAATATAAGTGGCAGCTAGATGGTGCAGTAAACAGAGTTCTGGGCTTGGAGTCTGGAAGACCCTAGGTTCAGATTTGATCAGACACTTACTTAGGCAAGTCACTTCACCCCGGTTGCCTCAGTAAAAAGAGCTGGAGAAGGAAATGTCAAACCACTCCAGTATCTTCGCCAAGAAAACCCCAATGGGGTCACCAAGAGTCAGATATGACTGAAAAATGACTGGCCAACAACACAATCATTTATATAGTATATAAATTATGTAATATAATTTGTGATATAATGATAAGTCTATAATTCATCTAATATAATGCTAATTATGCTAATTTATAAAATATGATGATTATATCATATAATAATATGACAATTACATAGCGCTTTAAGATTTGTAAAACATTTTACATTACCTCCTTTGCTCCTCACAAGAACCCCGTGAAGGGAGTGCTAGTATTATACTCATTTGACAGATGAGGAAGCTGAGGGCAAGAGAGTTGAAGTGACCTTGCCAAGGTCACACAGCCACCAAGGTGAGATGTCCAGATCCAATGATCTTGGTGCAGCCACCCAGCTGCCTCAGAGATCCCTTGGGGCTATGACCCTGTGAGGGCCCCAGCACCTCCATTCCCTGCCCCTCCAGAACCAAGAATGAAAGGATTGGGAAGCTGAATGATATGTACAGTGCTGGTTTATTTTTAAGCTGCTTATTTAGTGAGGAAGGGGGAGAAGCACGTGCCAGCAAACCACACTTTTGGCAAGTCAGAGCCTATAATTAGCTTTCCGAGTCAAGCTCCCATCTATCCCCAGTTGTACTATGTGCAAGCAAACTAATAAAGCCTGCATCCTGACCAAATCCCAGCAGGTTTGAGCCTCCCTGAAGGTACATTTAGTTTGGCTTCCTCAGCCCTCAGTCAGCAGGGATGAATTCTCTGGGAAGAATACCTCCTTGTCCTGACTCAAAGGTGAGGAACAAGTCATCTCAGACCTCAAGCAGCCCGTAACTGGAGAGGGAGGAGTCTGATGCAACCTGTTCCCTCCATATCAGTTACTGGAAGAAAAAGAGCTAGTGTTCATTCCTGACCCCCCCCCGCCCCCAACCACCACCACCACAGTATGTTGCATTGATGGCCAAAGCATAAGAAGGGACGTGGAGTTGGGCCTCAGTTTCTCTCTCTGTAAAATGGGAAGATGGGATGCTCCTATATCCTGGGGTCCCATAATACCCAGAGTACCCTCACACCCTGACTCAAGCAGGACTTCATTTAGCTATGTGGCATATGTTCTTTTTTAAGAATCACTAGCCAGCCACCTTAAGCTTCTCATTGACTCAGCTTTGCCACTTGTGAAATGGAAGTGATAGATGTCAGAGACATTGTGAGGAAGGATGAGTAAATGCCTGAAAACCATGTCGAGCGTGTCTGGAGAAGGGATTGCTAAAAATATGAAAGGCTGCTTTGTGGAGGAGGAGGGAGACGAGAGAGTTTATGGCGTGGGGAGATGGAGTGGAGCCAGGCCCAGAGCCAGGCTGCTCATTATGGAGCTTCCCCACATGCTCCTTCCTCCCAGCCTTCTGTTCACTGAAATCTCTTCAGGGCTTTATGCCAGATAAACCACACTGAAAAGGGGTTTAGGGTCTAAAATGAGGTGAAAGTCCCTAACCACATCTCCAGGCCAGATTTAGCTGCCTTTGAATCACCTTCTAGACGATTGTCTTTATCTCTCTCTGAGCCTCAGTTCCCACAATTCTACTCATAGAATCATAGAATCTCAGAGTGGGAAGAAACCTCATAATCCATCCCATTAAACCCATACCTGACCAAGAATTTCTTCTCCAATATGCCCAACCAGCAGTCTTCCAGATTCTGCTCTATTGAGGGGCTACTCACGACCTTTGAGGCTTCCTGATTGCCCCTTACTCCCTGGGTGACTGAAGGCAAGGCACGAAAACTCTGTAAGCCTTAGTTTCCTTCTCTGAAAAATGAAGAGTCAGACTCAATGACCTCAAAGGTCCTTCCCAGCCCTAAATCTGTGATCCATAATATTTATGCAGTTATACTATCTGCCCAACACTTTCTCCATTTGTTTTAATTTTCACTAATCCACCTAGGAAACACATCGAGGGTGTATTTGCCCACTGAGTCTGGGGGAAAGTTCCATGATAACTTAACAACTGTGAGAAGGCAGTAGTTGTATACTTGCAGACTCTAACTTGTCTATTGGTTCCAGGTGGGTGACGCCGTCTTGGACAATGCCCGGCTCATGCTGCAGACTGAGAACACTCAGGCTTGCGCTGAAGATTTTAAAGAGAGGTAAGAGTTTCCTGTGGACCTTTGCCACTGTGCAGCCCGCCCTTGTCATCCGCCTCGCTCTGTCCTCAAGCCCACATTTTTCATCTTCCTCCTAAGATATTTCTTGACCAGAAGGCCAAGGGGTGCTTGGGGCTGCATGGAGAGCCACAGAATCCTGAGGCAGCTGCTTCCTAACTGTGTAACCTCTCATATTCAGCCAGTGAAAAAACATTTATCAAATGTCTATGAAGTATCAGGCACTGTGCTAAGTGCCCGGGATACAAAGAGAGGCAAAAAGCAGTCCCTGCCTCCAGGAGCTTATAGTCTAACCAGGGAAGACTAAGCGCAGACAGCTTTGTACCGACCACCATGGATGGAAATTGGAGAAGATCAAAAGACAGAAGGTGTTAGAATTAAGGGGGCTACGGGGAAGCTGCCTGTAGAAGGTGGGCTCTTAGCTGAGACTTGGAAGAAAAAGACCAGGGAAGCTAGGAAGTGGAGGTGAGGAGGAAGATCATTCCTGATGTGGGGAAAAGTCAGAGTAATGTCTGGAGTGGAGAGATGGAGGGTTTTGTGCCAGGAAATAGCAAGGGGGCCA
The DNA here is from genome assembly GCA_028627135.1 of Pseudochirops cupreus. Classification (NCBI taxonomy): domain Eukaryota; kingdom Metazoa; phylum Chordata; class Mammalia; order Diprotodontia; family Pseudocheiridae; genus Pseudochirops; species Pseudochirops cupreus. The sequence goes on along the minus strand of CM053581.1, from coordinate 552,026,276 downwards.
GTGTCACTGAGCAGGACACACTGGGAGAGTGTCAGGTGTAGAAAGACTGGAAAGGGAAGAAATGAGGGGGCTAGACTAGAAGACCATCAGCTAGGTGGCAGCTGTAGTGCATAGAGTGCTTGGCCTGGAATCAGAAGACTCATTTTTCTGAGTTGAAATCTGCCCCCAGACACTTACTAGCTGTGTGACCCTGGGCAAGTCCCTTAACCTTGTTTGCCTTGGTTTCTACATCTGTAAAATGAGCTAGAGAAGGAAATGGCACACCACTCCAGGATCTTTACCAAGAAAACCCCAAATCGGGTTATCAAAAGTTAAATACGACTGCAACATTTGAACAACAACAGAAGTGGAACTCCAGGCTCTAGGTGAGACACAGTACTTAATCACAGAATCTCACAGCTATAAGAGAGTTCAAAGAACACCTGGTCCAATCCATACCTGAACAAGACTCTTGTCTCTAGGCTATACAATGTGCAGCCACCCAGTTCAGGAAAAGTAGCAACCCACTTCCTTGCCCCTTGACTAAGAAGCTTATCGGCAAAAGAGGAAGTAAGATAGAGTCTGTAACTTGACCCAATAATTTTGTGGAAGGATTCCCTCAGTTTTGGCTTATACGACCCAAGCCCAAAGGTGCAGGACACTCTAGTATTCCTCCCTTCCCCTCCCCTCCCCTTCCCCTTCTTTTCCTGTTTGCCCTATTTGTGAGTACTCTTTTGAGACTATTTCTAGGAACAAAAAAACTAAATGTTAAGAAGCAGAAATGCTTTGTCAAAGGTAATTTGATATGAGAAATATCAATCATCCCCCATGTACAAACAGGAGAAACTGAGGTGAAAGAAGTTGGCCTCAGTGTCAAGATTATGTGGAGGAGGACCCCAGGCCTTAGGGGACAGTGGCGACCCACAGGATTGCTTCTAAGAAGTATCAGATGAGTGACCCCAAAGCATCATAGGCTCGTAGATCTAAGGGTGGTCCTCTAATCTAACCCTTTCATTCTACAGATAAGGAAATTGAGTTCTACCAAGGTTAAATGACTTGCCCAAGGAGTCTGGTTGGAAGCAATGACTTAAAAGCAGTCCTCTTGACTAACCTTGAGCCTTCCCTCCAAACCTAGCACTCAGACTTTAAACTCCAGGTGGAAACCACCCTGCCAAGGCAGCTAATGAGACCTCAACTGTCACAACTGGAATTTGAACAAATCAAGGTGTGGTGACAGTGATGATTGAGTCTATGTATTCTAGAAAGCTGTGCTGCTGAGGGAGGGCCCCTCTTGGCTCTTCTCTGTTGTGTAATTAGTGCCATGGTATCATTTTAATATGTTCTTTCTTCCCTTTGGGTTAGTTACCCAGCTGTGAGGATTATTTCTTTGTCTACAGATATGAAAATGAGCAGCCCTTCCGAAAAGCAGCTGAAGATGAAATTAACTCCCTGTATAAAGTGATTGATGATGCTAATTTGACTAAAATGGATCTAGAGAGCCAGATTGAAAGCATGAAAGGAGAACTGGCTTTTTTGTCAAGGAACCATGAGGAGGTAGGTCTGAGCTTGGGCTGTATCTGGCCACTGATCACACGTGGAGCTAGGCAACTTGAGGTTAATAATAAGAATAATAATAGCTTTGTACTAGAAGCATTGTGCAAATAATATCTCATTTTAACTACCTTGGGAGGACTATTATCCCCATTTTAGAGATACAGAAACTAAGGTGGGCAGAGGTTAAGTGACTTGCCCAGGGTCACACAGCTAGTACATGTTTGAAGTAGGTACTTTGAATAAGATAACCAAATCACTTTAAAGATGGGGAAACTGGGGCATTCAGAGGTAAAGTGAGTTGCTCAGGATAATATAACTGGTAAGTATCTGAGGGGAGATTTGAACTCGAGTCTTTCAGATTCCAGGCACGATGTCCTATCCACTGTATCACCTAGCTACCTCTTATAGAAGGGCCTTTGATAGACAAGTTACAGCCTGTATAACTCAGAGGAATAATTGTCTAACCTGGAGGTAGTGGCTTCTAAAGTCATCTAATCCATTCACCTGGGCAACACTGCATTGGATTCGAAATTACCCAGAAAGATGAATGTCTGACTGAGTGTATGGCACATAGTAGGTGCTGAGTAAATATTTGCTTATTGATTGAGTGAGAGGTCTAAACTAGGGGTAGGGAACCTGTGGCCTCAAGGCCATATGTGGCCTTCTAGGTCCTTGGGTGCAACCTTTTGACTAAGTCCAAATTTTACAGAACAAATCCTTTTATTAAGGGGATTTGTTCTGTGAAGTTTAGATTCAGTCAAAGGGCCATGCTTGAGGACCTAGAGGGCCACATGTGGCTTCAGGGCCCCAGACTAAACTCTGAAGCTAGGGGGATTAACTCTTTTTGGATCATGGACCCCTTTGACCCAGGCTGCTGAAATCTATGGAGCTCTTCTCACTATCATGTTTTTAAATGTACAAAATAAGAGACATTGGATTACAATTATATTGAAAAAATTCACAGTTCTCTGTCTCTCTGTCTCTCTCTGTCTCTCTCTGTCTCTCTCTGTCTCTGTCTCTCATTCTCTCTCTCTGTCTGTCTGTCTCTCTCTCTGTCTTTGAGTGTCTGTTGGTCTCTTTGTCTATTTCCCCATGGAGCCGAAATCTTCCTCTTTATAAAATCTACAACCAAAAGTGATTCCCTGGACAATGCATAGAATCAAAGAGTCCTTTTTTGTATCTAACCTTAATCCATCTAGCCACCGTTCAAGCCTACCTTCTCTTATTTCTGGCATCAGCAGTGATCAGAGGAGTTGGCCACTGACCACTATAGATTAATCGTTCATAAATTCCAAAATCGTTTTAAAGTCTCCCTTCTGTCAGGTCCTAGATGAGGCATCTGCTCCTTCTTTTCTTTGATGTCATGGGGAGAAGTGCCCAGACACCAAGCTGGGCATCAGCTCCCTTTTGCACTTTGTTGGGGTCTTACAGCTATGTCCGGAAAAGAAAAGGAATCCATTGCTGCATGGTTGGGTTCCACTAGTAGGATTTTCCTCAACTCCTCCTGAGACTCTCTAAAGTGAGTGTTGCTTTTAGGACGTGAAGGTGTTATACAAACAGCTGGCCGGGTCAGAGCTGGAAGGAATGGATGCTCCCATTGGCACTGGCTTAGATGACATTCTGGAGACCATCAGAATTCACTGGGAGAAGGACATAGAGAAGAACCGGGCAGAAACAGGGGCCTTGCTCTACGCTAAGGTGAGTGGCAGTGTCTTTGTTGGTAGTCCTGACCCCCTCACTCTCACCTTGGGATGTTCTTACAAATGAGGAAACAAAATGAACAGAGAACAACAAAATGGGAAGGTTTCTCCATTCTCCCCCCACCTGTTCCCAAGACGCATGACTTTGGGATTTGGGGAGAAAGGAGAAGGACAGAAAAGCATGGAAATAACAGGAGAGAAGAGTATGGAAGTAGGGGAGGGGCGGGGAAAGGCAAGAAGGAAATGTAAGAGGAGTGACCAGGGTGATCTGCATCTACCAAGGAGGAGAAGCCATGTGAGGTAGTGGAAAGAGAGAGCTGACCTCAGAGTCAGGAAGACCTGAGTTCAAGTCCTGCCTCTGACCTAGCCTGGCCAGGTGACCCTGGGCAAGTCACTAGTGTTGTTGTTGTTTTAGTGCCTCAGGCCATTCTCCATATTCCAACCAAGGCATTGATCTGCCTTGGCAGAGGGAGTGTCATAGGACCACAGATCTAGAACTGGAAGAGACTTCAGAGGCCATGTAGTCCTACCCCTCATTTTATGGATGAGGAAAGTAAGGTCACTGAGGTGTCTCGCCCAAAGTCACCCCTGCGCAAAGTGCCCCAAAAGGTTCTCCACCCGAACCTGACGAGAGGTCCAAAAAAGGGGTAAAAGAAAACTTTTTAGTTGCTTTTAAGCCTCTTACTTCTTTTTTCTTTATTTCACTTTAAATTTATTGGTGCGTTTTGTTTTGACACAGCAAATCATCCCCAATAAACAAACAAACAAAAAAAAGAGCATCCTTACAAAGTTTCTTCTCTGAAAAGGAGTTTGTAACGATAATGATAACTAACATTTATATAACTCTTTAAGGTTTGCTAAGGGATTTGCCCACATTATTTCGTTTAAGCCTACCAACAACCCTTGAGAGGTAGACATAATTATTTTTATCCCCATAAGAAAGCTGGGTCTTAAAAAAAGTTAGATGACTTGACCAGAGAGAGTAACATAACCAGGAAGGGCCCTTGGTGGGATTTGAATTTAGCTCTTCCTAACTCCCAAATCCAGGATTCTTAGGTACTAGCATTGACATTGACTACTGTAATTGACCAGAGGTCTGTTGCCTCTCTGTGTTGATGTTACTTGCATCCTTATTGCTACCATGGATGTATGGTTCTTCTAGTGTTGATTTCTTGTTCTGCATCAGTTCATATGAGTCTTCCAATGTTTGAAATCATGTTTTGAAGTCTTCATATTCATTGTTCTTTATGGCTCCATATGTGGCATAGTGAAAGAAAGCCAGGAAAACCCGAGTTCCAGTCCTACCTCCAACATATTGTCCCTGGGATCCAAACAAGTCAATTAACCTGTCAGTATCCCCAAACAATTCTCTAAGACTATAAGTTGAAGAGAATATGAAACTCATACGCAGGTAGTCCGGCAAAACTCCCTAATGCAGCCTGAACTAGATTACAGTGTAATTGGGAAATGTTTAACAAAATAATAAAAATACAATATAACACAGATAATGTTAATTTGTCATTTTCTAAGCCAATATGTTACCAGCAGGGATCAGTTTCTGTTTGAGTTTGACATCACTGCCCTACATCAATGAAATTGTAAGTCAAATAAATACATAAATACATCTCATCATGTTCATATGCCATAATTTGCTCAGCCACTCCCCAATCATTGAGCACATTTTTGTTTCCAGCTCTTTGTTATCACAGGGAATGCTGTCATAAACATTTTGGGGGCATGTGGATATTTTCTTGCTATCAGAAACATCTTTGGAATTTGGTCCCAGGAATGGAATCTCTGGATCAATGGGTGTGAACAACTCAGTAATTTCTTCATCATTCCACCTCCCCAAACACATTGTTTCCTTCTCTTTAGGGTCTCTGTGATTCTTCTCAAAGGATGCACATCCCCATTGGCTCAGCCATGCTAAGATGGTTATCCTTTTTGTTAAATATCTGCCCATTTATACTGACCACATTTTCCCTATCCACTCCTACTCTGGAAGGCTAAGACACTAAGCTGACTCAGTTCCTAGAATCATTTCTTTTTTGTTTTCTTTTTTTCTCTTCAGTTTTCAACATTTACTTTTGTAAAATTTTGAGTTCTAAAATTTTTTTTTCCTCTCTCCTTCTTCTTTCCCCTCCCCCAAGACAGAAAGCAATCTGATATAGGCTATACGTGTACAATCATATTAAACACATTTTCACATTAGCCATGTTGTGAAAGAAGAATAAAAAGGCGGGGGGGGGGGGTGCTACGAAAAAGAAAAAAAAAGAGAAAATAGTATGCTTTGATCTACATTCAGACTCAATAGTTCTTTCTCTGGATGTGGATAGCATTTTCCATCATAAGTCTTTTGGAATTGTCTTAGATGATTGTATTGCTGAGAAGAGCTAAGTCTATCAAAGTTGGTCATCGCACAATGTTGCTGTTACTATGTGCTATGTTCTCCTGGTTCTGCTCACTTCACTCAGCATCAATTCATGTAAGTCTTTCTAGGTTTTCCTGAAATCCACCTGCTCATCATTCATTATAACACAATAGTATTCTCTTACATTCATATACTACAACTTGTTTAGCCATTCCCCAATTGGTAGGCATTCCCTCAATTTTCAATTCTTTGCCACCACGAAAAGAGTAGCTATAAGTATTTTTGTACATGTGGGTCCTTTTCCCTTTTTAATGATCTCTTTGGGATACAGGCCTAGCAGTGGCACTACTGGATCAAAGCATATGCATAGTTTTATAGCCCTTTGGGCATAGTTCCAAATTGTTCTCCAAAATGGCTGGATCAGTTCACACCTCCACCAACAATGAATTAATGTTCCAATTTTCCCACATCTCTAGAATTGTCTTTTTATTGAGAAACTGAAGGCAGCAATAGCTTTTGAAACTTTCATTCATGAAAGCTAAATGATGCAAGGGACCAAGTATGGGACTTGGAGTTAGGAAGACCTGAGTTCAAGTCTTCCCTCAGACTCTTAGTAGCTGTGTGACTAGGCAATTGACCACTTAGCCTCAGTTTTCTGTTCTGTAAAATGGAGATGATAATAGCACCTACCTCCCAGGGTTGTTATGAGGATCAAATGATGCAAAACATGTCAATAGTTTTGCAAATGTTAAAGTGTTATATAAATTCTAGCTATTATTATTATTATTATTATTATTATTATTATTATTATTATCCAGTCAATAAACTAATCCAGTGCTTCCAGATGGGGTCTACTGGAAAGACAGCTGTATTTGGAGACTTAAGACCTGAGTTAGAGTCTTGACTTTGCAACTTAGCAACTGTATAAAGTTGGCGCATCATCTGGTCTCAGTTTTCTTATCTGTAAGGTGGAAATAATTATACCTTGCTACCTACCTCACAGCACAGTTGGGATCAGTCAATTAGATAATCTATGCATAGTACTTTTAAACTATAAAGCATTCAATGAATATGAATATTTCTTATTCACATTAGTTGTATGTGGGCTATACTCTGGGGAGAGATAAAATGGTAAGTGAGGCATATTCAGTGCCCAGGAAGAGACAGTACCATGATAGAAACAGATGTGAAAACCAGATACAGATTTTTATCAACAAATATTTCTTTATGTATAGTGAGCTGGTTACTATACCCCCACACACATTCCCTGAGCTTCATGAATAGCCTCCTTCCACAGGAACTTTACTATCAGTCCCTCAGTCATCTCCCTGTATTATTATAGTTACTTAACATTCATAGCTCATAGAATGATATGTCATAGATTCAGAAGTTGAAGAAGTCTCATCAGTCATCTGGTCATCATTTTACAGATGAGGAACCTGGAGAGATTAAGTGACTTGTCCAAAGTCATCCAAGTAGGAAGTGGCAAAGTCAGGATTCAAACCCAGGATCTGTGACTACAAGCCTTTACACTCTGCCACTCTGCTTCCCTAGACCTAGAATGGGCCTTAGAAATAATCTAATCCAGAGGTTCTTTATCTGGGGTCCATAAATTCGGATTTTAAAAAACTATTTTGATAATTATATTCCTTCCCTGCCCTCACCTATTTTGTATTTATCACATACACAGAGTTTTCTCGGCAAAGATGCAACAGTGTTTGCCCTTATTTTCTCTAGCTCTTTTTTTTAATAGAGGAGAATCTGAAGCAAACAGGGTTAAGTGACTTGCTCAGGGCCACACAGCTAGTAAGTGTCTAAAGCCAGATTTGAACTCAGGAAGATGAGTCTTCGTGATTCCAAGCCCAGTGCTCTATTTACTGCACCACCTAGCTTCCCCATGTCTATATATATACACACAGATAATTGTGTGTGTATATAAAATTTTGATAATTACTTTTGACAGTAATATACATATATGTATACATACACGTGTGTGTAAGTGTATATACATACATATATGTATATATATGTATATGTGTGTATATATTTGGTTTCTTTTGTAATCCTGTTTTTCATTTTATACATTTAAAAACCTGATTCTGAGAAGGGATCCATGGGCCTCATCAGACTGCCAAAGGAATTCATGGTTCCAAAAAAGGTTAAGACCCCCTGTCAACCCTCCTCATTTTCCAAAGAAGGAAACAAAGGCCTAGGGATGGAAAGTGAATTACCCAAGGTCAGAGGGCCAGGAAGCAGCAGAGCAGGGCCCCACACCCATTCCAGTCTGCTCCTAGCTCTGTGCACACTACACCCCACTGCTGAGAACTAGCGCCTTCTTCCTAGTCACAGAATATTATTCTTCTCTGATCATTTCTTGTTGATAGGAAAAACAAACCCCAATAATCTTGTCTGTCAATGTTTCTAGACAGAGCCATGGCTAAGCTTGGGAGTCTGTCGGTATCCACAGGGTTTATTCAAGGCCCAGTTTGGGGGTTGGGTGGGGAGTGGAGAAAGTCTACAGAGATGTTTGCTTTCCTGTGTTTTCTTTGGCAAACCTGGAGGGAGCTCAAAAACTGAGCTTCTATGGCAATGCCCCTGATGGGGTGGGGAGCAGAGTGGGAGTTAGACACATTTTAAGAGCAGCTACAGCAGCCCAGCAATTTTTCCTTAAATGTAAAGAACTTGGCTCACTAACTTGGTCAGCTACCCTACCTGCTGCTTTTCATGGAGCTGAGACTTCCCTTCTTGCAGGGTTTCTATGAGGGGCACTGGCCGGGGAAGTCAAGATTGTCCAGTACGGTACAAAACAATCATAGAACGCCACTGTTCACTTTAATTTGACAGCTGGTGCTTTAACAATGATTTATAGCCATCGCTGATGGTAGCTCAAGCCAAAAACTCCTGTGAAAAGGCAATGATTAATTTATGTGTTATCATCATGGTGTAAGTCCTTGGGAGGGAAGGGGAGGCATCATGTTGACAGAAAGGATCTTGCTTCTTCTTTCATTGGGGAAGGAATGACCTTGTTTAGGAATCAATGATCTAGGGTTATAAGGAATCTCAGAGGCCACCTAATCCAAGTCCCCCATTTTACAGATGAGAAAACAGAGGCCCTGGAAGTTGGACTAGTGACTAGCCCAAGAGGGAAGGAAAAAGAGAAAGGACAGTCAGGTTTAGATGGGGAAGGAAATAGATCTGTGGTCCATGAGATCATCTAAGAGAGAGGAAAGTAATTTCCCAAAAGGATGATGTGTTTGGCCCAAGGTCATGTGGTAAGGAGCTGACTAGGACTGGAGACCAGGTCTCTTAATGTGTGGCCCTTTGTTCTTTCCACCATCCTGCCCAAAGGGCTTTACTTGAGTCTCATGGAAATGAGGAATCTTCCATTCAGGTGAAGCAGAAGGATAGACCAGGCCTTTTTATTCTACCCTAATCCAAGGCCCTTTGGTTAGGAAGAAAGTGGAAGACCCCTCACAGTGCAAGGTTAGGAAGCCCTGTCAACCCACTTCTTTCCTATTTCTTTCCCAAGTATGTGTTTTAATTCCCCTCCAAACTTGGACAACTTATCCCGGGTCTGGAAAACAACCACCAGGGAAAGATTTCACAGTAATGGCCCCCTAGTGGCAAATACTAACTCCTCTGCTTGGTAGTTAATGCCATTCACAACCTGGCTCTGCTAATTCCACGTTATTCCCCAACGTGTGTGCCATGCACCGGACAAACTGATCCCACTGACAGTACTGGCATAGGGTCACAAGTGTTGGACATGACTGAATGACTAACCAACAACAGTCTTAGTACATGTTGTTTTCCCCAGTGGAATGTAAGCCCCTTGATGATGGGAACATGGCATTTCTTGTTTTCATATCCCTAGAGCCTGGTATAATATCTGGCACAGAGTAGGCACTTTATAAACATTTATTGAATTGAGTTGAAGGATTGATGGCCAAGATCGGATCAGCATGGTCCAATGGATAAAGAAGATAAAGGAATTCCCCTCAGCTCAAGTCACTTCTTGAACAGCCTGGCAGTATGACCCTGGACAAGTCACTTAAACTCTGTGTACTCTAGGCAATTCCATAAAACTCTAAGTTGTTGAGATGGTTCCATCCTGCATTGATAGAGGGAGGTTCTTTGGCCAATCATTTCCTATACCAACCAAGTCACAGACCTAGCATTCAGATATCTCTGTCTCTAGCCCCTGATTATAGAGCAGAAATGGTGATTTTCCTAAGCAAAGGCAGAATTTTAACTTACATTTCCTGATCACGTGACACCCCCCCCCCAACAAATCTACTTGCTAAAAGAGCTGGGGAGTCAGGGCTGTACTTGTATACTCGGTATACAAGGCTATACCCACCTTCTTTATAAAAAGCCTCCTTCCCTCTCCTTCTAAAGGAGGTAGCATTTCTTTCTTTGTGAGTTCTACCACCACTACCATTACCACCCCCAAAAATTATTTTTAGGAGCAGTAAAACCAATCTGAAGAGTGTTTTGTTGTATTTTGTGGGGTTGGGTTGTTTGGGTTTTTTGGCCATACTTCACTGACGGTTTTCAGGTTTTTCAAATTCCTTCTGACTTATTTAAAGTTATGCTTTCCATCTTGTATGCACAATAGCATGCAAATGTAATCAAGAGATTAAAAAGTCAGTAATCTCTGATGGCATTACAAAATGTCAACATTTCCCTTGCCTGGAAAATACAGATGGAAAGTAAAAAATAGGCCGTTCCCCTCCTGTCTCAGTAAGAGCCAAACTTTCATGCTGTGTAGAAAGCCTTGGGACCCACTTAACTGCATCTCATCATGCAAACTATACACTGTGACAATATGAAATTTAGCCTCCCAATCTTCTGACTTGCATCTTATCTGATCACAACATAAGTAGGAATTGGAAGATGTCCGTTGGCAAGGACATTAACATTAAAACTATATGGTAATAATGTGGAGACATAAAGACTTCTAAAGATTCCTCAAAGCATATGGCAATGAAGCATCTTGGGTCAGCGGGAACAGCTTGCTAATGAGTCAGGGTTGGACTGCGTTTCTCCCTTTGTGAGCCAATTAAATTCAACTGGCTCGTCAATGTATGGGTACCTAGATGACACAGTGAATAGAATATTGAGCCTGGATTCAGGAAGACTTGTCTACCTGAGTTAAAATCTGACTGCAGATACTAGTTGTGTGACCCTGACAAGTCGCTTAACCCTGTTTGCCTCAGTTTCCTCATCTGTAAAATGATCTGGAGAAGAAAATGCAAACCATTCCAGTATCTTTGCCAAGAAAACCCCAAATGAGGGGTTTTCTAAGACAATACAACAACGGCTTGCCAATGTATGCCATTGATTACATGGGACCCTTAGAAGAAAGTGTAAATGGTGCTGTATTACCTGTCCTCCCCACTAAGGAAAATAAAATACCACCATAAAATATACATTCTCTAAGGTGATGGTGAATTAATCAACAGTAACATGTATGTATAGGAAGAGCCTTTTTTCCCTAAAAACATAAAATAGCTTTTATTAAAATGATTTGATGAGTAGGTATAGTGGAAAGATCACTGAATTTAGAATTAGAAAATCTGGGGGAACTGACTTTACTGAGCATAAAATCATTGTTCCTAGTTAATAGAGTTAGAATTAGACCTGAGAGTGTATCTGGTCCAATCCCTCCATTGTACAGATATGAAAATTTCTCCCATGGCACACAGGTAGTGAGTGCAGAGGTTTGAACGTAGATCATCCAGAGCCAGAACTTGTGCCCAAGTCTGAGTCCAAGATCAGTCCATATGTTTACCCATTATACCATGCTGTCTGTAGTAAACTAGTCTGGACTTCCAAATTCCAAAAAGATCATCAAAAATGCATTAAGTGCTTGCTAGATCATCTAAACACATCCAATGTATCAATAAAGCTACAGTAATAGACAATCAATACCCTAGAACAAATATTTATGTGATATATATGTGTGTATATGTATACATATATACATACATACATATGCACACATATTTAATTTATACACAGAGACATAATAGAATCTGCCAGAGGAAAATCAGTCTCATGGACAACTTCTCCACAATGGGAAAGGAAGTCACAACAGATTGTTTCCTCCTTTAAAAGTTTGCCCAGTGACCTGGAGCCATGGTTATTTGCCTGGCCAACTTTATTTGGGAGAGTGTGCCCTTGCACATACATACCATCATTCAATCAAATAACAAAATATTTATTGAGTACCTACTATGAGCCAGACACTACTAGGTGTGGGAGTTACAAAGACAAAATGAAACTGTCCCTGCCCGTAGGAGCTTATATTCTCCTTAAGGGGGTACAACATGCCTACATAAAAGAAAAAATGAAAATTAGTAATATTAATAATAATAAGCACCCAGGATTGGAAGTTATGGTCCTTGCATTTATAATAGGGGCTTTAGTACTTGGCCAAGTTCATTATTTCCACAGGTATAATTCCACCAATACAATTCAAAGCTTTGAGTCCTCTCATATTTAGTGATTCTTGTCCTTTTTTGAAGAATAGAAGCTCCATTCCATCTCCATTTTTGTATTTGTATCCCTAGAGCTTTGCATACAGTGGGTGCTTAATAAATGCTTATTGATAGATTGATCTTGCCAGAAATCATCCTTAGAGCACCCAACCACAGCAATATGGGTAGAAAATTGGAGATCTGGAGTTGAAAGGAAACATTTAAAAAGATTTAGAGCTGGAGTGGACTTTAGGAACCATCTTGTCCAACCCCTCTTTTTCAGATATGGAAGTTGAGGTCAAGTGAATTGCCAAAAAAAAATTTTAAATCACAGACATAGGAAGGGCAGAGACAGGATTTGAACCCAGGTCCTTTGACTCCCAATGCACCACTCTTCCACCATAGCATGTTGTTGTTCTTTTTGTTGTGTCATGTCTGACTCTTTTACAACCCCTTTTGGAGGAGGGTTCTTGGCCAAGAAACTAGAGTGATTCGCCATTTCCTTCTCCACTTCATTTTATAGATGAGGAAACTGAGACAAACAGGGTTAATTGACTTGCCCAGAATCACACAGCTAGACAGTGTCTGAGGCTGGATTCGAACTCAGAAAGATGAGTCTTCCTGACTCCAGACCCAGCACTCCATCCACTGCAGTGCCACATAGCTGCTCTCCACAGTAGCACACCACCTCTCAACACAAACTGTGAGGCAGTGAGAAGTTAAGTGACTTACTAGTAAATGACACAGGCAAAATCTGAACCCAGGTCCTTGGAGTGGAAAAGTACTACTCTTTCTACTATGCCACCATGCTTTTCATTAAACTCCACCTTCTACAGGATGCCTTTCCCTGCCTCCCAAGTTGCTACTGCCTTCCCTTCTGAGATTACCTTCCATCTACCCTGCATATATCTTGTATGTACCTTGTTATTCACATCTTGTTTCCCCCATTAGATTGTGAGCTTTTGGGGGGCAGGCCCTCCCCGTCCCTGTTGTACAGCTAGGTCCTGATTAGTGCACATATAACCACCCTCCTCAAGTGGTTGCTTGTATTCGAATTCAAACACTATTCAAAGTTATAAATATGTGAAATATATGGCAATTGGCTCTAGCCCAATGAAAATAGGCAATGCAAATTCAAATAATGGGACCATTTTAGGGGAGGCATTATTCTCACTAATCAAGACCTAGCTGTATCTCCAGCACTTAGGACAGAGTCTGACATATAGTAATTATACTAAAGCATATTAATAATATAATGAATGCATGAACTAATATAAATCATAAATATGATAGCTAATTCAATGAATGCTTGTTAACCAACTAATAAACTGAATACACAGAAACTTTTAAAGATTTTGAAGGCGTGGAGATGTCACGCAGCACTTTTCGGTTGGTAAGAGCACTTTGCTAACAAGACATTTCCTCTAGTTCTTTCAAGTGGAACTGTCGGACAGTTTTTGAAGCTTAGTGGACAATTTGAAATCCATTTCCAAAACTCTTTGTTTTCTCCTACTTGTGAGGTGATGCTGGTCTGAAAGGAAGGATGGGGCAATGATGGCTTTCCATTCCCCATTCAAACGTGAGCCCTTGGCATCTCTTTGTCTACAGCAACATTCCCAAGTGATCCAGGCAGCTCGAACCCAAGAGGAAGAATTAGTGGAAGCCCTCCGAGCAGAGTTTCATGATACTGCTTGTGATATTCAGCGCCTTCAAGCCGAGACGGAGTCCTTGAGAACCTTGGTAAGTGGCTCCTGGATGGGAAATGTTTCTGCCCAGTCTGCATCTCCTTTCTGCTCTCTCCTGGTTTTATCTGAGAGGATTCCCAGGAAATTTCCACTTCAGTGCAAGGACAAAATAAGTCTTCAGGTTAGTAAGGGGGTCCTGGGGAACTAAATAATCTGATTAATTAGCCCTTCTGAGAATAGTAACTCCCCATGAGTATTTATCTACCAGTGGGTCTGATGAATGGCATCTCCTGTTCACAGGATCATAGACTTAGAAGTAAAGAGGATGTTACAGGATATGGGGTCTGAGCCACTCATTTTACAGTTGTGGAAACTGAGGACAGCAAGGTTAAGAGACTGAATTGGCCAAAATCAAACAGCCAGTAAATGGAAGATGTGCCTGAGATTTTAATTCAGGCCCTGGGACTCCAGGGTCTTTCTAGATCAGGGGTTGGGGAACCTGTTAGACCGGAGGCAGCCATGTGATGTAGTTGGTTGAGTACTCGGCCCTGGAGTCAAGGAGACCTAAGTTCTAAGACTATCTCAGGCACTTACTAGCTATATGACTCTAAGCAACTTACCTCAGTTTCCTCAGCTATAACATGGGGATAATAAAAGCACCTCCTTCCCAGGGTTGTTGTGAGGTGAGATTATAATTACAAAGTGCTTAGCCCCGTGCCTGGCACATAGTAGGGTAAATAATATGATAGCTGAGATGAATTAATGGTGCAGTTACTAATTTAGCCTAAGCAAAGTGCCTAAGGATCAGCATGGTGTTTTAGTGAGAAGAATGCTGAATCTGGAATCAGACGATATGAGTTCAAATTCTACCGTGATCTTAGGAGGTGGGTGACTTAACCTATCTGGGCCTCAGTTTCTTCAATTATAAAATGAAGATGTTGAATTGTAGGGTCCTTTCCAGCTTTAAAACTGTGATCCTATGACCCAAATTCTAATCCTGGTCCTGTCATTTACCAGCTGTGTAACGTTGGACTTAGGCGCTTAAGCCTTATGGGTGATGCCAGTCATCCATTTGTAAAGTGAGGAAGTTGGATCAATTTATATAATGTTATAAGGTTTGCAAAACATTTTATAAATATTATTTTATCCTCACAGTTCTGGGAGGGAGATGCAGTTATGAAATTAGATTAGATTAGATTACATCTAAGGTCTGTTTTAGCTAAGTAGATAGCAGAGTGTTGGACTTGCAGTTAAGAAGATCTGAGTTCAAATCCTGCCTTGGACACTTAACAGTTCTGTGACCCTGGAGAAGTCACTCCCCCTTCCTCTCAGTCTAAGTTTGCTCATCCCAAAAATAGGGATCATAATAGTACCTATTTAGCAGGTTTGTTGTAAGGATCATGAGATAACAAATGTAAAGCTCTCTGCAAACCCTAATGCGATGTGTAAACACCATCTGTTATTATTATTATTATTATTATTATTATGCTATGAGCTATGATTTCATCAGCAGTAAGGAACCTCCAGTGTGGGAAGTCCTTCCACCTAGATCACTACCTCCCCCTAGAGTTGCTGAAGTCACTTAAAAGTTAAATGACTTGCCCAGGGTCACACAACCTAGTGGCACACTAGATGGAGCACTGGGCCTGGGGCCAGGAAGACTCATCTTTTTGAGTTCAAATATGGCCTTAGATACTTACTAGCTGTATGACCCTGGG
Source organism: Pseudochirops cupreus (assembly GCA_028627135.1). Classification (NCBI taxonomy): domain Eukaryota; kingdom Metazoa; phylum Chordata; class Mammalia; order Diprotodontia; family Pseudocheiridae; genus Pseudochirops; species Pseudochirops cupreus. Next base: position 552,010,787 of record CM053581.1, on the reverse strand, counting down.
CAAGTCACTTAACTTTGCCTCTGTTTCCTCATCTTTAAAATGAACCAGGAAAGTAAATGGCAAACCACTCCAGTATCTTTGCCAAGAAAACCCCAAATGGGGTCAGGAAGAGTCAGACATGACTGAAACAACTGAACAACAATCCAACTCAGAATTTGAACCCCAAACTCCCAGAACTGTCCAGGATTCTCTCCACTATGTGCATTTGGTGTCTCTTAAGTAAAAAAAAACAAAACAGCCATCTCTAGCTTGGCATTTCATCAAAAGTGGTACCACTCTGACCTTCAGCTCTGGTAAGATGCTCGTCTTTGGTTTTGTTTGGTTTTACTGGTAGCAAAGGACGATAATAGTAACAGCAACACAGCACTGTAAGGACTGCAGAACGTTTCCTTCCCATCAGTCCTGTGAGGATTGATTACATGTCATTAATATGCTTTAATTAATATATTAGTAACATGATATAAGATAATTAGGATATTATTATTCCTGTTTACCAGATAAGGGGGCTCCCGTGGTTGGAGTAGGTAGTCCAAGGGAGCTTTTGTCCCACTGAAATGGGCCTCAGATCAGTACCATTTGGGAGGTCCTTAGCTCCTGAGGCCATACCACTCCTAGTACGGTGGTCACATTTAAAGAATTGATACTGCTCGGGGTGGCTAGCTGGCACAGTGAATACAACACTGACCTGGAGTCAGGGGGACCTGAGTTCAAATTTGGCCTCAGACACTTAACACTTACTAGCCATGTGACCTTGGGCAAGTCACTTAACTCCAATTGCCCCTCCAAAAAAAAAAAAGAATTGATACTGCTGCCAGTCTCACACCCTCTCTTCCTTCATGACCCACACCCACATGATGTGCTTCCAATGCCACTTCTACTGAACACTCCCTACTGAACATCCATATTTTCTGGAATGACAGTGGTCATTCACCTTGGATATGTGTGGGAATGTTCAGGGAGAAACTTGGTATTAATGGGATCCATCAGTCTAAAGGCTTTCTGTTTCTTCAGTTTACCTCCATCACAAGCCTGGAATGTCTACATTTAACTTAGACTTGCACAGGGAGAAATCATGAGAACCACTACCTGATGGGCCTAGCCTCTCTTGGTGGAAAGAGTCTGAAAGATGGGGCCTCTGATGTTGGCTCTGCTTTTCACTCCTTGTGTGAGTTTAAACAAGTCACTTCATTTTTCTGGGCCAGAGACAACTGGGTTAGATGCTCCTTTCTGGTACTGAATCCCCTTAATAAAAAGATATGTTTTGTAAAACTTGGACTCAGTGAAAAGGTCTTACCCAAGGACCTAGAAGACCACATGTGGCCTCGTGGCCCCAGGTTCCCTTAATATGTGCGAGGGTTAATATGTGCCAGGCACTGTTCTAGGTGCTAAGTACTAATCTAGGCAGTCCTCTCAGCTGCCATAAAATGTATGTAACCTAAGTCAGTTCTTCTGGATATGGAATGAGACATTGAACTCTAAGGTAGACTTGAGGCTCACTTTAGCCCTCCAGATGAATCTGGCCTCAGTCAGTGCTTCATCCCATTCTGGCTTCCATGGGGACACCAAGGCCTAGCCAAAGTGGGCATCTTGCCATCTGCCCTGCTGCAGCGTAGGTCCTGTTCCCTTTCTCCCCACCTTTGCTCAAGGAGAAATCATCAAACCAACATTATTGCCACTGGAAAGGAGGTGACAGACAATCTATTACTATCCCTGTGACTGCCTAGACTGCAACTTCCTTCCCTGGCTACCACTCCCTCTATTCAAATGGCAGCTTCCTTGGAGGGCCAGGACAATCTCACTTTTGTACTTGCATCTTCTGCCCTTGGCGTAGGGCCTGGCACATGTTCAATGCTTGTTGATTGGCTGTGGTAGCTTTAGGAGACTAGGCAGCTATAGTCACCCTCACAGCACCAGACCCTGATTCTCCTTCCTGTCTAATAGAAAACAGCTGTAACTACAGTGTTAGCTGCTCAGCTGATGGGAAAAGAAACCTCCCAATACACTGAAAGCTTAGGGATAATGTGTTAGGGTAATAGGCTCTTAAGGATTAGGATCTTAAAAAGAAGGAAAAAATCTTGGGGGACAGAGGCTTTCTAAAAATGACTCCCGTTTCTACAGCATTTTAACCTTTCCAAAGTAACCACCACCCTGTGAGGGAGGAGAAATATTATTTTAAAAGGTATTTTACAAATGAGGAATCTCAGAAATGTTAAGTGATTTGCTTCTCTTCATAGAGTTTGCAATTGACTGAGGCAGGATTTGAGCCCAGATCTCCTGACTGCAAGTCTAAGACGCTCTCTTTGGGACAGTCTGTCTCTTCTCTAGCTCTGACAGCATTGGTCCAAGGACTTCATTGTCAATTATTAGAGCCCTTCTTTGACTCCTAGCTCAGGAATCCTGATTAAGACTGGATGGGAGTGGGCAGAGCACCAGCCCTGAAGTTAGGAGGCCCTGAGTTCAAATCCAGCCTTGGCTATTTACGAGCTGTGTGACTCTGGGCAAGTCACTTAATCCCAATTGCCTCCAAAGGGGGAGGGGCAGATCCTGGATAGGAAGCAAGTAGTACCACAACTTTTGAGCCATCAGATGTAATCTTCCTGTCACTATTATTGACATGGGCACACTGAGGCCCCAAAAGGGCTCTTTTTAAACGGCAGACAGGATCACTTACATAATGCAGAAAGCTCTAGGCCTTCTATGTTAACACAGCCATGTTTATATTGGCAGCCTTGTCCTAGTAATGATGTTGGAGGCCTCCTAAGCTCAGTCAACTGAGATCAGGAATGTAACACAAGGCCAGAAACCACAGAAACCTTTTAAGAGTGAGAAAGAAGAAGGCAGGGAGGGAGGGAGAAGGTTTAACAATCCAGCAAGTTGCTTTTTAACACCCAAATTTTTGGTCCTAGGGGTGAAATCAGTAATTGAACCCATAGGTTCATAGATTTAGAGCTGGAAAGGGCCATCTCATCCAAATCCATCATTTTACAAATAAGGAAACAGACTCATCGAGAACAAGTCACTCTGTCACATAACTAATGTGTCTGCATCAGGATTTGAACACAATCTCAGCATTCTATTCAATATACTATTCCTCCAGCTGGACATAAGGAAGCTATAATGAGGGTGGCTTTGGGCAAGTCATTGCAACTCTGTGAGATTCAGCAAAGTGAAGGGTTTGGACACAGATGGCCTCCAAAGGCCCTTCCAACTCTCAGTCTATGAGCCTATGGTCCCCTCAGTGCCTTGGTCTCTGTAAACACCTGGTATGTGACTATAAACATTTCTTTGGGTCTTTCCTCAGTCTCTATCATCATCTACATAATGAAAGAACTATATTAGTTTATTTTTGAGGCCCCTTACACTTCTAAAGTTTTATAATCCTATGTTGCTGTAGCCATGGCAGAGCTACTATACCTCCCAGGTGGGAATTATGCCGTGGTATAACTAGATTCCAGTTTTGAGGGGAGAATGAGCATGCTTGTTCTGGTCTCAGAAGAAGAGAGGTTGAAAAGGCATGCCACCATGGATTCAGGACCAGAGAGGATCACCTAACCCAGTTGTCTTGTTGGCTCAGAAAAATGAAGTCACTTGTTCAAACTCACACAAGGAGTGAAAAGCAATGCCAACATCAGGGGCCCAGTCTTTTGGTTCTTTCCACTAAGTGAGGCCAAGCCCTTCAGGTGGTGGTTCTCATGATTTCTCTCTGTGCAAGTCCAAGCTAAATGCAGACATTCCAGGGCTTATGATGGAGGTAAACTGAGGAAACAGAAAGCCCTTTAGACTGATGGATCCCATTAATACCGAGTTTCTCCCTGAACACTCCCACGCATGTACACATATCCAATGTGAATGACCACCCACAGGTTAACAATGTTTTCAACAACAAAAAGTTGAGGGGAGAGCCCAGGGAGATCATAACACGTTTCTCAAGTTCAGGGTGGCCTAATTCTGCCACCCACATTGCAGGGACTGGTTTCTAGCTCCTGTTATGGATAGAGTTCTATTAAAAAGCCCAATCCAGAGTCCTATCCTGTTGGCCTCCTTTTGCCTCAAGAAAATTACTCAGGCTCTGCTCTGATGTCGACATTCAATGACATCTGGAGAAACTGATGCTATGCCTGCCTCTGCTGAATGACAGCTGCTTCCACTGAGCCAGTATCAAACATTTCAGTTCAATTTAATAATTCATGAGACTGTGAATTTCATAAGAGCAGGAACGGGTTTTTTTTGTTGTTTTTATCTTTGTTTTCGTTTTTCTGCTTTTTTGTGAATCCCTAGCACTTAGCACAGTATAAGTATGTAGTAGATGCTTAATAAATTCTTGATTGACAAAGCATTTATTAAATAACTAGGACATACCAGGCAGCTAAGTGGCCTAGTGGAGGGAGTAATGTGCTTAGAGTCATGAAGTCCTCAATTAAAATTCTGCCTTAGACGCTTACTAGTTGTATGACTTTAGGCAAGTCCCTTCACCTCTGCCTGCCTCAGTTTCTTCATCTATACAATGGGGATGGTAATACTGCCTACCTCTGAGGGTCACAGTGAGGATCAAGTGAGACGATATATATAAACAGTTCTGCATATCCTTAAAGTGCTTTATTAGTTATTAGTTATTATTATTACTATACACTGTGAATACAAAGACAAAACAAAAAACGGTTCCTGTACTCAAGGAGCCTACATTTTACTGGGAGCATATAAAATATCCACAGATAAGTCAATACAAAATATGTACAAAGGAAATGCTAAGTTATTTTTTTGTGGGGGGAGAAGGTACTCACTGGGAAGAATCAGGAAAAGTCTCATGAAGCGTGTAACAAGCCATAGGCAATGGTCTCTCGTGAATCTCCCATGAGGATCCATCCCACGAGCTAGGACTCCTCTCTTATGTCATCTTTCTATTCCTGTAAATGCAACAATGATTGAAGTTATGACCCCAGCTAGTACCCCTCGCTATGTATAACACTCCTCTCAGGCCACCATTCCTTGATATATATTGTCTTCTCCTATTAGAATATAAGCCCCTTGAGGGTGGGGACTGTCTTGCAAGCTTATATTTGTGTCTCGGGTGCTTAGCACAGGACCCAGAACCTAGGATGCGCTTCATAAACGTTTTTTCATTCATTCATTTTTATTTTATGGGGGCACCTTTGCATCAGGTAGTCTGTATAGTTGTTAACCCTCCCATTGGTTATCGACTTGTGATTTCTTTAGTGGAGGGAACTCCCAGTGAGGAACTTACCCCTTCACTGATGCAAACAGGCAATTCTTCTGTAACATAAGGTTTTAAAGAGTAGCCTGAAGCATTGAGAAACTTAGGAAATTTCCCGGGGTCACCCAGACAGGATATGCCAGAGGCAAGATTTGTACTCAGGTTATCCTGGCTCTGAAGACTCTTCTCTGCCCACTGTTACTGGTCGGACCTTCTTTTATTTGCATCTTTTTACACTATTTCTTGTGGAGACTCAGACATGTAGTTGAATATGCAGCCCACTGGGCTCATCCACCAGCATGTATGCCTCAGACAAATGCTACAGATGGGCGATGAGCTGGGCCCAGAGTTGAACAGGAGGAAAGGGGCAAGTTGAATTGCCCTTGGGACATGGTGCAGGGTTTTCAAGGACCCTCGCTCCCCCCAAACAAAAGTTTGCCTTTACATTACCCATGTTCTTCCAGAGAGATACTCCAAGGCTGTGGATCATACCACACCACTGTTGCAAAAGGAAAAAAAATATGGGGCCACCCAAAAGACACTGGAGTACGTCCTCAACTAATGTGTTGAATGAATGGGGAAAAAAACTAATTTAAAAACCTTAGTTCTCTCAAAATCAGTACAGAAGTGCCTGAATATTGTGTTTCTCAATCTCTTTCTCTGATCCACACAAGAAAGTTTGACACACGAGCTCCCCCTCTGTATGATGGTTGCCTATGACTTATTTCCTGCATCAGAGATAACAACAATAATAGAGATACTAAGAACTCATGTGTAAATAGTACTTTATGGTTTTCAAAGCACTTTCCCTATGACAACTTTGTACAGCAGGCAGTAAAATAGTATTATCCCCATCTTACAGATGGACAAACTGAGGCTCACAGAGAAATTATTTGAGCCAGATGAGATGGCTGGGGAGGGAAGTGAAGTGTGGTGGGAGCTGTCCTAAGTATAGTGACAATCACCTCAGAGTGGGAGTAATCATCAAAATCACCTGGTATTGAATCCAGTCAACAACTTTGAGAGAGGAAGCAGAGTAGCATTGGAGTATTGGATTGGAGTCAGGAAGACTTGAGTTAAAATGCCACCTCTAATATTTATTAGCTGTGTGACCATGTGACTATGACCGAATCAGAGCCTCAGTGTTCTTGTCTGCAAAAAGGACACACAGTTATCCCTTCCATCTAGTGGGGTTAAGAGTGAAAATTCCAACATGGAAGGAATAACTAAAGATACCTGCCCTACCTGCCTCACAGGGTCACTTGCCTAATACTCCAGTGAGACAATGTGTATAAAGCACTTTGCAAAACTTTAAAGTGGTATAAGAATCTCAGTTATTATATTATTATGTTAGTGCATGGAGAATAAGCCACATCACTACCAGAAGCAGGACAGGTCATTGGTCTGGCAGCATCCCAGAGCATCAGCTTACTATGAAGGACTTCTTGGCATGGGCTGGTATCTACCCTTGCTCCAGGAGGCTGCTTCTCCCATTGTTTCCAAATGTTCTCTTCTCCTAGAAAAGAGGTCTGGAGAACTCATTGTATGATGCCAAGCACTGGCATGATATCGAGCTCCAGAACCTGGGCTCCGTTATCGCCAAGCTCGAAGCGGAGCTTGGAGAAATCCAAAGAGAAACTGAGCAGCAGCAAAAAGACCGGGAGCATCTGCTGTCTGGCAAGTTACAACTGGAGAAAGACATTGTGTCCTATCACTGCCTTCTGGATAGAGAAGGAAGCAGGTATTTGTTCATTCCAGTGTGGAAACAATCATGGCATGATTTAGGGCTCTGCTTTCCAGTGGGGTTTACAGAAACCCACAGAAATCTTCAAGGTCCTTCTGTTTTTCATAGAATCATAGGTCTAGCACTGGAAGAAACTGAGATTCTGGGGGAAGGGAAGGAATCCCTTTGTTTAAAAAAAATGTTTCATTAATTTTTTTAATGTTTCTATCACTGCCCAATAATACCTCCCTTGTAACAAAAAAATGAAGTATAGCCCCCTAAAATGACATATTGACTGATCATGTATGCTCATTCGGTATGCATAATCCATCCCTTTGAGAAGAAAGAGGCAAGTTTCAAGGCATCTAGGTGGCACAGTAGTTAAGGATACTAAACTTGGAGAGCGACTGTATGACCTGGGCAAGTCATTTAGCCTCCTCGGCCTCAATTTTCTCATCTGTAAAATGGGGGTGATAATAGCATCCACCTCCTAGGATTGTCAGGAGGGTCAAATGAGGTCCTTAAAGCACTATTTAAATGATAACTATTGTTATTAGTTCATTTTTATATCTTTTTTCTCACAACTGTGCCACATTATCTGCCTCAGAAGAAAAAGTATACCCAGGGGTGGCTAGGTGGTGCAGTGAATAGAGCACAGGCCCTGGAGTCAGGAGGACCTGAGTTCAAATCTGGCCTCAGACACTTAACACAAAACTAGCTGTGTGACCTTGGGCAAGTCACTTAACCCCAATTGCCCTGCCCTCCCTCCAAGAAGGGGAAAAAATCAGTAATCCCAGAAGACTACCACCCTCTTTCTCCTTTCATCCTCAAGATAGACTTCCAACCCATGGCTCTTTGAGGGATGACTGATTGCTGTTTAATTAAGCAATTGTGGTTTAGAAATGATAGTCATAAAAAATATATATTATCTTGCCAGTGTCCTATGACCAAAACTGGTTTTGCTAAGCAAATGATTTACAGATATTAAGGCTGTAAAATGAGAGTCTTCCTCCTATGCCTTACTGGAAGTTGGATGTGGACTTGGGTTCTCAAAGGCTCTGTCAATAGGGCATAAGCTCTAGCAGGTTCTGTCTACCAAGATACAGTATGTCTGATGTCTGGGGACCATCCTAGAGAGGACCGGTTCAGAGTGGCTTTCACCAGACTGGCCACTGGAATGTGAAGATTTGGGGCCACAGAAGCTCTTGAAGACAACTCATTTAGACCCAGAAGGATTGCTATCTTCATCCATGAAGGTAGAATAATATCCACAGTAAGAATAACAAATCCTGAAAGTATCAAAGTTCATTGAACTTGCAAGAAGCAAAGTCCACTGTGTCTCTTTTAATAACTAATGTGTATGTGTATTTTCAGCTAATTTGGAAAATTCCTGTTTCACAGAAGTCGTTGGTGAATAGCTGAAGAAGTTGCTGGAAAAACTCTTCCCAGAAGCATCACCCCTGGCTTGAGTTGAATAGCTCCCCACAGATACAAAGGATTATTGCTGTTAATATCATCGTTATTTCTTAATTAACATAGGCTTTAGTGTGAGATGCTTCCCTGGTTGCTCTTCAAATAAAAGCTTGACTATGCAATCTTCCATTCCCTCACCCTCATCAAATGAGCCCCTTGGTAGGTGAATATCTTGTGAGCTCACTGGTCTTTTTCTCATGGCCTTCAGGAGTCTAGTTGAATCATTTCCAAAAAAGGACTAAAGTATAAAGCCACCTGTTTGGCCATCTGGGGCCATGGAGCCAATTCAGACTGCTCTGATACTTAAAAATATAATTATTATGTTTAGGTAAAAAGAAAAAAACCCAGCATTAGTGCCAGGAGAGATGTCTACTTGTGGTTGCTAACAGCCACCATCACCATAATGAATGTCAGCTGTTATTATGTGATTATCAAAAGTGGTTTGCAGAGTGTATAGAGCGGCGGTGAGTCATGACCCCTTTGGGGGTCAAATGACCCTTTCACAGGGGTCACAGGGGTCTCCTAAGACCATCAGAAAACATATTTCAGACGGTCTTAGGAACCAAGACACCGCTCCTCTATCTGTCTCCAGGTGGGTCTGCCCACACGCGGATAAGCTTACATAAGAGTATTAAAGGGTCACAGCATTAGAAAGGTTGAGAACCACTGGTATAGAGAATTCGCCTTGGAGTCAGAAAGGCCTGAGTCCAAACCTTGGCCCTGATGCATCCTGGCTGTGTGACCCCAGGTCTCTCTCAGAGACAGTAAGCTTCAGAACAGCTTCTCATATGCATCAGTAGGAGGAGTTTCTCATGAAGACTTCCTTATATCGATGAAAAATAGCCCCCAAGTAATCATTACATGAAAACAATTAGAAAAATAACAACTCACATTAATATGGTCTCTATTTCCAAACTGCTTTGCATATATTATCCAATGAGTTACCATATGGAAAAACATTCGGCAAGTCTTATGTTTCTATATAAATGCCAGTTATTGGTGTTATCTGATTTGATATTCACAATCACCCTGTGATATAGGGAGGAATCTGCCTGGAGCTAGGAATTTGGGTCCTTGGGGGCATCAATAACATCATTTTAGTTTCCTCTTCTTGGCTACTCAGTGGGCTCCATGTAGCCAAGGACAGTAGCCATTTTGTGGAAGAACGGACTGAGGGCTTTCGAGGTTTAAGCAGCTTCCCTGGGGTCAGAAAGTGTCAGAAGCAAGTTTTGTAGCCAAGGATTGTTGGCTCTGAATCTAGCCTTCTGTTGATTAGGCTACATTACTGTCATAAGTGAATTCTAGTGGATGAATACATTAAGTTGCTGCTTTACTTTTTATCTGGATGGATAGATAAGAAGGCAGACAGATGAAGATGACATAGGGATAGGGGCTGGACCTTTTATCTCACCATATACAAAACTCCCTGGAGAGGTGATTCCTACAAATGTACTTTGGCACCTTGCCTCAAACTTAGTGCCTTGAGCCCTGAGAATTTAAGTGACTTACCCAGGATCACTCATAAACAGTACCTGTCAGAGGTAACACTTGAACCCAGGTCTCCCTGGCTTGGAGGCTGACCATCTACTACACCAGTGGTATTAAACAATAGAAACAGAGGTCACTAATCCATACATAATGATCACTTTGGGAAAAATATTGACAGTTTTAAAATGTGGTATTATCTATATTTTATTGTGTTTTTATTTATTTTGTTAAAAATTTCCCATGTTTCAATCTGATTGTGGTCGCACTTGGGACTGGGGGCCCCCTCTGATCTAATCCAGTTCTACAAATGAGGAAGCAGAGGCCCAGAGGTTCCATAACCTGCTGAAGATCAGCCAGAAGTCAGTGTTAGAATTTGAATCCAGGTCCTCTGACTTATAATAGGGTACTTTATCTGCCGCACAGAGCTGCCTGAATGATGATATGGGCACCCTCACTACCCATCTTCTAGATCACAATCTATTCATGTCTTATCCTGAAGGATTCTTGAATACATCATTCCACAAATGTTACCAATCTATCCTAATTGTGTGTAGGAGAGGCGAGGCTGGTATAGACTTGTAATTTCATGGGTGTAAATCTGCATAATGTCACAGATTTGCTTGGAGCAATGAAAAGTTAAATAACTTGCCTAGGGTCACATGGCTAGCACACATCAGAAACAGGGCTTGAATCCAGGTCTTCAAGGCCAGTCCACTATCCCCTAAACCACACTGGAGCAATTTCTCACATAATAATAATAATAAAAAAAGACACAGACCTTTCTTTCTTCCTCTCCATCTATCATACCAAAATGTTTCTTTGTTGCCCTAAAGATCCAAAGAAATATGAAAGGCACCACCCAATGATCCAACTCAGCAGAAGGAGGAGGTTCTTCCCAGTGATAAGCCACATACTTGTGATGCTACATTGTAAGCCAACAGACTTGCAGCTGGTGGCCACAAAGAACAGAAGCTATATTGTTTAAAAAGGGGTGCATCCCACAGCTGAGATTTGTTTCTTCTTATTTTTGCAAATGTAACATTTCAGCCAATATCTGTCCAAGACCTGAAAAGCAAACACAAACACAGCTGGGATGTAAAAGGTGAGGACATGAGGACGCCCTCAGGGGTCAACTGTCAAAAGGGGTTATGGACATCTGAATGTTACTGCTGATCCAGATAGAGAAACAAGTCCTACCATTGGCTGAGAGGATGAACAGGTTTGCAAACCACCTTTGTGTCTCCTCTTGATATCAGGCACTAGGATTAGAGACTTCTGCTTCCTCTGGGCTGTAATTATAAGGAACAGCTGCTGAAAATCCTTAAGTTAATCATTCATTGGCATGGGAAGAGGTGGCCTATGAGTGCCTTCCATCCTGGGCTCAATGTCTTGCTGTTTCTAATGATGCTTCATTAATAGATATGGAAGGGCTCAGTCAGCCAGGCGCAGAATTGGTTTGATTTAAAGAGAGCTTGCTCCAGTAGCTAGAATCCTGAGGCAATTATATTTTGGCATTAACACTCCAACAGGTGGGAGGGAATGCCTTTGGCCAGCCTTACTCTGCCTTTGTGTACAGGACAAAGCATTTTGACCAAGGACTTTTTAAAAAGTTCACTCCAAGGACAAGGTAGGACTAGATTTCAGGGTTGGATGATCTTATTGGCCTTTGAAGGGCACAGGATGAGATTTGAGTATCTTTGTGAGCATCTGAAGACCGCTATCTCTGAACTCATAGGTATGACAGTAAGTTGGGTGATGATCCCTGGCATCAAAAGGTTACTGAATACCTACTATGTGGAAACCACAATGGTAGGCACTTGGGCACACCCTATAAGGAGGGAGGCCCAGTCCTTAACATGGAAGGGTTTACAATGTAGTTATGGCAAAACAGAAACCAGGCTATGACCCTTGGAACTTTGACACAGAGTGCTGAAATTTAGAGGGCATTGACAACAATCTTTCAATACATAGAAAAGAATGAACTTTGCATCAAGGTAGCAAAAATAATTAGTTGAAATTATTATCCAACAGTACCACTTTCTTCCCCTCTCCCTAAATTCCATGATTGACCCTTCCAGTGATATTCCTCTACCACACAGCAAGGTAATATCATTGTATTCTAGAGCTTCTTGTCTCCCTCCACCAATTGAATTTGTCTCAATTTGTCTTCTTTGTTCTGGTAACAGGTTATTAATAAGGGAGGAAAGGGGAGAGGAAGGCAGAGAAAAGATGAAGTTTACCTGAAAAGAAAAATCTTACTTATGGCTCTGAATTGGGAAGACAGAATATGAATAGGCTTGATGAGAGTATAAGTAATATGAAAGTTGTATTTTGAGCCCAGATCTCCCGACACCCAGCCTCTGGCTCTTTCTTTTACAAAGTCTTCTATAACTCCAAGTGGTCTCAGGAATTATGTCTTAAATATCCTTAGCATGCCTTAGAGATGGGTATAAAATACAATTTCCTTTTCCTATTTTTACAGATGGGGAGTCTGAGGCACAAAAAAAGTTAAGCAACTTGGGTTCTCATGGGATCATAATATTTAGAACACATAGGGGCCTTAGACTTCATCTAATCCAGTCCCCTTTATTTTAGTGATGGGGAAACTGAGGGACAGAAATGTGAGTAACTTGGTCGTGGGTCACATAGGATGCCATAGTTAATGTCTGAGCTCAAGTCCTGTGATCCCCAACCTAGCATTCTTTCCACTATACTCAAGTCAAAGCTGGGTAATGACAAATTATCTTGGTCAATTTAATTTAATCCAGTAGCTTTGCATTAAGCATCTATTAGAGCTGAGTCATTGTTCTAGGCACTGGAGACTTTTTTTAGGGGGGGTGGGAAGCATGAAGCCAGTTTGTCTGAAATATAGAGTACACTTATCCCTTCTATATCACGACATTCCTCATTACAGCTTTAATATATCATGGGTCAGCACAAGAAATCAAATGGTAATTGGGAGGGGAGTTTTTTAGAAGTCAAAGACAACACACAAAGGTCAGCAGATGACACAGAAAAAAATTAGAAACTCAGAAATGCACTATATATATATATATATGTATAGTATTGTATAATATCAACCCAAATTTTATAATAAGGTGCTATAAACACCCCACAAAAGAAAAAGAAGGAAAATTCAGACTTCTCTGGTAAGAAGGCAGGGCCAAAAAATGTTATGTGGATTTTCCAGATCAGAGGGGGTGCCACACCCCTAACCCCCACAATGCGTAAGGGATAACTGTACATGAAGAGAAGACAGTCCAAGAGAGAGCTTTTGGGAGGAGGAGAGAGAGGCATAAGGGGGATCATCAGCCAATAAGAGCAGAACCCAGAAAGAGCACTGTCCTGAAATTCAAGGCAGGAGAGATTGTCCAGGAGGAGAGAGTGGTCAACAAATGCCAAATGCTTCAAGAGGGTCAAGGAGGATGTGGGTTAAGAAAAAGTCGTCCCAATTACCAATCAAGAAATCATTACTGGGGGCAACTAGGTGAATATAGTGAATATAGTGAATATAGCATCAGCCCTGGAGTCAGGAGGACCTGAGTTCAAATCCAGCCTTATCACAAAAAACTAGCCATGTGACCTTGGGCAAGTCGCTTAACCCCAATTGCCCTGTCCTCTCAAAAAAAAAAAAGAAAGAAATCATTACTGATCTTGGAAGAGGCAGATTCTATAAAGTGGTTGTGTTAGAAACTAGATTGACTGCAAGGGTAGAAGAGAAAGTAAATGAGGTGGTGGAGAGAAGGTAGTGAGTGTGGCTTATTCTTTCTAGGAAAGGGAAAGGGAGAAGAGCTATAGGATAAAAACTTGGCTTGGCAATGTCAAGGAAAAGTATTTTAAAGACTGAGTCAATAGAGAGAAGACAAATAAGGGAGAGAAAGGGAGGAGATCATGACAGCAGGAAAGCTTCTGAAAGAAGTGAGGGGTATGGGAACAAGGACGCTTGTTAAGGGATTGGTCTTGTTGAGAAGGGCTGCCTCATCCTCTGAAACTTGAGAGCAAAGGAGAAGAGTCAGGTGACAACATAAAGGGATGGTGGATTGGAGAGAGGAGCTAATAAAGCATGGCTCCTTTCTTCTCAGTGAAGGAGATAACTAGCCAGCTGTTTGAAGAAGGAGAAGTTTGGGAAGGGTCACTGGGGGAGGGGAGTAGAGGTGGGAAGCCAATTAGACATACATGAAAGGAGCAAAATGAGTCAAAAGATGAACCAAGGAAGGAGATAAGAAAGGAATGTTTGGTGAGTAGGAATAGATCTAGGAGAGAGAGCACTGTCATGAAACCCCTGGGAGGTAATCACATGCATGAGTGGGTGGTCAATAGTGATCCTAGGATTCTTGGACTCTACACTCTTCCTACTGACCTACTGGAGACTTAGTCCCTCCATGTTTCCTTGATGTTATTCTCTGATGGTCCAATTATAACTTTATACCACCTTTGGTCAACATCATCATGTAACATCTCGTGAAGTTAGATGGTCTCTCAGTTGCATGACAATTCAAAGTCAATTAATTAAAATGAAATATATGGAAATTAAACATGTGTGCATGTGTGTGTATGTGTGCATGTGTGCATGTGTGTATATACACATGGAGTAGACTTATGATTTCATTAATGTAGGGAATTCCCAGATAAGGAAGCTCCTTATGCCAAAGCAGGTCAGCACCCTCTCTCTAAATTCTAGTCTTAGAGAGTTCTTTGGGGCACTAAGAGGCTGAGTGACTTGCCTAAGGTCACACTGTCCCTAGAAGTGCAACTTGCTAGTAAGCACTATATAAATCTGATTGTTGTTATTCCTGGCCAGGTCTCTGTCTACTCTGCCAGGCTCTTCCCACTACACGTATTTAAATATATAGATTTAATTTAAATTAAGTATTTCATATACAGTGCTAGGTAGATAAGAAGTGGTACACACACACACACACACACACACACACACATACACATACACATATACATACACACATATAAACATACACATGTATGTATTGAAGGAAGCTAGGTGGTGCAGTAGATAGAGCACTGGGCCTAGAGTCAGGAAACCTTACTTCAAATCCAGCCTCAGACACTTACTAGTTGTGTGACCTTGGACAAGTCCCTTAACCCTGTTTGCCTCAGTTTCCTCATCTGTAAAATAAGCTAGAGAAGGGAATGGCAAACCACTCCAGTATCTTTGCCAAGAAAACCCCAAATGGGATCACAAAGAGTTGGACATGACTGAAACCACTCAATAACTAAAGTCTTCCCTTGGTAACTAGAGGAATCTGAAAGGTAAAGAGAGAAATTTAGGGGACTTAATAAAAGGAGCACTTGACAACATAAGTTCCTAAGGCATGGCTTTCCTACCTTCATTCATTTGACCATTTGCTGATCATTTGTACTGGATACATAAAACTATGCTAGATTAGGCTCTGCTGGGGAGCCCCCAAAGCATGATGTCTGTCTCTGCTTGCTCCCAGGTTTATAGTCTGGTTGGACAGATTAGGGACACACACATGAAAGTGTAATCTTATATGAGATGCAGTTATATAATAGATGGTATTAGCTAGAGAGTTGCACGGGGTCACAGTGGAGGTAGCTTGGTCCTGCTGACTCAACTGACTATCTCAATGGAAAAATCCATCAAACTTGTTATTTGACTAAGGAAACTAGTCATATTGGCCAAACCTATGAAGACATTGCTTAAGAGGTCATTAGCCCCTTGATTTGCTAATCAAGATTTTTTTTTATTTCTATTTCTTAACAACAACAACAACAAAACAACAACCCTCCCCTTTGACAGCTCAAAAGGGAAGAAAAATCTCTTCCTTCCTCCTTACCACCTAAGGACGGAAAGTAATCTACAACGGGGGAAGAGGAGTTTGGGGTTCATTCACTAAGCAAGCATGAAAGCCGATAACTTCCCTTTAGGGGAATTCTAGTGGTGCCAGAAGAATGATCCCAAATTCTGGTCAGTCTTACCAAGCTGTCAAGATTTTGTGTGTAAACCCATAGACAGACTGTGGCTGCCTCCTGAGGACCAGCCTCGATAAGTACAAAGAACAGTAGCAGCAAGTTGGCCAGGGGATAAACTCTTTGACTACATTAATCCATGAAGTTGGATGAAATCAATCCAACATTAAAATAATACATGAGATAATAGGGAAGTAGCAACTATTAAAGGCATACTACGAGATGGAATGTATAAGAGGTACCTCAAAGCTTTCATTTGCCATGCCAGACTGATAAGCAAAACTCCAATTCTTATCTGCAGTTCATCAGTCAACTAGTATTTACCAAGGACCCACTACATACCAGGTACTGAATGCGCGCGCGCGCGCACACACACACACACACACACACACACACACACACACACACACACACAAAATTAACATTCCCTGGTATCAAGGAGCTGTATTCTGGGAGGGAAGTAGGTTAAGTGAACCACTGAATGAATGAATGAATGAATGAATGAATGAATGAATGAATGAAAAAGCATTCATCAATGCTTTCTACATGCCAAGCAATGTGCTGCTGACTGGCATACAGACACAAAAGCAACACTGTACCTGCCCTCAGGAAGCTTACATTCTAATGAGGGAGAAGTACTCAAGGGTTGGTTCACAAGCATTTATTAAGCACCTATGCTAAGCACTGCGTTGAGTGATTCCGATGAAAAGAAAAGAAAAAAAAACCATCTCCACTCTCAAGGATTTCACCAATCTAATGGATGAATTGATTAGGAAGATATAAAAGGAGATGATTGGGGATATTCCAGATAGATCTGGAAGGGACCTTGAAGGTCATCTAGTCCAATCCCTTTTATTTTCAGATGCAAAACCAGATTCCCAGAGAAGTAAAGGCATCTGCTCAAGGTTACACTGGCAGTGAGCAGCAAAACCAAGATCTGAACGCAGACCCTTTGAACTGTGATCTAGTGAACCATTGCTATCCCATTTAATATGAAAAAAATTGCTTGGGAAACCTAGTAAAGGCTGTTGGTCAAGCTGGCTACATAATTAAATTGACCTACACAAAATTAAGACCTATATTTCCATTATGGTCAGTAAGTATTATAGCATGTACATAGAAATGTTCTATTTTAATATTTCAACCATCTGGGAGATTTCATGGAGGTAAATTCTTCCTGCACTATTCACAACTCCTCTCCATTTCTTTTAAGAGTCACAGTGACTAAAAAAATAGTCATCATCCTCCAGTGATTCATCTTTCCAAGCTGGCAGAGCCTTTGAGATCCCAGGGTCACTAGCATGCCAAGATGAGATGTCAGAATGAAACTCTAATGGAGGAGAAATTTCTTGAGAGGGGGGAATAAAAGTTTGGAAATAAACTAGTCTATTGAAAGGTTTAGTACCTTATACTCTCAAACGCCATTGGCCAAGAGACCTAACAGGTGAAAAATACAATTTTTAAAATTGATATCTTTTGTTCTTACTTTACATTCATTTTCAAATATAAAATAGTAATAGCTCACATTATATACCTGATTTAAGTTGTATCACCAACAAGTCAAATCAATAAGCCTTTATTAAGGGCCTACTATGTGTCAGGCACTATGCTAAGTACTAGGGTTACAAAAAAAAAAAGAAGCAAAAGACAGTCCCTGCCTTCAAAAAGTTCACAGTCTAATGAGGGAGACAACATGAAAACAACTATGTAGTAACAAGATACATTCAGGGTAAGTTCAAAGTTGATTGGTTGTTGTTCTTTGTGCTCAAAGATGACCAAAATGACTTCACTATGTTGGGGTCAAGGGACAGTGTGTCTGATTATGGCTGATCAGACCATTATGAGTTCAGAAGGCTCTACCACAAGTTGGGCACAAATAGTTCATATGAACATTTGGAGTGGAGATGGCTCTACATTTGTATATTTCACATTTCTTTTGAGCTACTGCAATTCTGCTTTGCTTATAGAGCACACCATCTTTGATGTGGATACCTCATGCTGGATGGTCATGTGGAATTATCTTCCATCTCACAATCAATTCCAAAGTTCTTCAGAGAGAATTTGAGAGTGTTCTTGGGTGTCTTTCTGACCTCCATGTGAGCACTTGCCTAGTGTGAATTCTCTGTAAAATAGTCTTTTAGGCAAACATGTATTTGGCATTTGAACAATGTGGTCAGCCCATCAGAGTTGCATTCTCGGCAATAGAGTTTGAATGCTTAAGAAGACTAGGAAATGCTTCCTCTGGAAGGAGAGAGCTTAACTTGAAGGAAGCCAGGGAAGGCAGGAGGCATAGATGAGGACAAAGAACATTCCAAGCATACATAGGGTGCAGCCAGTGAAAATGCCTGGAGTGGGAGGAACACCAAGGAAGCCCCAAGTCACTAGAACACAGAGGGGAGTAAAATGTAAGAAGACTGGAGAGGGCTTTAAAATATGTAGGGCTTTAAAAACTGAACAGTTTTATATTTGATCATGGAAGTAACAGAAGTCACTGTATTTTATTGAGAAGGGGGTTAGATTTGTGTGTTAAGGAAGGTCAATTTGTCAGCTAAGATTGGAGGATGGAGAGGAAAGGAATGGGAAGGGCATTGAGACAGGGAGACCAATATTGATGTGTGCCTTGAGCTCTGAGGACATGGAGCATGTAAGAGCCTTGCTCCTGGCTTCTCTCTCTGTCCCGTTCTCCTCCCTCCCTCCCCCACCTCTAGGACATTCTAAGATGCTGCTGCTGGAAATCACTTACTATTAGGTAGTTGGTAGCTCGACATTCTTCAGAATTGAAAGAGCTCAGGGAACCATTAGAGACGACAAATTGTTTCTGAGAGAAAAGACCAAGCTGTTTGAAGGACTTTCTCTTCTGATGTTGTCAGGTTGTTACTGCACATTCAGAAGCCATTTGTTAAGCTCAGGGCTTCTCTGAAATGAGTAAGTTTGAAAACATTCCAAACTGTGGTGCTATTTACTGAGAGAAGCGGCCACATTTTTATGGGCCATGGGCTGGTTCCATTTCATTTATGGCCAAACTGGAAACGTGGCCTGCTCCCCCTCAATTCCCTTCCTCTGGCTAGAAGTCAGAGAAGTTTATTGGATGGGATGGGAGAGGATGGTGTTAAATGCCAGAAACAAAACACTCCCTCTCCTCAGCACTTCCAAAGGGGAGGGTTCATGACTAGAACCCTTGCAAATCAATTAAGAAAAAAATGTTTGCCTTAAGCAGCTAAACAGGGAGGCTCGAAAGATAGTAATGAATGGTTGATATTTATACAGCAATTTGATTACAGAGCACCAACATTATCTCGTCTGATTGCCATGGCAACCCTGTGAGGTGGTAAGGAGCTCAAGGACAATTTTACAGATGGGTACACTGAGGAACAGAGCAGCAAAGTGCTTTGCCCAAGATCAGACAGTGAGCAGCAGAGTCAGTGCTGAGTGAAACAGCTAAGTTGAAATCTGTCTCTGCCCTCTCCAAAGCACCCTCCACATTGCACCTAAATTGATATTCCTAAAACAAATCTGACCACCTTCTCCTCCCCTCTCACCTCCATCTTCCCACTCTGAAATCTTTGGTGGCTCACTATTGCTTTCTCTTGGAATTATTTTTTTATTTCTTTACCTGTGCGCTCTTAGTAGACTCCTTAAGGGCCAGGACTGTTGTGCTGTTGTCTTTTTGTCATCTTTGTATGTATCAGGAGGGAGGGAGGAAGGGAGGGAGGAAGGTAGCAAGGCAGGAAGGCAGGAAGGGAGGAAGGGAGGAAGGGAGGAAGGGAAGAAGGGAGGAAGGGAGGAAGGGAAGAAGGGAGGAAGGGAGGAAGGGAGGGAGGGAGGAAGGAAGGAAGGAGGGAAGGAAGGAAGGGAGGGAGGAAGGGAGGGAAGGAGGGAGGAAGGCAGGAAAGCAGGAAGGGAAGGAGGGAGGGAGGGAGGAAGGAAGGAAGGAAGGGGAGAAGGAAGGGAGGGAGGAAGGGAGGAAGGATTTGTTCTATAAAACTTGGACTCAGTCAAAAGGCTGCATCCAAGGACCTAGAAGGTCACATGTGGCCTCGAGGTCTCAGGTTCCCCATTCCTGCCCTATGACTTAATGATTTTGTGAAATTTGTAAAGTATAGCATTAAGTTACTGAAGATGTTTACAGCCAAGCCCTTGATAATGGCTTCATGCACACCGCCAGCTGTTTCCATGGTTAATAGAAAGCCATCACTGGGGACCAGAGGGGTGAGCCCCTAACCAGCTTTGTGACCAGCTGAGTGATCAAGTGACTTCCCTTCCCTGGGTCTCAGTATTCTCATGTGTAAACAGAGAGTGTTGGACTAGATCGCCTCCAAAGACCTTCTCTCTGAATCTACAATTTTCTGATCTCTTCCAGCCCTAACAGTATATGAATCTACAAACATTTAGTATCTCCAACAAGAGGAGTTTAGAATACTGTTCCAGACTGCACTGCCTTGATTCTCTGAAGCCAGAGCTTTCAAACTTAGTTTTTCTATTGATTTGCTAGTGAGCTTGAGGCAAGTCCCAGCAAATTTCCACATGTCTTTGTCTCTCCATCAGCAGAGATGTGCTCCGGTGGGTAGAAACTTGTATAGTTATGCTGGAAGTGAGTGGTTTGGGTGTGTTGGGCCTTCCATGGTTTTGCCACCCCCTGGGGAACATCCAAATATCCAGAGTAACAAGAGACTCCATTCTCATTTGTAACCCCTGGAGCAGAGAACACAAGCATTTATTAAGCACCTAGGATTTGCATTGTACAGTGTGGCAGAGGACAGGATGGCAAAAGTGAAATAACCCCTGCCTTCAAGGGGTTTCTATACAACCAGATGGTTTCTAAAATGTCAGAAATTGCTAGGGTTTCTGACTTACGCAAGAGTGTCATGAGGAGTAAAGAAATATCACATTATCTTTGTCGTCCAGTAACTTTTCAGTTACATTTGATTCTTCATGACCCTAACTAAGTGTCAAAGACACTTGGGTGATTTGCCATCTCCTTCTGCAGCTCATTTTACAGATTTGGAAACTGAGGCAAATAGGATTAAGTGACTTGGCCAGGGTCACACAGCTAGCAAGTGTCTGAGGCTGGATTTGAACTCATGAAAATGAGTCTTCCTGACTCTAGACCTGAAAATCTATGAAGATAAGTAAGGTCAACTTACTTTCCCAAGGTCACAGAGTTAGGAAATATCTGAGACCAAATTCAAACTCAGGCCTCTGATCACTCTAATCACTGCCTCATTTGGCTGCCTCTCTACTAACAAAGACAGGGTAATTTAGATGATCTCATGCCTCCATTTCAGCTCTAACATCCATGGACCTATGAAGGTTCTGTTTCTTCAGAGGGGGCTTGCCCTTGCTACCACGCAGCTCTGCTCTCCTGCCTCATCCATCCCATGACTGCCCTGTGTCTGTCTGCTTCCTCTCTCTGGCTTCAGCTGAGCTCAGAGGAGGCCAAAGCTCTGACTCTGGCCAGTCCACAGCTCTGCATTGCCATGGTCCTTTGGACTTCAAACAACATCCTAAGGTCAGTTCTGGTCTGGGGGCTTGCTCTAGTCACCAAAGTCCAGTTCTGAAGTGGGTACCCCTGTGAGGAAAGATGAGACCACGTGTTTCTGCTACCTTTTTTTTAAATCTTGTATTTATATTGGACTTTTTTCCAAAGTGCTCAAAAAGCCTCCAAAACTCTCATTTAATTGATTTTTACTCTCAGTCCGGGGGAACAAGACAATCTCAGAAGGACTGGCTTTTCTCTGGTATGTCAGGGCCAATTTTCTGAGTGCCTGAGTTGGGAGAGGTCCAGAGGCAGCTCTGGACCTTCTTTCCTGTCTGTCCCACCCCTCAACACACCAATGAAAGTTTTAATAAGCTCCCCTCCCTACTCCACAATCACCTTCTCTGCTTTATGGGAGTGATCCATGCAGCCTCTCAATGAGGCCTCTTCTCATCCACTCAACCCCAGGAACTGTGGAATTGGCGCACAGGGGCCAAGAAGGCCCCCTGTGCTCACCTGGTACAGTAGAAACAGCCCTGTCTTTACTTGGTGTTAAATTGAGACTCTGACATTAGCTGGGGCCCCAGCCTCCTCATCTGTCAAAGGGGTGGGGGTAGGGTTGGGGGAACAATAATCCTGCCTCCTCCAGGGAAGCCCTGAAGCTACCATATGAGTGAGCTATTGTTAGCACGATTTTCTCATCCCACCCTTAGAAATAGGCAACCTCTTAGAGGGGCTGAGTGGAGAGTGTGGGTTCCATTCCTCAGGACAATTGAAATGCCAGACAGCTCAAATTCAGCAGCTTGGCTAAATACTGTCACTATAGCAACCAAGCCAGGACCTCTAGCATCCTGAGCTGGCAGGTGTTTGATGAGATTGTAGGGGAGGAGGCAGGAAAGGACATATGCATGTGAGATAAACGATTCTATATTGGCATTGAGTTGTTCCATCAATGCCTGGGGAGTAAGGGAGCTGGTGGAAATGCCCAGAGGAAGACCAACAGCTTGCCAGATCCAATGGCCTTTCCTCAGTCCTCATCCACCTTGACTGCTCTTCGTTAACCCCATTCTTTTCTTGAACACTCTCACCTCAATGGGTTTTTGTGACACCGGTCTATCTTGGCCCTTCTCCTATCTGTCAGACCATTTGTTCTTAGTTTCATTGGCCGAATCATCATCCATATCAAAATGGGCATTGCCTTAGACAAACTGAGACTCAAGAAAGATCTTAATTTAGAAAGGCCAAGCCCCACCCCCTCCCCCCCCCAGCATCCTGGGCCATCACCACTGGCCTTGGATGACTGGGGGAAAGAATGAAGCCTCTGCCTCACTTAAGTCCAGTTCACAAGCAAGTCAAGACATCGTCCTCATGATGTCATTGCTCCTCTTCTAAAATAAAAGATGAACAATAACAACCCCCTAACTATAAGGCTCTTTCCTAGACCCTCTTCTCTTCTTTCCACACTCTTTTACTTGGTGACCTTATCAGTTCCCATGGATTGAATGATCTCTCTGAAGCTGGTCCCTAGATCTATATGTCCAACCCAACTCTCTCTGGAGCCTGAGTCTGGCATCATCAACTGCCTATTGAGCATTTCCACCTGGTTGTTCCACTGGCATCTCAAACGGAGCCCATGATTGTTTCCTCCAAACTCCCCTCTTTCTAATTTCCCTATTCCCATCATCATCTTTCCAGCCACTCAGATTTGCAAACTTGAAGTCATTCTTTACACTCCCATGCCCAAGCCACTGCCAAATCTATTCTGGTAACATCCCAACACTGCCTTCTCTCTCCTTTCCCCTCACATACCCACCACCCTAGCCTGGGTCCTTCTCACTTTTCACCTACCATCCCAGTCATCTCCTAATTGATTTCCCTGCCTCCAGTCTTTCCCTCCCTGATCCATCCTCCACACAGCTGCTAGTGATATTCCTAAAGCATCCCATACAACCACATCACTTCTTTGGCCCCAAAACAGCAATGATTTCCTATTTCCTCAGGGACAAAATATGAACACCTCTTTTGGGCATTTAGAGCCCTTCGCAGGCAGGCTCTGAGAGTTTTTCCTAACCTCTCAACCATCATTTCTATTTTCTGATTTACTTACATGTATGTGTGTTATTTTCTCCATAGAGTAAGCTCTTTTGTGGACAGAAAACATCTGGTTTTTTAATCTTTCTATCCCCAGCACCTGGAATAGTGCCTGGAATATAGATGATGCTTGTTGATTTTTATTTTTGGTTTGGTCTTTTTTTGGAGGGGGGAAGGCAGGGCAATTGGCGTTAAGTGACTTGCCTAAGGTCACACAGCCAGTATGTCAAGTGTCTGAGGTCAGATTTGAACTCAGGTCCTCCTGACTCCAGGGCCAGTGCTCTATTCACTGTGCACCTAGCTGCCCCGATGCTTGTTGATTGATTGGAAGGATGGAGAGAGTACCAGAAGGCATGGGCTTTTATTCTGCTTCTAATACTTAATGCCTGCGTGTCACTTAACCATGCCTCAGTTATACAATATAACCTGTAGGACCTGCCTTATGAGATGTACCTCATATGTGATGATGTTTACATAATTCTTCTCAAAATTTAAAATGTTACATACATGTCAGTTATTATATTTCATTGGCAGTTCAGAGTGCATGTGGAAGGGAGGAAGCAGTGAGGAATGGCCCTTTTTCCAGGTAGGAATGGAGCCCTCTGGAACCTACCTTGATATCTCAGACTCCTTAAAGTTCAGATCTAACTACAAGACTTACCCCCCCTCCCCAATGCTATAAATTCACATAGCTCCCTATTACCTTCAGGATCAAACCCTCTGTTTGGCATTTAAAAGCCTTCACAACCCAGCTCCTTCCTAGCTTTCTGGTCTTCTCACACTTTACTTCCCTCTACTGACTCTGATCCAGGCTCCTTGGTCTTTCTCAAGTTTAAAACTCCATCTCCTGACTCCTTGCCTTTGCATTGGCTGTGCCCCATGCATGAAAGGCCCTCCCTTCTCATCCCCACCCCTTGACTTCTCTGGATTCCTTTAAAACTCAGCTCACATCCCACCTTCTGCAAGAGACTTTTCCCAGAATCTGTCCTCTGGCTGATGAAGCCCACTGGTGGGATCACCTGGGGCAGGGGAAGGAGGAAAGGGAAACCTGAGGAGGGAGTTCAGAAGCAGAAATACCCCCTTCTTTCTCCTCCCATGCACATGCCCTCCAACTTGGGGGGCCCTGAGTGAACTCCTCTCCACGTTCTCATAATGCAGGTATGTTCACTTCTGGCCTGTCCACATGCTCCTTCTACCAGAACTGGAAAAAAAAGAATGTGGGCTGGTTGGGAAAAACCAGTTGGGAAATGGTCCGGGTGTGACATGCTACTTCTAGTTACCCTCACGGGCTCCCAAAGCAACAGTTCGGGAGAAAGGGAAAGAGAAGAGGACCTAGAGTGGGGAAGTGAAGGCGGAGTGGGACAGGGAGAGAAGAGAAAAGGAAGGCCTGGGAGAAGAGGGGAGGAGAAAAACAAGAAATCCATCAGTCAGTCAATCAACAAACATTGATCATTTACTCTGTTCCAGGCACTGAGATAGGCAGTATTGATACAAAGACAAAAAGGAGCCTCTGCCCAAAAGGAGCTTGCATTATATTATAGGAACAGAAAAAATATTTTGTTGTTTTGTCATTTTTCAGTCCTGTCTGACTCTGTGACCCCTTTTTAGGGGTTTTCTTGGCAAAGATACTTGGAGTACTTTGCCATTTCCTTCTCCAGCTCATTTTACAGATGAGGAAACTGAGGCAAACAGGGTGAAGTGACTTGCTCAGGATCACACAACTAGTGTCTGAGACTGGATTTGAACTCTGGGAGAAGAGTCTCGACTCCCAGCCCTCCATGCCCCTTAAATACCAAATACCTACAAAGTTAAGTGAAGTAATGGGAGAGAGACACCAAGATAAGGTAAAGATGGGGGCAGGAGTAAGCATGCGGGACTCTAACTAATGCTTTATTTTTCATCTGGCAAATTCAGAGGCTGAAATGAGTGTTTTCCCTTTTACAAAGATGTCTCCTTAACACGACAGGCCGTGGTTGCTTTGGGGACAGAGGAGAGGTGAGGGGGACCTCAGGCCAATCTCCCTTGCTTCAGCATTTTGTCTAAAGCCAGGCCTTTATTTATTAGCTCTCGACCATCATGAGCCTGCCAGGAAGAGGCCAACATTTTTGCAGGCTGAAGGATTTTTTGAAAGCTATTTGCACGACTGCATTTCAAAGACACAGAGTTGGTTAAGCGCCTTTGGGGCCTCTGGGTGATTTCTTTCAAACCTGGAGCGTATTATTTGGACGTTTTTCTTTCTGACTCCTGCTGGGGCTGGGATGAAGCATGGGATTCTAAGCTCAAGGTTTTAAAATGAGCATGAAACAACAGCATTGCCTCAAACTGGGGTCTTTGTCCCCCAGGTTTCCCACCCTTTTCATTTCAGGGGCCTTTTGTGGCAGGCCAGGCATGAAGAGTGCACGGAGTTAGAAAATCACAGTGGAGAAGAAGAGAATTGGATGACCACGTCTGTCCAAGGGGCACGGCTCTGGTTTTACTGGGGAGAGCCTTCCCATCCAGGCTTGACAGGGAACCTGGAGGCAAGGCTGGCAATAAGGGGCTGGGGGATGGCTTGGACTTCTGAAGCATCTTCCTGTCTTCCTGCTCCTCCCATTCCTTGCTCCAGTCATCGGTGACCAAGGCCTACTGATTCTGCCCACCCCCTTCCCATAATCTATCTTATACCCATCCCCTTCTCTCCAGTCTTCCTCACTGGTCTCCTTGTCTCTAGTCTCCCCCCCTCTCCAAGTCAGCCTTCACAGAGCTGCCAGAGGGATATTCCTGAGGCATTCCTCTGCTCAGGAGCTTCAAGCCATTAAAGTTGATTAAGTACCTACTATGTACCTACCAGGTACTGTGCTAAATCTCAGTGGTTCCCCATGACCTCTAGGATAAAACACAAGGTTCCTCAACAAAATCCTGAGGGGGAGTGATTTTCCTAACCTGGGCAGGCCTTCTAGCTATATAGGCCTGCTTGGAAATATATATTAAATATAGATTTTGTATAGTATATTTTGTATTATATATATATATATATATATATATATATGTATAGGAGTGAGAGAAAAAGAGAGAGGGAGGGAAAGGAGAGGAGAGGAAGGGAGGAGGAAGAAAGAGAGAAAGAGAGAGAGAAGGCCAAGGGCTATTCTTGTAGTCAAGAAGAGCTGAGTTCAAATTGTGCCACTTCCTAAATGTGAAACTCCAGGTGAATTCTTTTCTTTTTTGGAGGGCAACTGGGGTTAAGTGACTTGCCCAAGGTCACACAGCTAGTTAAGTGTTAAGTGACTGAGGCTGGATTTGAACTCAGGTCCTCCTGACTCCAGGGCTGGTGCTCTTTTCTGCGCCACCTAGCTGCCCCACTGCCCAGGTGAATTCTTTAACCAAAGTCTCAATTTCTTCATTTGAAAAACGGTAATAATAATAGCGTAGCACCTCCTGCGCAGGACTGTTATAAGAGTTACATGAAGTAACTTAAATGCTTCGCAAACTGTAAAGCACCACACGAAAACTAGCTATTGTTATTATTGACAATAATGCATTTAATAAATAGACATAGACCCTGAAATAAGAAAATAACCCCTGTTCTCCCATCCTCCCCAGGGCTACTAACCTCGGGTTCCTTTGCCCGGGAGAATCTCCCTCCATAAGTTGTGTTTTCTGCTCTGGAGAGGCTAAGGAACTGTGGGTTTTCTTGTTTTGTTTTGTTTTGCAAAAGGGCAGTTTGGGGTTAAGTGATTTGCCCAAGGTCACACAGCTAGTTTTTGTGTTAAGTGTTTGAGTTCAGATTTGAACTCAGGTCCTCCTGACTCAGGGCCAGTGCTCTATTCACTGCACCACCTAGCCTCCCCTAGGAACTGTGTTAATAACATCTATTTTGTTCATCTCAAGACACCAGCTGGGGAAAGCCCCCAGGTATCACAAAGAGAATTTCTCCACCCCTCTGATGTATTTAATACATCATAATTTAATTAATAATTTAGTATATGTAATATACTATATATTATACATAACACATAATTTAATATACTATAATAAATTTAATACCTAACTGATGTGTTTAATTTAAAACATACAAAAATGAGACACAGGAGATAAGAAGTCTGTATTCTGTATCCTAACCCCAATTAATTCAGCTAAAAAAGATGAAAGGACGAAGTAAGCTCTCTCTTCACTTGCAGTTCATGGACAGATTTCAGACAGCTTGGATCTTTACTTTGGCTAGTCTCTAACTCAGGTTAGCATTTCCCTCAATCTTTTAAAGCCATTATTTTGAGAAAGGGTCCACAGGTTTCCGGACATTGCCCAAAGGAGTCCAAGACCCAGGCAAGGCTAACAAGCCTTGCTTCAGGCTCTGGTTCCCTTATTAGGTGACAATGCCCCTTTCTCTGAATAGGAATCAATAGACTGAATGTGTGAATAAGGTGTGAAGAATTCCTAGACACCTCTAATGAATCAATCCACTGATCAAAGGCCACAAACTAGGTGGGAACAAATTAGTTCATCAAAGAAAGAGTGAAGCACTTCTGATCATCATGATGAAAGTTTATTAGGGCTGGTTGATGAGTCTTTTTCAGCCTGTCCAATTCTTTGTGATCCCATCTGGTATTTTCTTGGCAAAGATAGTGGAGTGGTTTTCCATTTCCAATTCACTTTACGGATGAAGAAACTGAGTCAAACAAGGTTGCCAAGAGTCACACAGCTAGTAAGTGTCTGAGGCCAGATTCGAACTCAGGAAATCTTCCTGACTTCAGGCCTGGGGCTCTATGCACTATGGCTGCATAGGCCCCAGGTAAGAGGGAAGGGAGATCGCAGCAGAACATTCCAGGAAGGCCTGCTAGAAGACAGACCTTTTGTGCCTGTAATACGGGCAGCAAGTGAGGTGGGATCAGAGCTCCGAAGGCCTGTGCCTCAGCTAGCTTAAAATAAAAATACGTCTTTTAAAGGTTTGTTGACTGACTTTTAAAATAAGTGGTGACCACAAAGCCTGAACACACAATGAACACATGTATTTCATCATTGATCCTCTGGAACCAAGATTGTTCATTGCATTCCGTCAGATTTCAAATGTCTTTTGCTGTTGTTTTCATGTATGTTTTAGAGTCATTGTGCATTTTGCTCTCCTGGTTCTGCTTTCTTAGTTCTGTAGGAATGTTAGCTATCACATGATTACCTTAACTCTTCATATTGGTCATTTCTTTTTTTTCCCAATAATTAATCAAGTATTTATTTATTTATTTTGTTTCTCTTTTTTTCAATGACTTGTTTATTTAATTTTAATTTACAAGATTCAGTTCCACAATCCCTTGAGTTTCAAATTTTCTCCCCTCCCTTCCCCCTTCCCCATGGCGGTGTGCAATCATGTATAGGATCTGCAAATACTTTCACATTGGACATCAGTCTGGTTGTATGGAAGGGTTGTAACCAATGAGTGAACAATGGGAAAAAAGAAAGAAAACCAAACATGAAAAAGAACAAGATCATGTATTGCTTCAGTCTCCATTTAAACTCTGGTCTTCCTAGATCTTACTCTGAACGT
>CM053581.1:551958157-551981760 GCA_028627135.1 Pseudochirops cupreus | reverse complement strand
GTAAGACACTATTACATTTATATGTAGCAGTTTGTCCAACCATGCACCAATTATGGCGTAGCAGAAGAGAGTTAACTCTGAGTCAGAAAGACCTGGGTGGGTTCAAGGCTAACTTCTTTCTGATGCACATGGACTCTGATCCTGGGCAAGAGGCTTAATCTGCTTAAAGGTTACAACCAACTCTCATCTCTCTAAGACTATAAACCAAAGGGAAGGTGCCAAGCTAGAGGGGTAGATGGAGTTTCCTCACTGGGAGCTCCTTGTATCAATTAAATTTTATATATGGTTGAATAAAAAATTCTCCAGCCGAAGGTCACTCACTTGGTTTCCAGACAGGACCAGATTCAGTAGGGTTTACAAAGTGAGGATTTTTTTTTTCTCCTAACCCTCAGATAAATTAGTTATACTCACTTTACAGATAGGGAAGTTGAGGTCCATTGAGATCAAGCAGCTTACTCATGGTCATTGTCAACAATAAACAATGGAATTTATGTTTATTTTCTTACCCTGAGACCACCGTTCCTTCCTCTACACCATCCTTCCAAGTCACAGTCTGTGTGACTTGGGAGGACTAAACCAAGGTTTAAGAAGTAACCTGACTCGCATGACTCTCCTGGTTATTGTATGTGTATCCTCAATATCTAGCACAGTGCCTGAAAAACAGGGGTGGGGGCAGAGCCTGTGATTCTGTTATCCTGTTATTTGTGCTTTGTTCCTGAAGAGCACTGTGACATCAGGGACGTGACGCCATGACACACACGTGAACTGGATTTAAGTGAGGCAGGGCTGTGCAAAGTCACCAGCCTCAATTTATCCTTTAGAGCCATCTGGGTCCAGTGGCGAGATACACATCAGGACGACTGGAGATGCCCCCTTCCATTACTATAGGGAACTCCCAGAACAGGGAACTCCCTTCCCAATGAAAGTCAGCACCTTTTCTGCACTCACAGTTAGTCTAGATCGGCCAGGTCAAACTCAGGCATTATATTGACATAGAAAACCACAAAGCAACATCATCTAGGTTGTATTATATTTTTATTTATCATGTTAAACATTTTCTGTTACAGTTTAATGTAGCTCAGTCTGTACTTGGAGTTTTGTGAGAGAGCTGAGATGTTACAGGACTTGCCCAGGGTCACACAGCCATAATGGATCAGAGGCAACAATTGACACACATTTATTAAGGGTTTAAGTACTCCAGCTTAGTGCTGGGATTACAAAGAAAGGCAAAAACACAACCCCTGACCTGAAGGATCTCCCACTCTAATGGGAGAGATGACAGCCACTTGGCGGTGCCATACAAGATATTAACAGCTATAGATCAATGGAAGAAGATAATGTCAGAGGGAATCTCCTTCTTGGGAATAGGGGGTGACAGCAATGGGGAAGGCCTACCAAAGTGGGGTTTGCACTGAGTCTGAAGGAAGCCAGGGAAGCCAAGGGGCGGAGCTGAGGAGGGAGAAAGTTCCAGGCATGGAAAAGGCAGAGTTGGGGAGTGTCACGTCTGAGGAAGAGCAAGAAGCCTCTGCAGCTAGGATTTTCTTTTATTTGTTTATTTGCAGGCAATTGGGCTTAAGTGACTTGCCCAGGGTCACATAGCTAATGCGTATCTGAGGCCAAATTTGAACTCAGACCCTCCTGATTCCAGAACTGGCACTCTATCCACTGAGTACCACCTGGCTGCTCCTAGCTAGAATTTTCAAAGGTGAATAAAGTAGCAGACTTGGAAAGGTAGGAAGGGGCCAGGTTGTGAAGGGATTTAAGAACCAAATGGAGGATTTTATGTTTATTACTGAAGGTCATAGGAAGCCACTGCAGTTTATTGCGTAGACCAGGGTGACATGGTCCGATGTGGACTTTAGGGAAGCTGGCAGCTGAGAAGAGGATGGAGTGGAGGAGGGGAGGCAAGGAAGGCTAGGAGACTGAGCAGAAGCTCTGGGTAACCGCCCAGGCCCGAGGTGATGAAGGACTGGGTCAGAGTGGTAGAGATTGGAGGGGAGGATTTGAACTCAGGTCTTCTGGCTTTGAGGCCAACTTTCTATCAAGTGAGATAATATTTGTAAAGTGCATAGCACAGCACCAGCATATGCATATGCTTTATAAACTTGTTCCCTTCCTTTTCCTGCTGACGGCACAGAGTAAATGCTTATTGATTAATTAATTAATCCAATTCAATTCTACATTTAGTAAATTATACAGACGATGGGTTCAGAAACAAAATTTTCTCGACTACATACATACTGTAGAGAAAGTACTGAATTTAGAGTCAGAGGGTCCGGGTTCAATCCTAAGCCCTTCTACTTCTTAGTCATGTAAGGTTGAATGAGATATGGGACCCAGTTTCCTGATTTGTAAAATGAAAGAGCTGGACTCAGTGGCCTCCAACGCCCTTTCAGATCTCTGACCTTATTAATGTCTTAATGATTAACTTCTTAATTAACAACCTCTTAGGGGTTCACAGAGGTCACAACACCTAAAAGCCCTGAACCCATCCATCTAAATTGTCCTTATAAAGGCTATTTATAGATGTACAAGTCATTAAGAATCTCTGGCACGCCTCACTGCAAGCTCATTGTTAAATTGTTCAGATTGCAGCATACAAACAGCTTATTGCAAAGCGGTAGTTTTTATAAGTTTGGCAGCTCATCACTTGGGGCCCTCATCTCAGCTTTACACACTTGTCAAAGTCACCTTAGTAACTCTGCTTCCTGGCAGCTGGGGAAGGTGCTGGGGGAATTCATCAGTGGAGGCAGAGACGGGCCTTTGGCCAGCGTTGCGGCATAATATTGTCTCTCAATCACTCAGCCGAGATCCACAGTGTGTTTAGAAGGGACTCCCAACAACCTATAGCCAGGGGGAGAAATAAGCAGACCAAGGAAATCTGCAGTGTGGTGTTAGAATCCTCAGCAAGGTGACTTCATATGGAAGCTGCATTTCCATCCTTTTTAGGTGAGATCATTTGGATCAGCAAGCATGTAATTAGCAGCTTCCGTGTTCCAGGCACTGAGCTAGGACACAGGAATACAGAAACAAAATGCTCCCTGTCCTCCAATAGCTTACATTCTATCGGGAAATTTTTATGTATGAAAAATATATAAATATATAAAAATTCTATACCATATAAAATATATACATACATACATATATATATATGCATATATGTGTGTATGAACATTGAAATATGAGATAATTTGAGAAGGAAGGATCAAGAAAGACCTTGATAGGGAGTCTTAGGATCATAGATGAGCAGGGGCTATTTCCTTCAACCTATACTCACACTCACAGACTATGGTCACCAAGGGTAGCTGACTATGGCTCTAGGGGTAACCCTGAAGCTTGGTATTGATCCTGAGCCCCCACTTACGTGTTCTCAATTAACAATAGACATCAATTAGCTTTTAGAAGGGATTTACTAAGAAGGTATAACGAAAAGAATTGGTATAAAGCATTCCCCCCCAAACCTGGGGCATATGTTCTCACAAAAACACACATTCATAGGTCATGGGTACCTCTGCTGCCACTCAGTTCTGAAGAATGATAGAGCCTCTGATGGCACCTCTGGATCTTCCAAACTCACCAGGTGTTTGAGACACTTCGTATCATGAAATATCCATTAGCCAAAGATAAGGAAAGAATAAACCCAAAGAGAGAGAAACAGCCATGCACACATAGCCCCCCATAGCTGGATAGGAGACAGAGCTGCTGCCCTTCTTCCACTCTACCCTTGGGTCTATTTCTAACTCATTCTGCCTCCCCACAGTGGGAGAGGAAAAAGGACTGAGAGAGGTCCCGGCTGTTCCTATTGTACCCAAACTTGGTTCTGGCTCAGTAGCCCCTAACTCATTAGTCCCTCCTTGCTCTAAGGCCAATTAGAAGACTTTGATTGCATCATTACAAAGTACCAGCCTGTGAGTGAGTAACATAGATGTAAATAACTCCACCCCGAGCTTCTTCCTTGTGGTTGCTTGGGATGAAAGCAGGAAGAAAGTATTTATGTATGCTTTAAAAACTGATCATTCACGTGCCCCAGGCCAGTCCATCACTATTGCACTTGGTACTAATGCCGGATCCTTTGAAACAGAGACACAGCCACACCTCCCTCTAATAAAAGTACAGGGTTTATTCATAGCATACAAATCAGGAGTGGAATGCTCATTCATACACACACATACACACACATGCTACAAGAACACTTGTGCTTCCAACTCATCTTGGGTTCTATTCTTGTTCTAGTTGTGGGAAATGGAAATGCACCCAGACCACACCCTGGTAAATCAGTCCTATCTCAAACTCTAGACTAATGTACACTGGCATCAGAAGAGCTGGAGCCTCTTATAAACGTGCTATTTGAGGCTAAGCAGACCCCAGGCACCTCTGAATACACCATTCATGAGCAGATCAGATAAGGGGTTGGTAAAAATTCCTTTAGGGCCAGGGACTAGACCCATGGAGTCATTCATTCTTCTAATGTTTCTGTCTCTCTATCCTCCTTTCTCCTTCTGGTACAGGGATCCTCAATCTCTTTTTGTGTCATGGCCCCTTTGGCAGGTCGATGAGGCCCCCTGGACCCACTTCTCACAATCATGTATTTGAATTCATAAAGCAAAATACATAGGATTGCAAAGGAAAACAATTCTATTTTAATACTGTTATTAAATTTTAAAAAACACAACCCGAGTTCATGGACCTACATTAAGGACCCCTGCTCTGACACTTCCATCTATTTTTATCAGCCTGGACCATGGGGAGATGCTAAAATAAATAAGGTAGAGTCCTTGCCCTCAATAAACTGAAAATTTACAAGGGGAAAGACATGGCTAACTCATGTTATCATTTATAGTATGTTTATCTAGGTGCATTTATCTTTTACAGAGCATACAAAGAGATTTACAAAAATAAAACATGCACAGAAATGAATATAAAAAGGATTTGAATATAAATGCATAAGAAGTAAAAAGTGTCATGAGATCAAATGTGAGCGAAATCACTTAGGGTGGGGGTGGGAACTAGAGATGGCCACATAGAGGAGGGAGTATTTAAACTGACCCTTGAAGGATGGGTAAGGATGTTGACCAAAAGAGATCATGGGAAAGGATGTGACCTCAACTGCTGACTTTGAAGTGTCCTATGGAAATCTTCTGTAGTAACAGGTTTATTCCTGGTGCTTTGAGCAAATCTTCAAAGTTATCCATTTAGATCAGCGGTTCTCAACCTGTGGGTCTTGACCCCTTTGGGGGTCGAACAACTCTTTCACAGGGGTCACAGGGATCGCCTAAGACCATCGGAAAATGAATCACATATTTCTGATGGTCTTAAAAACCGAGACACCGCTCCTCTATCTGTCTCCAGGTGGGTCTGCTGACATGCAGATACATCCATCTACGAGTATTAAAGGGTCACGGCATTAGGAAGGTTGAGAACCACTGATTTAAATGATATTCCAGTTCCTAGCAATGTTGGGTACTGGTGAAAGCCATTAAACTCATGGGCCCTGGAGGAGCTCCAGTTTTCTCAGAACCAGCTGCCCTTTCCACAGGTCATCTCAATACACTGGGAACAGAAGAGAGGCTTCCTGGATCACTCCCAAACCCTAAATCTGTGCCACCATTCCAATATGGCAGTATCGCAGCAAGAATGGGGAATAGCAGACAAAGAGCGCACAGATAATACTTTCACTGCCTGGCCATGAGGATTTACCATTAAGCAACCTTCTCCAGTGATGGGGGTTTGTGTTGGTTGTGAAGAATTGGATATGGAAAAAAAAAAGAGGGTGAAGTTTAGAGAGATTATTGAAACTGAAAGATGAAGTTGTTATATTTTTGGCCAAGCAGAAATCCGATTTTGTTAATCTTTCGTCACAATAACTTCCGGCTTTCAGAACTGCGTTGTTTGTTGGACATTTTGAAAAAAAAAACTGAATGATTTAAACATGTTGCTTCTAGGACAAAATTGTAACATATTTATGTTAAAAAGATAAAATTGAAAGTTTTATTTAAAATGTTAACATATAGGGGTGGTTGGGTGGTACAGTGGGTGGAGCGCTGGCCCTGGAGTCAGAAGGACTTGTGATCCCCAGGAAGCAAAAAAAAAGTTAACATATAGAAGAAGAGTGTGGAAAATGTTTCTTTAGAAATGTTTACAGGTACAGATGATTTTTTTTTCTTTGGTTTTTGGAGGTGGAAGGGCAGGGCAATTGGGGTTGAGCGGCTTGCCAGAGGTCACGTGGCTACTGTTAAGTGTCTGAGGCCGGATTTGGTCTCAGGTCCTCCTGACTCCAGGGCCTGTGCTGTGTTCAATGCGCTGTTTAGCCACCCCTACAGGTGATTTTAAAATTGAATTTAACCTTCCCAAAGATTTATTTAGAAGAGTTATAACTGATCATCTGAAATGTCTGGAGATACAGTTTCAGAAATACTTCCCTTCAAATTTTGATTCTAAAAAACTAAGTTGGGTTCATAAATGATACTCAATTGAAATTAAAAAAAAAAACCATCAATCATCTGCCATTAAAAGTTCAAGAATTTGCCAAGTTATCAAGCAACACAGGTTTTAAACTTCAATTTCCTGCAAAATCACTAAATGAATTTTGGCTTGGGATTAGGACAGAATTTCCAACAAATTTTGAGATGGCCCTAACATAATTCTGTCTTTTTATACTACGTATTTATGGGGAAGTGGCATTTTCAGCATTGATGACTATAAAATCAAAATATCAATAAACTCAGAAAAATGTTGAAGAAGCTTTAAATCCTGTTGTATAAAATGTTGTGCCCAAGATTTAACTCTTTGTGTAAAAATAAACAAGCGCATCCAAAAAAAAAAAAAGAATTGAATATGGAGCTCTGAGAACGGGACTCTGGGGGCTCCTACCTTGCTCAGCGACCTGCAAAGTTATTCACAGTTTATAGTGCTACCAGGGCTTGACATTCTCCTTCTCCTCTACAGAAAAAGAACCTGGTGCTGCCAACAATCTACACAGTCCACATGACTCCCAATGCCAGCAAAAGGCAAGGTCTGGTTTCACCTCTCCATGTGATAGCTCTGTGCTTCATTGTTCTTTGTTCCCAGCCCCTTATCTTGTCCTCAGGTCTCGAGTTCCCTGCATACCCATTTTTATCCCTACTTCAATACTGTCTCTTGGCTCCCACTCCCCCTAGTTCTTCCAGCATGGCTCTTTAGCCAGCTGCAGAGAGCTTGGCATTGCCCTGATTTCTTGCTCTTGTTCCTTTATCGAGGCTCTGTCATTCTGTTATACCATCATTGTTACTACTTCCTTTGCTATAGACTTCTAATTGTTTGGAAGGTTTTCTTACATCAAGCCCGAATATACCTGTCAATGACTGTCACCAGTAGCTCTTAGTTTGTCTCTTTGGGTCCAAATAAAGCAAGTCTAATGGCCTTCAGACCCTTGAAGTCAACCACCATTCTCCGCTCTATAAGTCATCTCTTCTCCGAGGCTAAACCTGCCCAAGGCTTTCAAATAACCCTCATGTAGCAGGATCTTAAGTTTCTTCACTATCCTGTGGCCCCCTCTAAACATGTTTTAGCTTAGCAATATTGTTCCTAAAACATGGTACCTAGAACTAGATACAATATTCCAGATGTGTTCTAAGAAGGGACGGAATACAGTGTGACTATCTCTTCCATAGTCCTGCAGAGCATACCTCTGTAAATGCAGCCCAAGATTACATCAGCTTTTATAGCTGCCCTCTCACCTAGTTAATTCATGTCGTTGTTATAATCCATGAAAATCCCTAGATTCTTTTTCAGAACAACTGCTAACTGGTCACACTTCCCTACCACATTACACTTGTGTAGTTGGTTTCTTGAATTTTAGTATTTTTTGATCTCTTGAACTTTAGACTTCACATTTAATTAAATTTTGTCTTCAGCTCAATCAATTAACAAACATTTATTAATTGGCTACTTTGTGCCAGACTAATACACTCGTGGTGGAGCTATGAACTGGTCCAACCATTCTGGAAAGAAATTACGAATCATACTAAGAGACTGTTTAAAGTATCCATGTTTTGACCCAGGAACCTACTGGTAGTCATATACCTCAAGGAAGTCAAAGCCAGAAAGAATGGTCCCACAAATTGCAAAATAACCATTGTAGAACTTTTTTGTGCTAACAAAAACAACAAATTAGGCGTCCATCAACTGAGGAAAGATTAAATAATAAATGGCCTGTTAGTGTAACGGAATATTATTGTGCTATGAGAAATAATGCACGTGAAGGATTAAGAAAAATGTGGAAAAATATATGAACTGGTTCACAGGGAACAGAACAAAGAAATATTTGTACCATTATTATGACAGTGTAAACAAAAAGAACAGTAAAACAGAACCAAATACCGAGTAACTGTAATAACTCAGCTTGGCCTTTCATGGAAAAAAGTTGAGAAAATGTACCTATCACTCTTTACTGAAGAAGTGGGTCAGAGGTTATGGGTATGGAATATTGCTGAGACTATCAGACAGGGTCAGTTCATCGGTTGGTTTTGCTGAAATTTGTTCTGGTTTTCTCTTAGAATCTGTTACAGATTAAGGGATCGATACAATCAGCAAAAAATGTGATGTGAAAACAAGCGTGTCAAATTTGAAAAAGGAAAGAAACAAAATACAAAATCACCTTGATAATCTGAACCAGAGGCTCTCAGTGATTTATTATGTTTATTATGCAGCGTGTGGAAACCTGTATTTGCAGAAAAGTCATGTGGGATTTATTAGATGCTACTTTAAGAAGAACAGAAATTCAAAAGAAACAGATACTGAATATTTTGGTGTGCCTGATTATTTAAACAAATGGATGGTTAGCATAGAATTCATCGTTGGAACTCAGGATGGGATCCCAGCGCCTCTGTAGGATCAAGTTATTAAGAGCCTCTGGGGATAGTATTTGGAAAAGCCACTCCCTTGCTCACACAGGTAGTAAGAAAGTGGTATAACTGGAATAGAAAGAGGTTTAGATGACCTTTTTTGACCTTCAGTTTGGTTAGGTAAATGTCAGTGGAGTCAGCAGAATAACAGCATATCGAGAGTTAGACGTGCCAGTGAATTTGGATTCAGAAACAACTTGACTAAATCCTGCCACATTTATTGGCTGTATGACCATGGCTAAGTCATTTAGCTTTTCTGTGACCCAGTTTTCTTATCTATAAGATGGATATCAACCAATCAATAAGCATTTGTTGTTGTTTTTAAATGTGTAAAAATATTTTCAAACATTTGTTTTTTTTTTTAATTTTGACTTCCAAATTGTCCTCCTTCTGTTTCCCGGCTTGCAAAGGCAAGCAGTTTGATGCAGATTATACATGTAAAGTCATGCAAAACATGTTTCCATATTAGCTACGTTCACACGCATTTATTAAAGTACAGGCATTGTGCTAGGTGTTGGGGAGACAGAGACAAAATGGAAACAGTCCCTGCCTTCATGGAGCTTACATTCTAACAGGAGAGACAAGCATTTACATCTATAAACACATACAGAATCTATACAAAATGAATACACAGAATGATAATGTCTGTAAGCACCTACCTACAGGGTTGTTATGAAGTTCAAATGAGATGGCATATGTAAAGCTTTTTAAGAAATGGCAGCTATTGCGATTAGATCTCAGAGGAGAAGCATGACCTGCCCATAAGATCATCCGGGTGCTGCCCTTTAACTACAGGAGAGGCAGTCAGGGTAGGTGAGGAAAGAAGAAACGAGCCCTCAGCCAATATTCCTTTGTGCCTCAAGGGAGCTAAATTTAGTTATTCACAAAGCATTTGGAAATTGCAAGATACCAGCCTTTTAAAAATAATTAGTGGTGGTGGTTGATGCTATTATGTGTGTGATGACTGATCTGGATTCTTTAGTATGGGCAGCTCTAGAACTCATCTATAAATTATAGACTTAGAGAGTTTTATGGGGCATGAAGAGATTGTGAAGACAAGTCAAGTCAACAACATTTATTAAATGGCTACTGTTTGCCAGGGGCAGGTAGGTGGGTACCATAGTGAAGAGAACACGGAGGTCTGGAATCAGGAAGACCCATCTTCATGAGTTTGTGTCTGAGTCTGGCCTCAGACACTTACTAGCTGCATGACCCTGGGCAAGTCACTTAACCCTGTTTGCCTCAGTTTCCTCATCTATAAAACGAGCTGGAAACGGAATTGGCAAACTACTCCAGTGTCTTTGCCAAGAAAACTTCAAATGGGGTCACAAAGAGTCAGACATGACTGAAAAGATGACACGATAAAATGTGCCAGGCACTGTGCTAAGCACTATGGACACAAAGAAGGACAAAAATAAGATCCCTGCCCTCAAGGAGTTGACATTCTAATGGTCCATGGTCATACAGTTAGTATGTGTTAG
This sequence comes from Pseudochirops cupreus, assembly GCA_028627135.1. Classification (NCBI taxonomy): domain Eukaryota; kingdom Metazoa; phylum Chordata; class Mammalia; order Diprotodontia; family Pseudocheiridae; genus Pseudochirops; species Pseudochirops cupreus. The sequence continues at coordinate 551,971,397 of CM053581.1, read as the reverse complement.
AGATAGGACTTGAACCCAACTCTTCCTGATTCCAAGCACAGCCCTTCATCCTCTTGTACATGTTTCTTCTCTTCATCATTATGCGTTCAGAGGATTCTGAAAATGTAATGGATGCTAAAGCAAAGACCACTGGCCAGTCTGAAAGCAGCACTTGTCAAGCTGCCTCAAAATAAATTAATTTCCTGGGGACCTGCTCCCCTGCCTCTCTGTCTTCTGCTTCCTCCCTCAGTTCCTGGAGTTCTGGCCATGGCTGACCCTCTGCCAGGCTATTTGGCTCTCCCTCTCTTTGATCTATTCCCTCAGCACCTATAGCTGTCTACCCTACGGACACGGGCCCTGGACATCCCCTGAGGTCTGGCCCCAGCCCCGACACTAACCAGTGATGAGATCTTGGGCAAATTCGATCCCCTTCCTGTGCCTTGGTTTCCTCTTCTGTAAAATGGGAAGGATTAAATGACCTTTATGTCCCTTTCAACCCCTCGCTTCAAGAGAGCCATGATTTCCTTGGCAATGGGCACTTTCTCCACCAATGCAGATTTCAAACTCCTCTGTCCCTTCCTTTGGAGATTATCATGAGTTACTGTGGCCAGACAAAAGCCAGCCAACCCACCCAAAAACCAAACCACTGGCAGCCCATCCTTAGTCAATCACCCACACTGCTCTTAGCTGGGCAGGTCCTGAGAAGACATTGCTTGTTGTGGGGCCAAGGGCAAGAAAAATCTTGAACTGCTTCTGACGTGCTTTTGATATGTCGCCTCCCTGACTTCTGACTCGGCTGTTCAAACCCTGAAGTTTATGTGAACTACACTTCCTGATTTCTTATGGGAGAACTATGTGGCTGTGTGTGGATGTATGTATGTATGTGTATGTGTGTATATGTGTGTGTGTGTGTATAAAGTTCCTGCCTACTATGTTCTGGGCCCTGTGCCAAGCTCTGGGGATACCTAGAAAGGGAAATGTCTGCTCTTGAGAAGCTCATAGTCTAACAGAGGAGACAACACATAAGCCTCTATGTATAAGGATAAATTGGGGTAGGTTTCAGAGGGAAGCCACTAAAGATGAAGGAGGTCTGGAACATTGACCAAAGCCCTTGAGGGAGCAGGAGCCCTGAATGTTGAGTCATAATGCAGTCAAAACACTGGGTTTGAGACCTGCCTCCTCTAATCACGAGCTTCATGACAATGAACAAGTCACTCCAGCTCTCTGAGGCCTGCCTGGTCACCTGACTTATAAAATGCACAAGTTGGACTCAGCGATCTCTAAGGGCATCTCTAACTCAAAAATGTGGTGATGAGACATGCATGTGAATACATGACAAACAAGCATGCATCATGTAGACAACTATTTGCACACACACGTTTTACATACATGTGCACATGCACACAGACTGCAGTTGCATTGTATATGTTTGCCTACTCATATATGTGTGTGTATGTAGGTACGTGCATTGCATGCATATGCATATATCAATTATACGTGCTTATGTATGTATGTGTGTATGTGTAGTTATAGAACTGTGTGCATATACATGCATGCGTGTGTGTGTGTGTGTGTGTGTGTGTGTATGTGTGTGTGTGTGTGTGTATTTTGAGAGCGGTATAATAGAGAACTGGCCTTGGACCCAGGAAGACCTAGGTTTGCATCCTGCCTATGGCACATTGTGGCTATGTGACCCTGGGTAAGTCACTGAACCTCTCACTGCTCTAGGCAACTCTAAGTCACAGAGAAGGTGGCAGCCTGCTCTGGTGGGAGGAGTTTCCTCCCCTGGGTGTTTCCTTTACCAATGAGTTCACAGATCCAGTCTATTTTCCATCAATCAATTTTTTAAAAACAGGGTTCATTTCCAAAGGCCTGTGAATTGTAGCCTCTTTGGATAAGAGGACATGAGTGGGTTGGTATCTGCTTCCTTAGAGGGGATGTTTACATTGAGGAGACCTTACATAGATATGGATGTTCAAAGCGAAAAGAACCAACAAGTCCTACTATGTTCTGGGTGCTGGAAATGCCAAGGCACACAAATGAAATGGTTCCTGTCCTCAAGAAACGTACCGTCTATCAAGGAGCCTATGAGTACATTTGTAAGTAGATGCAAAATAAGTGGGAGGTCATTTGAGGGAGGTGTGGTGGGGGTGTGGGAGGGGGCATCAGGAAGCTGTGAGGGGCAGGGAAGAATCCAAAGGGCCGAGCCTTCAGGGAAACCAAAGAGTCTAAAGGGCAGAGGGGGAGGCACCTGTGCGTGTCTACGTACACAGGTACATATGGACAGGACGAATAATTAGATGTCTCTGGGGTCCTTTCCAGCTCTGGATGGATCTATGATTCTAGAGTTCATAGATATACATTGGTCTATGTGACGTAGAAATGGAATTGTTTGAAAAATCAGACACAAAAATCACAGGCTGCGTGTGTGTGTGTGTGTGTGTGTGTGTGTGTGTGTGTGTGTGTGTGTGTGTGTGTGTGTGTGTGTGTGTGTGTGTGTGTGTGTGTGTGTTATGCAGGTGTTGGGGGGGACGGGCAGAGTCAGGGAAGTGAGAGTTCTCCCTGAGAAAGGAAACACCTGGAATCCCTTGACAGCCCAGAATGAGAGCTTGCAGCCTTAAAGAGACAGGTGACTCATCACTTCCTCAGCATGTTTTCAGTGGGCTTGAAAGATGCCACTTGGTACTTCTCCACTTAGAGGTCTCTTTTGGGGGAAGGTTGTCTGAAAGCCCTCCCTAGAGGATTTGTGTCAACCCTTCCTGATGAGGAACACCATGGGAGATCCTGGATCTGGTACCTGGTGCTGAGAAAACAACTACAATCTCTAATTATTTCCCCAGCTTCGAACACGCCCTGGGATTTCTGGAGTCCTCCCATCTTTCAATTATCACCAGAGTCAGCCACAGCCTCGAGCTCGCAGAAGTCTCTCCCTGCTAGTCTGAGCTTCTGAAAGAAGCTTCTCCCCCAGGGAGGGCTGTGCCCTCTTCCACCTGCAGCATACCAAAGGCAGGCAGATTGGCGGAGGGAAGCCCGAAGAGGCAGCCATTTCCTGGGGTGTTCCGGGAAGGACCCCTGCCTAAATATCTCCCCTACTGTACGCAGGCAAAAATGACAATATTGGTTCTTAGAGGTTTGGAGAGTTTTACAATTGCTATCTTCTTTGGCTGTCACAGAAACCTTAGGAGCTAGGTACCAAAGTATCCCCACTTTAAAGATGAAGAAACAGACTCAGAAAATTCAGGTAACTTACTATGCCATGTACTCAACAAGAGTTTATCCAGAGCCTATCGTGTATCCAGGGCCACAGAGCTCATTGTTTATTCGTTGTTGAAAAGGATCGTGACATCAGCAAGGTGATGCCATGACTTGCAAGGGAACTGGATTTAAGTGAAACAGGGCTATCCAAAGTGACCAGCCTCACTTTCTCCTCCAGAGTCATCTGGGTCTGGTGGGATATAGATCAGGAGAAATGCCAATGGCCCTGGCTGCAGTGGAAGACCTTGGCCTTTTTAAGCTAAGGTCTTTAACAGATCTCCATTTGCCTGAAGCAACTCCCATTTAGTGACTAAGACTAAGTAAGAAATGAGGCAGAGAATGGCCTCTTTACCAAGTTAAAAAAAAAATCAGTCTGGGAGGAGAAGACCCTCAGGGTTTCTGGCCAAAACGGAAAAACAATCATTATTTACATTCACTCTGAGCAGATCTGGGGCTTGACCTGGGGCCTAATGTTGTCCAATCTATGAGGGTCGGAGTGCTTTGAGTTTAAGGTGAGGTCCTTAAGGAAAAAAAAGAGGTTTCAGTGAAACGACTTTTAAGTTCCCTTCAATACTGACTCTATGATTCTGTGTCTCCAAATCCTGTGTTCCAGTCATTACACTATTTTTGTCTTAGAGTATCTTCTGCAGGCACCAAGATGGCCTTGCTCCCTGGCAGGGGATCTTCATCTTTTGGGCCATGGACCCCTCAGACCATCTGGTGAAGCCTATGGATCCCTTCTCTGAAACATGTTTTTAAATGCATAAAATCAAACACAAAGGAAATCTATGAGATTGAAATAGTTATCCAAATATTTAAAAAGCAGGTTTGGGGATAGATGCCAGACTGATCCCCAGCTTTTAATATCCTTAACGGAAAGATAATACCTAATCTCGGGACAGGTTCTATCCAGTGTGACACACAGCAACTCAATAACAGAGGCAGGATTGGAACCCAGGCCTTCCCAAGTCCTAACCCAAGACTCTTCCCATTACAGAAGGCTGCTCATCTATGCTTTTTCAGGGACAAACTCGGCTGCCTGGTTTTTCCCTGACTTCTAATAGTTCAGGCAGTCATCCACATCAGCAAAATTGTATCACCAGGACCATAGGGGACTCCATTCAGTTGTGTCAGGGAGACACGAGTCAGCTTGCCATGGGATGACCTTCTCCTCCTCCTCTTCCTCCTCCTCCTCCTTTTTCGCCTCCTGCTTATCCTCCTCCTTCTTCTTCTTCTGTGTGTGTGGTTTTTTTTGGAGGGGGGAAGGCAGGGCAATTGGGATTAAGTGACTTGTCCAAGGTCACACAGCTAGTAAATATCAAGTGTCTGAGGCTGGATTTGACCTCAGGTCCTCCTGACTCCATGTCTAGCTGCCCCTCTTTTTCTTCTTTTAAAGAATTTCTGTCACATTATGATTAGTCAGTCAATAAGCATTTAAGCGTCTCCTTCCTACATGCTACCTGTCTGGAATATAAAGAAATATAAAAGGCAAGTGGCCTGCCCTCAAGGAACTTCCAGTCTAATTAGGGAGACAGTACACAAAGATGTATATTCAAGGTAAATAAATTGGGAATAATCAGCAGGGATCACAATCGTCTAATTCCATTCAGCTGCTAGATTCAGAGGGTCAGACCTGGGAAGGATTTCAGAGAATCTCTAGTTCACCCTCTTTATTTAATAGAAGAAACTGGGGCCCAAAGTTATGTAGGAAAAGTGTCAGATGTGGGATTCGAACACAAGTCCTAAACCCCGGGTTCTTTCTACATCACCATCACATCAATGAGGGTTGTGGTTTTTTTTTTTTAAAAGCCCACCGTCCAGCATACTTAGCCCTGTGTTAGGTAAGAAACAAAAAAGCAAAAAAAAGGAGAGAGGTAGCTGGTCACAGGGTCCCTGACCTTGAGGAATAGCAGAGCCCTGTAGACACTCAAGATTAGCTCAGTAACAAAAACAATTCACACTTCAGCGCTATTTTAGTGGTGGTGGGGGAGCTATTTTCTCCAACAAGCCTGTGAGAGAGGTAGAAGCATAACTATTCTTCCCATTTTACAGATGAGGAGACTAAGGCTCATTGCTGCTGGCTGCCTGCGTGACTTGGAGCCGGTCATTTTAACATCTTTCAGTTTACTCATCTGCAAAATGAAGGGGAGGAGGGGTAGATGAGGTCATCTCTCAGGGGCCTGCCAGCTCCAAGGGAAGGTCCTATGACTCACATTGAGCTTTGGAGGGGAGAAGGGAGAGGCCTGTGGTCACCCAGTAAGCATGGCAGTCAGGAGATAGACTCAGATCTTGTGACAGCATGTTCCTGTTCCTCTCACTCTCAGTAGACACATGACGTTCCTCTGAGGTTCCAAGGAGGATGAGGTGGTTTAACTGGACTCACCCCGTCGTCAACCTCTTTCTTTGCAAGGGAGCGGCGACAACCCAGGAATCACAGTTTCTTCTGCCTTCTCCTTCCCCTCCACTTCCAAATTATGGCCTGGAGAAGTCATTAAGAGTGAAGGAATTTGGAGCCAACTCTGAATTTAAAGGAAAGAATTGTGTTTAAAAACATGATCCTGGCATGGAAAATTCACTACCAGGAATAGAAGTACGTGTGTTTTACTCCTACTCCTCTGGGCATTGGTCAGCCAGTTACAGACGGCGCTGGACTGGAGAGACATGGAAATAAGCCTCGGTTTCCTCATTTGTAAGATGAGGGTATTGGTCTGAGGCCCCAAACTTCTTCTAAGCCGTCTTTGACTCACAGCTGTGTTGTACTTGGTATTTTGTAGGATGACTTATCTCTTGGCCTCAACTTTACTCCCTGTGAAATGGAAATGAGACATTTGTGGGTCATTAGAAGTTGTGAAGCTCATGTGTAAAAATGCCTAAAAAGCACGTCAGGCAAGGTGTGCCTCTGTCTTCTGGGGGTGTCCACATAGAGGCCTTCCTCTGGATTTCTTGACATTAAATGATTACACATGCAGTCTGCCCTGCATTGTTGTTGCTCTCACTCCTGACCAACTCACCTTTTCTGTTCATACAAGCAGCTCTTTAAAATATACCTCATAGGTAATGAGATGTACACTCCTGCTCTTCCTCAGAGCCTGGAGGTAAGCCCTATATGGATATTACAGCAGTATATAGTGAGGCAACTTGATTTAGTGGGTAGAAAGTTGGTTTGGAGCCTTGGAGCTCTTGGAGCCAGCTGGTTCAGATTGGGGTTCAAGGCCCTCCTCTGCTGACACACACAGGCTGTGTGACCCTGGGCAAGTCACTTAACCTCTTGGAGCTCAAGGCAAATCTCTTGAATTATTCACGGAAGAAAATATGTTGATCTGCCTTGGCAGATGGAGGATCCTCACCTAGGAGGTCTCTATAGCAATGAAATCACAGGTCCAGTCCCTAGTCCCTATATAGTTATATAGGATATTTGACATTCCTGAAATGTTCCTTGAGCAGAAAGCCTGATATCACAGGAGTGAGTCAGGAAGGGAAAAAAAACAGTATCCTAAGAAAAGAGATTCAAGTAGTAAGAAAACAAGCCCAGGAAGTCTACCAGCCTGATTAGGTATAAAGGGCAAAGCCGAGGTGCTCTCCACCCTGGTATTCTAAGGCTGCCCAGGGAATTTCTCTAGATATTTTTACTCTGTGGAAATGTCAAGGAGTGGAATTCAAGTGTCCAATGTCTCAAGGATGTACCAAGGGCCATTCGGAGAGGGTCTCAGGAGCTGTTTACCATGTAGATACATACAGTACAGCATTTTATAAATTGAAATAGCACTGGGCCCCCAACCTCCCTCTCTAGAATCTTTCATAGGAGTAAGGCAGAAAGGGTCTTAGTGTGGAGATTGCAGACTGTGGGCAAACCACATGGGAGACCATGGGAGACGGTCTGCACATGTCCAGGAGAGATCTGTAATCTCTCACATTCCATGGACTGTGCAAACTATATTATCATACAAAATACTTTAAAGATCAGGGATTCTTACCCTGGGACCCATGAACCAGAGATTTATGGGTAGATTGCAGGAGTGTCCATGAACTTGAGAAGGAAAAAAGTCTTTATTTTTACTAACCTCTAACTGAAATTTAGCATGTCCTTCAATTATAAATCTGGGCAACAAACCATTATTCTGAGAAGGCTTCACTAGCCTACCAAAGGGATCTATGACACAAAAAAGGTAAAAAACCCTTAACCTATATCAGGGATCTCAAAAGTCTTAGTATAGCACAAGTTTAAAGTGATTTGCCCAGAGTCACACAGTCAGTGTGTACCAAAGCCTTGAATCCACATCTGAACCAATTGGCTTCAAGGTCAACTTTATTTACTACATCAAGTTGCCTCACCAAATACCCATGTAAAATTTGTACAGGACTTGCCTGCAGGCCCAGACTTGAGACCACACTGGGACTTTTGAGACACCTCGTATAAACCACCAAGTACAGGCCTCATCTGTGTAATCAAGTTATCTTCAAATCCAATGGCAATGGTAGCTCACAAAGGCCTGATATTAAAACACCCTTCATCACTGCGGACAAAGGTTAACCGTAGGCAGACAGTTCCATTGCCATTAGTGTCAATTACTGTATGAGACTGCTGCTTAACTCCTTTTCTGGATACCGGAAGGTACTGGATTGGAATTGTCTACTGGGAAGTGGGTTTTTTGGGAAGAATTTCCTTTTTGTTGTAAATTCAACAAACATCAAGAAACATGAGTATTTAAACAAACAACATAAAAGAAGACTGAACATGAAATCATAAACTTCTGTTACTCACAATTTGTTGGGTTTTTTTTAAGTATACATTAAATTCAGTACAATAGCAGCAAAAGTGCCCTGTGGACCTACATTCCCCCTGAACCGCCCTCCACTTTCCAAGAATGATTGTTGCATAAAAACAAAACAGTACAAAAAAGAATTTTAAATGATTTCATGTTATGATTATATTATGGGATTTTTTTTTTTTAGCATTTAATTTTTACCTCAGATTGTCAACATTTCCCAAACCCATGAAGATCAGAAGAACATAAGCATCACTTCAGGCAGCAAACAATTGTTCTCCTTGCCAGAAATAGAAATATGGCAGTTAAAAGGCAGTACTGGTGGCCTTAGGATCCTCTTAGGGTCTTAGGGAAAGGAGAGAAGCAGTAGGGGAGAAGCCAAGTTTATAGAAAGTTTCATGAAGGACTCAATTCATTGGGATCATCCCTAGGGCATTAAGGGCTAACGCTTCACAGAGGACAACAAACAGATGAAAAATGGAGAAGATCTGTCCACAATTCTCTAACACACTCTTTTCTTCATTACTGACAATGAAGCTGTCATATTTGTGACTGTCCTTGAGGTGCTACATGAGACAGCAGAAATGGGAGAAAACAAAGATGGGGAGAACAGTTGGATTAGACTAAAAAGACACAGAGGATGTAGAGATGACAGTTTTGTCATTATTTGTCAAATATTCTCAAAATATTTGAAAGAAAGGAAAAAGTCAGACTTCTAAAAAAGACAAAGACTATATGGTTGCTTTAAAAAAAGTGTTCAAGGACATATCGTTAGATATCACAATTATTAGATTATTAAAATGTAAGCTTCTTATGAGTAGGGATTATTTTATTCACTGTACGTACACATACTAGGTGATTAATAAATACTGATTGATTGGTCTTTAGCTGTGTTTGCCTACTTTTCAATTTGGCTCTAGTCAAATGTCCTCCTACCATTTCCCAACATATATCCAATTTTCCTGCCTTCATACCTTGGCTTACATTCTTCCTTGTGCCTGGAACCTTTCCAACCTTTTCAGAATTCTTACCCAACCTATAAAGCCCAACTCAAGTGCTATTTCCTCCAGGAAACCTCCCCTGCCTCCCTTCTAGTTAGCTTTCTCTCTCGTACTGATTTATATGGCACCTTGTTTGCACCTCTCATTTGAAAAATTATCAATATCTTCTTCATATTATCTTTATTTCTAGATATTTCCCCTAACTAGCAATGCATTGCTTCTAAATAAACAAAAAAGAAAGAGAAGATAAAGCATTTCATTGAAACTAAGCAGTATGTTGATCTACTTTGATAATACTATGGAGTCCCCTTTTTTTCAAAGTAGAAAGGCAAGTACATTTTCTCATCTCTTCTACAAGCCCAAGCACGGTCCTTATAATTGCAAGCCTTCAGTTTTGTGGTGGTAGTGGTGGTGGTTGTTCATTTCATTTCCACTGTTGCTGTCATTGTGTATTATTTTTCCTGGTTCTGCTTACTTTATTTTCCATCAGTTCATATAAGTCTTGCCACGCTTTTCTGAATTCTTCTCTGAACATTCATCAATTCTTATGAACAATGATATTCTATTATGTTCATGTATCACAATCCTTGATCACCTCTCATTCCCTTTTTTAAAAATGTTATTATTTTTTAATATTATTTATATTTTATATGTAATATATATTATAAATAATAATTTATTTATGATATATAGAATATATATTATAAATAATTATTTATTATTTTATATTATAGCTATTTGAGAAACTGCCTCACATAAGCCACAGGAGTCTTGGGTTAGTAACCTATCTCAAAATACTCATTAGCTATAGGAGCTAGAGTGACTGTCACCTTCACTTCTCAGAAATAAGGTTTCTTATTTGTGAAATGGGGACGGTGATACACTGCATACGCTGTTGCGAAGGATGTGTACTACAAACTTGGGAATGCTCCACAAATGTAATCTATTTTTGTACATGTACTAGACTTAAGCTCCATGAGGACAGGGATCCCATCTTTGCAAAACTTGGCATATTCCCTAGCATTGGTATATAGTGCCATACATATAAGATAATGCATCATTCCATTGACTTTCTTCAAGACTTAGCCCAGATCCCACTCTCTCTAGGAGGCCTTTTACCTCCCCATCTCTGGTTGTGGCTTCCTTCTGAGATCAACATGCTTTTACACCGGAAATATCTTGTATGTACATGGTTATTTGGTATGTTGCCTCCTCCATTAGAACATGTGTTCCTTGAGACTAGGAACAATGTTTTTGCTTTTCTTTGCATCCTGAGCCCTTAGCACAGTGGTTCTCAACCTTCCTAATGCCACAACCCTTTAATACAGTTCCTCATGTTGTGGTGATCCCCAAACATAAAATTATTTTCGTTGCTACTTCATAACTGTAATTTTGCTACTGTTATGAATTGTAATGTAAATATCTGATATGCAGGATGTATTTTCATTGTTACAAATTGCATATAACCCACAGGTTGAGAGCCACAAATGCTTATTAACTGACTGACCAGGGATTTTATAAGTATTTGTCGAATTGAATCAAAGGCACTGTGACCTTAGATATCTCCTATATTATGCAGTTCTTTAACATTTGGTAACTCTGCATGCCTTTTCTCTCCCTACCCTCACACTCCCTTTAATTTGATCTAGTTTGTCCCTTAGAAGAAATCTGGATTATTTCTCAGTAATCTGCCTCTCAAAGGGGAACAAGGGAATAAGACCCTTACTACTTGCCAATACATACAAGAAGACCATATATATCTATGGGTCCTGGGACAGATTGGGGTGGTTGTAGGGGAGCCATTTTCCCCTCTCTGGGTTTCATTTTCCTTCTTGGTAAAATACTAGTAGTAATCTTGATCATTAATAAGGTTCCCTCCAGTCTTAAATCCTCTGAAGACCTATGAGTTGGCCTGATGATAGCAGAGCAACCTGTAAAATGAAGTGGTTGAATTGGGCAGTTTCCAAGGTGCCTTCTACCTCCCAAACCTATGGTTCTTGGGGCCCTCTTAGAGCATGTCGAAGCCTTGGGATGACTTGGGAGGTAGCTGGGGGAAAAGATCCAGGAAGATTGACCTCTGTCGGGAGATGTATGTCATTTGTTCAGGACTTACAATTAATTGTTATTAAGATTATCATATAGAGATTACTGTTTTATATCGTTTTGTTGAGTTGATTTACGTGTCTGTACATATCTGAATGCAAATGAAAAAGCATTATTGCATAATTGTAGTTTACTTTGGATTCCTAAAGAACAAAAATGGCCCACGGGCACCCAGAAACCCAGGTGGTGCCCCCTTCACCACCAGGAGGTATAGCTGCAGAGTAAAACCATCCCAAGTCAGCTTCAGTAACTTCCTTCTGCTGATTTGAAACAAGTCTCCAAAGTGTATGAACAAAACCTTCCAGACTAAAGGACAAGGAGATCATCTGGCTACTGGTGGTCTTATCACAGTGTCAACAAACTACCTTAATCGATGGGCTCCCAAGCTTGGACATTTCCAGCCATTAGCTAATTAATCATTGGTTAAGAAGATTATCATTGACTAATGGACACACCAGGAGGGAGAGCATAGGACTGGCCCAAGTCAGGATGGCCTAGGTACCTCTATGAGTACTGGCTATGTGACCCAAAGGCTTTTCATTGAATCTTTCACTTTCCCAAGCACCTCCCAACTGTTGCAGAGCAGTACATGGTCTTTGTCTCTGGCTTTTCTCCACCATGCTACAGCAGACTCTACACTGGGGAAATTCACCCTGCCTTTGTAGCTTCCTCATTTTAGAAAGTCATTCCATACTCCCTTCTCTGATTGGTTGGTTTCTTCCAGAACCTCAATTTTAAGGAAGGTACTCAGGCCAGCCCTGTCTTCATTCCTCCCTGTGTTCCCCATTACGAGTTTCTCCATTATGTCCCCATGCAGGCATTTTATTCCTCTTCTTCTCCCTTCCCCCACTCCAATATTCAGCTTTCTTTCACGTGTTGTCTTCCCCACTAGAATGCAAGCTCCTTGAGGGCAGAGACTGTCAGCTTGTGTTTGTATCCCCAGTATTTAGTACAGTGGCTAGATGTAGTAAGTGCTTAATAAATGCTTGGTCTGCCTAGGTAGAAGGAGTATCCGAACTGGAAGCTCTCCATACAAATGAAGTCATGAGTCTAGAGCAGCGGTTCTCAACCTGTGGGTTATGTTCAATTTGTAACAATGAAAATGCATCCTGGATATCAGATATTTACATTATGATTCATAACAGTAGCAAAATTACAATTATGAAGTAGCAAAGAAAATAATTTTATGGTTGGGGGTCACCACAACACGAGGAACTATATTAAAGGATTGTGGCATTAGGAGGGTTGAGAACCATTGGTCTAGATTCAATGGACATTGAATCAGGACCCCGATGACCACCCAACCTACTGGTCAGTCCTAGATTTGCTTTACAGTGAGAAAAGTGAATCTCCAGCTCATTTAAAGGGGGTTTGAGACAACCAACAGGTTAGTTTTGCCGAACTTTGGATTATTAAAAAAATGTTACAAAGTAAAGTTCCCTGTAGAGAAGATGGAGTGAATTATATTCAATCGTGAATGTTATGTTAAGGCAGAAGCCATCAAGAAAGCCTTACTTTTAAAAAGATTTTTAAAAGAAAGGGTGTGTAAGGTTGGGAGCACTAGGAGAGTAAAAGGAACAGAGACCCCATGTAAAGGCATGTTATGGCTACCTGATGAGTAGGGCCTCCCCTCTCCTGTGCCTTCTTCCTCTCCCCAGTCCTGAGCCAGGTGGGGCTAAGTTAGGAGGGGCTAAGAAAGACTTAGAGGGAGTATGAGAGAGAGAGAGACAACAACAGACAGACATCATCATCCCATCTCCTTTTATCTCCTCCTCAAAGCCCATCTACATCTTCAGCTGCTCCTTTGCTCTGGTCTCAGAATGAGATGGTTTGTCTCCTGGCCAAGACTCATTCTTCTACTGTACCTGGGTCCTCAGTCCCTCCCTGTACCCTCTCCTTCAGGAGTCTGCCCCATCCATCATTGCTCTCTCTTTTCATCTTTAATCTCATGATATATTCGGGTTCTTCCATTGTCTAAAAACCTGATCAGATCTTCCTGTCCTTAAACAACCTTCCCTTCACGCCTTGCCTTGCCCTCCCTCCCTCTCTCTCTCTCCCTCCCTCTCTCTCCCTCTCCCTCTCCTTCCCTCTCTCTCTCCCTCTCCTTCCCTCCCTCTCTTTCTCTCTCCCTCCCCC
>CM053581.1:551923186-551957657 GCA_028627135.1 Pseudochirops cupreus | reverse complement strand
CCCAAAAAAGGAATCTAAAGTTGGGTTGCTGTGTTTACTTTGCTTCCTTTGCCTGCTCATGTTGCCAGTCAATTGCTTGACTTTTTAGCTCTGTGGAACTCTGCTTCCAGAGGGGAGAGCTTTGTCTCAAATCACTGGGGTTTTCACAGGTGCCAGAGCTATTAGGAGGCCACCATCTTTGCAGCCCCTACCAGCTTTGGCTCACTGGTCACACACCTCAGGACCACTACCCAAGACCACAATGCTGATCCAGGCAGGTTAAGGCAAGAGCGCTTAGCCTCTGAATGCTCACTGGACCCCCCTCCAATCTGCAGGCCATGAGCTCTGAAGCAGCCATGTGGAGGCAGCTGCCCAGCCACTTCTGCTGCTTTCTTGCCTTGGGGGCTGGCAGCTGGACTGCTTTTCTCCCCCAAATTTAGCCAAGTTCCACTGACCTTTCACTTTGTCCTTGGTTCTTATAGGTTGATAATTCTGGAAACTGCCACAGCTGCCGGTGATCCATCCTCCTGAATGCTCCAGCCACGGCTTGTCCTGGCGGCCCTGGGGCTGAAGCCAAGACTGGTCTTGGCTCCTAGTGCACTGCTATGAGCCCTTCCTGTCCCACCTGCTGGCTATCTTCAGTGGGAGCTTTGTTTCTCTGTACTTTTGTGGGTTCTGGAGCTCTAAAATTTGTTTAGAGTCATATTTTATAGGTATTTGAGGTGGTTATGGAGGGAGCTCACAGAGTTCTCTTGCTTCTATGCCACCATCTTGACTCACCCCCAAGCAGAGCTCTTTTCAAACTTCTTCCAAGCTCTTTTGATTTGTGGTTTGGTTCTCCTGGGCCCCCTGGGTCAAGCGCACTGGCACCATCCTTTTGGATCTCAGCTTATTCCCAACCCACTGGAGAACCTCTTTGTGTATCCCACCCACGTTATTTTATACTAATCACTTACCTAATTGCCTTTCCTCTCCCTCACTCCCAGTGGGGAAAGGAATAGAATGAACTATGTAGGTGAAATTTTAGAAATTACTTCAAAAATCAGAGCAATTTATCTCAACACACAGGGAGTTTTCAGGAGATAATCCTTTTGTTACTGCACATTCTCCCCTCACCATCTTCAACTTGCAGAGGACTTCCAAATCCATATCCCTAATCCCTGATTCTCTGCCCTGCTCTATAGTCAAATGGATGGATAGCTATCAGGAAATTAGGAAGACCTTAGTTCAAGTGTACCTCAGCCCTTTCTTAGCTATATAACTGGGCAAATCACTTAACCTCTACCTACCTCACATCTGTAAAATGGGGATAATAATAGCATTTACCAACCTGGATTGTTGTGAGGACAAAATGGTGGTGGGGTGGGCAGAGGGGGAGAGGTATAAGCATCTGTTTGGTACTTTATTATGTGCTTTATAGGTATGATTCTTTACAAATACCATCTCATTTGATCTCACAACAACCCTTCGAGGTAGATGCTGTTATTATTCTCTTTTCACCATTGAGGAGACTGAGGTAGACAGAGATTGAAGTGTAACATTCCATTAGATTCACATACCACCATTTGCTGGCAAAAAAGAAGCCATTCATAACCCTTGAGAGAGTGAGGCATGGAGTAGGGGCAGAAGTCAATTTACAGGAAGAGAAAGTCAGAGAGATAGATGATGCAGACCATGAAGATCATATGTTTGGCAGCAAAGAGGAGGAGGGGGATCAGACATTTGCTAGACAAGGAAGAATAGGGTTAAATAAGAAATGGGATACCAGAGCTTGGAGGCAAAAAGGAACTAGGCCAAGGGAGAGATGAGATGAATGCCACCTCTTCCAGGGGCCCTCTAGTTACTAAGGCCTCCTCTTCCCTCCCCCTACATGACTTTGTATTTATTTTATATACTTTGCACACACTTATTTGTGTTTTTGCTCTTTCCCCCAGTATAAGGCAAATTACTTGAAGTCAAGGACTTCTGTATCCCCAGTACCCTGGCATGGAGTAGGCACTTAATAGATGAATTGTTGGATGAACCTAATGATTGAATCACCTTCAGTATACTGATGATGGGGACAGAAGAATATTTTTGATCAAGGGGCAGGGACCAACTTTTATTTATCTTTTTTATCTGCTATTGTGGCACCTTTCAAATAAGGCTGTCAACTCTCTGATTAAAGATAATTCAGACATTAGGAAGATGGAGGGCCAGGTGGCTTTGTAACATCACAGGGAGGTGTGATTGTGTCACAGAGGGAAGTGACATGGGACATACCCAGGGTCACTAGATGTGATAAATGACTGGGAGGAGATGGTGATTTGGCCTCATGGGAGAATACTGAAAAAAAAAAAAAGACTATAGACTCCTTGAGGGCAGGGATGAGAATCACCAGCCACCCATTACTTTTTAGTGTGATTCCTGTCCATATTCTCTCATAGATCTTTCCATAGATGATTTACCACAACTTTTGGAGGCCTTCTTTCCTCTGTGTCTTGTTATTCTTTCCTCTATGTCTTGTTATGTTTTGTGCCTATCAATGTAGTACTCAGGCTACTAATGTATTATCCCTCGTTTTCCTTAATGTGACTAGCCCACTCCCTTTGCTGACAACACACATTTATTACTTCAGTGTAAAATGTAAAATATACCTTAAAAGAACGTCTTATACGTGGTCATCTTTGGAAACATGATGGAAGGTGGTTGAGAACAGATGGGTCTTTGTGCTAGGAAGCATCTTGAAAGCAAATGCTGGAAGCAATGCACAATTTCATATCTCATTCATTCCCTTCATACTAGCCAATTCTCAACACAACTTGAGGTCCTTCTGCAATGTCTGTACATATCTGTGTACCATTCCACGGCAGGGCACATTTTGAAAACAGGCATTATTCATGCATTCAGTTCTCCCTATTTGGACAGTTAGACATTTCTTTTGTAATTTTTACAAATTTTAATTTTTTTCTGACAAAGGAATATTTTCATATACAAAGAACAGAAAATGAGGACTATGTGGTGAAAATGCATATTTCTATTAGATTCAGCTTACTTTTCTTTCTTCCAATTACATAATAAAGTCAACATAACTTTCAAAGTGGTTCTGCTTGTTTCCTTCTGAACTACTCTTTTCTGTACATTTAAAAAACTCTAACGATTCTTTTCCCCACTTTTTTGTAAACCTATTCTTAGCTACCCTTCCTCCCCTTCATTTTCCCCCATCCTTCCAAATTTAAAAAAAAAGCACTCATAAAAAAAAAACCATGGTCAAGTAAAACAAACCCACACATTTGTTGTGTAAAAAACGTATTAGGCTAATTTATTTTGAGTAATAAAAACAGCTTGATTTTGTAAATTGCTTTAAGATTCTTAAAGCACTATATACGTATTACTTCATTTGAGTTAAACAATGTGTATGTAGCCCACTAAGGAGTGGACAAGTGACTAAATCTTAGCTTTGTAGCTTTATAGATCAAAAAGGAGCAGCTCAGTTCTTTGAACCAATCAGATCATGCCGAGATGCCGAAATTGTCTAACATCCCTATGGAAAGCATTTATTACGTACCCGCCCCGTACTAGAGAGCAATAGAATCATTCAGAAAAGACGGAATCCCTGTCCGTCAGCTGGTGGGGAGGGGTAACATTTTACATTTCAAGGACCTATTATTATCAGGGGGCCATTTCGGCTAGGGGGCTTCCTGCTGTGAACCGGGCTAAGAGCTAAGGGCTAAGAGCTCCTATCAGCGCACGAGCCCATCGGCTTCAGACCCAGAGCTCTTGGGGTCCCGCCTCAGTCACCCCGTGCTTCCTCTTCCTGCCTCCCAGGCTCGCGCTGTCTGCAAAGTACGTAAGTGTGCCCTGGTAACAATTTTAAAGAGCCACATTAAGTCCTGGGGCTACCTCCCAAGCAGTATAAAGGAGCGGAGCCAAAGGAAGGTGCCGAATGTCACCACCCATCCTCATAAACCCGAGTCCTGCGAGCAAACACACGTGCAATTTCCACTCCTGCGCATGAGCCCGGGTAGGCGGAAAATAACTTTTTTTTTTCCCGACCGGGTTCCCTACTTTATTGAAGTTCCTCCCTCAAATCCAAACGCGTAGCCAATCGGAGGATTCGAGACTCTCTGGGCCTTGAAACGACGCGGGAGGGTGCCATCTCATTTGCATAGTCCCGCCTCTCCGCCCCCACCTCCTGAAGGGCGGGGATTGTCCTCTAAGCATTTCGCGCTGCCACCTGATTGGTCGTTTCTCCCCTAGCCCTGAGTTGCCCCCTCTCCCTCCCGTCTGCTCTTTCAAAAGTGAGGGCGGCTCCAAGTGGGCAGGTACCGCCTCTTTTTTTTTGCCCTCCCTCCTCCTCTCCCTTCCCCTTCCCATTCCCTTTCCCTTCTCTGAGCGCGCGTGCGCGCTTCTACCGCCCTCCCCCACCCCTCCCCCGCGCCCGCCCCGCACGTTGAGCGTCTAGCTCTCTCCTGCCCTCTCCCCCCCGCCCTTTCCTTTTCCCCTCTGGCTGAGGAGCTGGCCGCAGCAGCAGCGGACGCCGGAGCCGCCCGGCCTGCCTCCCGCGTGCGCGCGGAGCCCGAGCCGTAGCCGCCCGCGGGGCCCGAACGGAGTGGACCGTACCACCGCCGGGCGGCGCGCAGGGGGGGACACCCGGGGCCCGCCCCGTCAGCGCCGACGAGCCCAGGCGCCCGACGAGGACGAGGCGGAGGCCGGCCGCCGCCGGGGGCGCTGCTGCGGCTCGCGGGAGCCGGCGCTGAGGTCGGCGTGAGGCGGGAGCCGGGGCGCGGGGGAGCGGACCCCGCGCCGGCCGCCGCGGCCATGGCCGAGACCGAGGAGCGCAGCCTCGACAACTTTTTCGCCAAGAGGGACAAGAAGAAGAAGAAGGAGCGCAGCAGCCGGGCCGCAGGCCCCGCCGCCGCCGGGGGAGCCGGGGCCGCGGGGGCCGGGGCCGGGGCCGGAGCCGCCGGGGGCGCCTCAGCCGGAGGCGGCGGGGCCGGGGGCGGCGGAGGGGGCGCCCGGCCTCCCGAGGGGGCGGCGGGCGCCGCGGGCGCCGCGGGGCCCGGAGCGGCCACCAAGACCAAGGTGAGAGCGGCGGCCGGGCGCTCTAGGCCGCGCCGGGGCCGGGGGCCTGGGCGGGAGGGAGGGCGCGGGTTCCTCCCCACCCCCACCCTGTGTCCTAGCGGGCGGCGGCGTGGCCCCGGACGGGCCTCCCGGGCCGCGGCGTGGCCGCCGGGCGCCCACGTGACGCGCGTGTCGGCAGGCCTCTTGGGCCGCGCGGGCTTCCTGCCCGGGCCGCCTTCCCATCCCAGGAAAGCGCCTCCGCCCCGCCTTTTCTCTTTCCTCCCGCGTTCGGGAAGCCCGTGACGCCGGGAGGGAGGCCAGCGGAACCTGGGCCCCGCGGCGTGGGCTCTTGAGCAGAGCCTTCCCGCTGACCACCTCCTGTAACCTGCCTTCCCCCCCCCCCCCCTTCGTGGTTAGAGGCTCTTCTTAGCTTTCCGCGGCGTGGAGTCAATTACTGGCCTCCGGTTACACCCCAGCAGGGGTCGGGAGAAGGAGCCAGCTTCGTTTGGGGTCTCGGTATTTAAAAAATAGAGAGTGTCGGTGCCAGGTTTAGTCCTGGCGCGTTATAGTTGAGATGCCCTCCACGATCTCGGGGTCTGCAACAGTTGAAGTGTTGGCAAAGTTGGTCGTTAGACCTGGGAGGGAGCAGCTGTGACCCACCTTCTCGCAACCTCAGTGTTAATAAGGGGGTTAGGCTAGATGATCCAGTAACTTTATAATTACTTTAATTAGCCGTATTTGTTTTTCAGGATGAAGATGAATGGAAAGAATTCGAGCAAAAAGAAATTGATTACAGCGGGCTCAGAGTTCAAGCAATGCAGATAAGGTACCATTTTTTTTTAAATGCTTATTTTAGGGATAAGGTATTGAGGTTTTAATTTTTTTTTTTAGAAATTCCAAAGCAGCCTTATGACAAAACTGATTTAAAAACCGACATTAAAACAGCAATGGATTGTACATATCTCAAAGTTAGATCCTCTTCCATTGCTACTCTAAGAGAAAGCCCCTAAATTCTCTTTATGATGACACTGATTTAGAAACAGACAAAAAGGCATTAATGGATCGTGTATATCTCAAAGTTAGATCTTTATTTGCTCAGCATTCCATTGCTACTATAGGAAAAAGCTACGAAATTCTGAAGTTCTTTGGAAAGTTAGCTTAATTTAAATCCTTATTATCAGCTTAATTTAAAACCCACATTATGGTATTTGAAATTTTAGGAAATAAGTTGATTAAAATAAGATGGCATATCATTAGGCTTTCACTACTTGTGGCATCTAGTTTGTGCCCCCACTTATTCCTGAATAAACTTGATCAACTTGGACATTAGAACCGAGTTAGTCTGTTAATGTAAGTTCTGGGCACAAGCTCTGAAGTCAGGAAGACTCCTTTCTGAGTTCAAATCTGGCCTCAGATGCTTACCAGCTGTGTGACCCTGAGTAAGTTGAGTAACCTTGTTTACCTCAGTTTTCCTCATCTGTAAAATGACCTGGAGAAGGAAATGGCAAATCACTCTAGTATCTTTGGCAAGAAAACCCCATATGGGGTCTTGCAGAGTCAACATGACCGAAAAACCCTTGTATGTTCTAGTAACTTAAATAACTGCTTATAGCTTTTAGATGTATATTTCAGTTACTAAATCAAAGAAAGTTACAGTATTCTGTTTCTTTAGGTAGAAACAAGACCGACTTCTCATTTGGGAAAATTTCCTTCAATGTGGCTGTGTAAAAAGACATAATATTGTTCACCCCTCACTGAAAATGTAATGTTAGTTTCCTTAACTATAAACCCAGTTTTTAATGTTAGAGGTGATAATTTATTGTCCTTAAAAACTTGTTTTTCAATATAACTTGGGAGTAAAAAGCTTATCACAAATTTGCACCTTTTACCAAAGTAAAGCATCAGCCTTCATCTAATTATAGGGGATCACTCAGAAATGCCATTTGTTTTAAACTGCCCTTACAAACTGTAAAAGTCATTTTTAAAATAAAAGGTTAAAAACACTTGTTGGGTCTTCTGTGTATTTAAGTGGATAAAGCCCTTTGATTGGGAAAGTAGTCTCACTCTGGTTCTGTGTTTCTGTTTAACCACTCACCACCTTTTTCTTTATCTGTGAAGTGGTAACAGTTTATACCTGCTGTATAGATCAAATGAGCTATGGCGCATGTAAAGTACTTTGCAAGCCTTAAAATGTCAGCTGTTGGAAACTATTCTTGAGCCTTGCATATAAGACTAAGCTCCAAATTGGTTTGCTGTTCTCTTCAGAACAGTGTATTTCATTTGAGGGCTGCTGATTGACTATTTGACAGGATAAACTAATACTTGGCCATATTGTATGGACTTTGCTGACAGTAGGATTCTGGGAAGTACAAATTTCAGGTTCAGCATTTCAGTTTCCACCAACTCTGTGGGCAAGGATCCCTTATCTAGCCTTATTAAGCCTTTAAACCTATGAGGACTTAATCTTCCATTTAGTCATAAGGGCCCTCAAGTAAATTTGGCAGTTACCTATGTAACTTGCTTTCCTCTGGAAAGGGCTTAATATAAACCAGGGTAAACACAGTTTCACTGGGGGAAGAAGGGTTTCTGTTTTGGATGGAAAGTGCAGGGGTCAATTCAGTTATACATTGTTGATCCTTGAATCAATTTAAGGGCATAATCTAAGAATTTCATAGAACAATCTCTCATTCAGCTATTAACTTGTTTTAATACCTACTGAAATGTAATAGCAACTGAACAGCCAATTGAGGAAGAGATGATGGGAATCTAATGCTTCCCACTTGGGAGCAAAAAGTGGGAGAAAAGAACATTGAGTAGGGGAAAGGGCAGCAGTTGAAGAGTTTGAGGACAAGTTTTTGCTTTTTTTTTTTTAAAGTAGCATATTTCGGAGGCCTTCTTGATTTGATTAATATTTTGTTGGAGAGACTAGTTCTAACTGTTGATAGTCAAGTTTTGTATGCTGGTTTGTGCCTTTGCCACATTGTTCGCTCTTCAAAATTTGGCATATTATAGGTGAAGGAACATTGCAAAAGATAATATTGATAAAAACCAGCAAAATAAGTTAATGATTGCTGGTCTCACAGAACCTCCTAGTTCTGTTATTTTTGTGCTGTGGCTATATATAGGCTTGTCTGTTTAATTGGAGCTCTGCATCAGAGCTTTGAGTACTGCATCCTGAATAGCTCTCACTAAAAGGTAATTTATTGACACCTAACAACTTATCCGAACAAAAAGGGATTTGATGATACTATTTAAAAATAATACTCCCAGCTCTGGTAGATTTGTGATTGAGACTTTGGTCAGCCTTAACTAGTAGGGGATCGGTATCTTCCAACTGATATTGTTGCAGCCCTCCCAGTGACTTGTAATGTTCAGTCACTGAAGGGACAGTAGTAGTGTGATAGTTGTAGTAAATTACTGCGCCTTATGATATGAATGTCAGCCTCATTTTCCTTTAAGTGGAGTTAACCTGCTCTCTCTGCCTTGAAAGGGGTTTTAAAGAGTAAGTAAAATAATGACTGTAAGCTCTTTGAAAAATATAAAGGCATCTTCACAGGTATAAGGTATAGGGGTATGATTCATTGGAATCATATTTAATAATAACCATGAGTGTACCCAAGTAATGAGACATGAGTTACAATGAGGAAAATTCTATATAATATCAGTAGGGTAGATACATTTTTGGCATAAAAGGTGGGATAAAGAATCCTTTCTACAACTCACTTAGTTCCTCTTAGCCATTATTTGACTTTTATTGCAGACTGGTTTGGTCATAATGGGAATTCTGCAGGGGGGCTTCTAAAATGCAGGATGAGTGGCATCGTGCCTGGTTACAGAGCTGGTGTTGGAGCCCCTTCAGATGCTGCCTCTGACCCATCACTTTGTCCAGGCTTCTTCTCTCAGAAGATGAAAGCTAGATTGCTGGCATGGGAGTTAGTTGGGCTGGTTAGTTTTGATGCTAGGCTTGCTGGTTACTTACTGGCCCTCTGTGGCCTTAGACCTGTGTAAAGCAGGGTAGTGAATTAAGATGACTGCTAAGGCTGCTTCATCATCTTGGTTTGGTAGAGGGAATCTTAACAACTGAAATATCCTACCTAGATGAATCTTGTCTTGACCATGTTAAAAAATAAGTAAATGTGAGTGGATAATATCATACATTAAATTGAATCTGCTACTAAGTAGCTGTGTGACTTTGGGCAGGCCACACTTTAAAGGACATTGGATAAATTTGTTTTAGTTTAGTTTTAGGAACCCTTTAAGCTCTTAATCCTTGATCTAAATATTAAATATTGTGCATTGTAATGGGCTGAAATTAAAGCTTAAATACTTTGCCCACATGAGAATGTATATCAAACTTAGTGGAAAAGACTGATGTTGGGAAAGATCGAGGGCAAAAGGAAGAGGATGAGATGGATAGTCATGGAAGCAACGGACATGAGTGGAGAGTTTTTGATAGTTGGCGGAGGATAGAAGGGCTGTGATCCATGGGGTCATGACTGGAGGACAACAAATTGTAATAGCTGTTAATTAAACAGACCTTTCCTTTAGTCAGTTGGAGTCAGGTATTTGTCTCACTTGAGATTTTGGTTAATGAGAATGAGACCTGTTTCTTTCAGTCACTACAGAAAAACCATTTCATTAATGGTCTGTCTGTGTCACAGCTTCTTGTTCTTTATCTAACACTACCCTCCATTTCCTTCTTCTGCCTTAGAACTTTCATTAAAATTTATCTAGCCTCTGCCTCCTGCCACTGTTAGTGCTGGGGATACAAAAGGAGGCAGGAGTCTTCTGCCTCTCAGGAAGCTTACAGTCTAACTTGATGGAAATGTCAGAAGTCCTGTTTTTAAGCTAAACCAGATTTAATAGAATAGCTGTCATTATATAGGTATAAATAAGACACCCATAGCGTAAGGCATGGTAAACTTTAAAAAGAATTTGATAGCTTGCAATAGCAGATTGAAATGCAAAAAATGTTGTCAATTTATATATTCTCACCCATACATGTAACCTTCACCTATGGATAGGTGAAATCAAAATAACTTTTGTGATTGAATCCGAAGTCTGTTTCATAGGCAGTGGGGTTTTTTTTTCCTTATTTAAGACCCAACTCTGACAAAAGTGTCTCTGGTTTCTTAGATGATGGTCAGTTAGAAGAGAGTGAGTATAGCTAGAGGTCAGCCAAGTTGATAGGAGGAGGAGAAACCATGTTATTCAAATCAAAACTGGTAACTTAGAGTCTAGGGCCTTGGGGTGTAAGGTGTGACTTCAGTAGCCACAGCCAGCCTCTGTTACATTACAATGCAGGAACTGATGTTGTCAATGGTGCCTATCATGAGTCATCAGGAAAAAGTTAAAATATGTTTTACTCTAAAGATGTAGAAAAATAATAAAGATAGTAGTACTTAGGTCTGTATAGAAACAATAGGATGATGTATATAAGTGTTCAGTTGACATTTGCAACATGGAGGTGACCCCTAAGATCTCAAACTTTAATCCTATACTACATCTTGTGTTTGTCGTTTCAAGAATCTGCTGAGTTCAAGTCGAGTCTTGTCACTACCCTAAGATTGGAGGCTTGATTGTTAGCTATAGCCATTAGTGACTGAAGAGAGCTTACTTAAGGTGCCAGGGGTGTATAGCATCAGTGGAGATAGTTGGCTTACTCTGACAGAATTTTGAATTACAATTCTAACTGAGGGCCTGAATCCTAACTCCAAAAAATAACTTAACCATAAACACTATTTCATTTGTTATAAATATGTAACTACAATATAAAATTCAGATAAAGTGGATTTGAATCAATACTTATTACTGTTTGACTTTTTTTATTCACACTCATGTAATGAGACACTATGCTATATTGTTTAAATTTCTTGTCCATATAGGTCTTGCTATATTGTAACAGTTCAAGAGTTGAAGAGATCCACTTTCATTTGAGTAATTGATTTCTTTCAGGGGAATATTTTGGTGGAAATAGTAGTAGGGTTACTTTGATCAAAGAAGTTTTAGTTTTCTTTTTTCATGTTGCGGGTGTGTGTTTAGAACCAACTTGGTATTATTAGGGATCCATTTGGTCTCTTATAGCAACCTTTGATATAGTGCTATTGTGCTAGAAAAGCTCAAGAAAGCCCACAATCTCATCTTGGCACCATTTGTTGTTTTTTAGAGGGGGGAAGGCAGGACAGTTGGGGTTGTGACTTGCCCAAGGTCACAGGGCTAGTAAGTGTTAAGTGTCTGAGCCCTGATTTGAACTCGGGTCCACTCGATTCCAGGGCTGGTGCTCTATTCACTGCCCCCACCTACCCGCCCCCAAAGAATATTTTAAAGATATATCATTTATTTTCCCCCTACATCCTCCCCTTTCTAGAAAGCCATTCCTTATAATAATTTTTTTAAAGAAGATAAAAAAGCAAATCTGATTAATACAGTGAAAAAATCTGATGTGCACTGATCTGCACCTGTCAGCTCTCTTCCAACCCCCAAGGAGTGGGGAAAGTTTTTTTTCATATCTTAAGTCCAAGCTTCTACTATATAATTTCACAGCATTCATCTTTTGTGGTGGTTCTTTGCATTTGCATTTATGTAGTCATTATGTATTTTCTTTGCTTTGCTTAGCATCAGTTCATCTAAGTCTGTCTTGTGCTTTGTATTTGTTAAGAATTTCAGCATGGTAATGTATTTTTGGACATTCAACACTTGTTAAGCCCTTTCCCAGTTGATGGCACCCCAGTGTTCTAAGGCAGGGTTTAGAATGCCGTTATTCACACTTAATTTTTCTTCCCTTTGATCTTTCACATTGTTTCACAGTGTTCTTAAATCTCAAAGGGTTGGTTTAATAACGACCACAGGAACACATTGCTGAGTGATAACGAATCTAGGAAATCAAGATTTTTCATCTGCCTGACAGGTCTTGTAGTTTGCAAAACTAGAGAACTGTGTTCTTTTGTGTTATTTTAGGGACAAAGTATGATTGTATAAAGTTGTGAGATTCACTTTTTAAAAATTTAGCAGACTCATTTAAAACTTGTCCAAATTTGTGTTTTCACAATCCCCTTGAGACCATACACTATTCAAGTGATCGTGCCATTGTTTGGAACTGTTTAGGAAACTGGTCTTTTGTAAAACTGTTAGTCTCTTTGCTGTAGTCCTCAGAGATTCCCCTTTGTTTCTCATACCTTTTTCTCTTACTTTCTTTCATTCTTTTCCCTCTGTTCTCAGCTTAACTTTTCCCTCTCCACCATTCCTGCTTCCTGAGCCAACAACCCTGTTAACTGGCTGTAGCCAAGAGAAAAGAGGGACTATGGGCCAGATTCAAGCTGGGAGCCAAGGAAAACCTTGTCTGCTGCCTGTCTTCTCTAAATGCTGCCAATTGATAACATGGGTATAATTGGCTAAGTGCCCTGAATTCAAATTTTAGAAAAACTTGTGTAAAAATACAAGTTAATGACTTGATAGGGGAAGTACTGAAGTATTTAAAGAGGTTTGTTTTCTGTTTTTATAATCCTTAACTCATTTCATAGAACATTAATGCTGCAAAGGGACCAGGGTCAGTTGCTCCATTTTATAGGAAAGGTACCAGACGTTGTCAAAGAACCTCTTTTCAACCCCAGGAAAAGATCTGAACCTGTGAACCTAGACCTAGAAAAGTCCACTGGTTTTTGCCAGTTTTCCTATTTTCAAACTATTTTACAAGGGTGGAAGGGGGATGGTTTCAGTAGAGACCATAAAAATAGCTGTGATTAGGAAGTATTTTTTTTCTTAAGCATTAGATTTGTTGCCAAAAAGAGGGATTTTTCTTGGGTTTTAGGAGACTGGTAACCTGTGGGCCTCAGTTTCTTCATCTATAAGATGAAAAAATTAGTTCCTTTGTAGAAAGCTCTAAAAAAATTTTTTTCTTTTACAAAAGTTTTGTGCTTACAAACTATATGGATGTACATTTTGCTTTAATGTATAAATGTTTTTGTATTCTTTAATGGTTAGGTGTTTAAGGAGAAGATCTAGATTAGTTTTTTCTTTTATTTGCATAAAGTAATCCACTTATCAAAATTATGCTTAGAAATCACTCGCATAAGGTTGGCAGAAGGACCTAAGATCTGCTTATTTTAAAGGTAAAAGCATAATATTGTAGGCATTTCTAAAATTTTTTCTTGGAACCTAGAATATATGCCTTATTATGGACTAATTATTAAGAGGGGAAGTTCTTAAACTTACTGAACTTTTTACATTCTTGAATCTTGTAATAGTGTGACACTTGAAAGTCTGTAAAGCATGTTACATATACAGGGTATGTGTGTAATGTGCTTAGTTGGTTAAAACTACCCTGAGACTTTGAGGGGAGACCCCTTTATATAATTGCATTTGATTTGAGTAATCTTGTGTGGTAGGTAAGTACCATGGGTATTATCCTAACCTTAGAGATGAGCAGACTGAGGCTCCAGTTAAGTGATTGATGTAAAAGGAGTTAAGTTCAGAGGTTCCATCAGAGATGGTGTTTGGTTGGAGTGAGAATTGTTAAGAGACTTGTCACAGTAACAGAGCTGGAGCCAGTGGGAGGGTTGGGACCCCAGATCCAGGTTTCTCAGAAGTTCAGTCCTCAGCATTGCTTCAAGAAGAACTCGGGGTGTTCATTCAAGGCTAATGATAGGACTTTCCTAGGGGACATTGTACGGATTCCCTGACAAATGAAGCAGAAGTACATTTGTTTCCCTCCAGTTTTCCACCTCTCATTTTCCCTTTTTCCTTGCTTGCCCTTTACTTTTCTCCATTCCTCTCACTCCCTTTCTCAGTTATCTTAGATAATTGCTTTTCAAAAACACAAGCACAACTCTTCTGCGCCAAACCAGTCTTTTGTTCCCACTAGCCTATGATATGTTGCTACTTCCCAAAAAAGAAAAAAGGGGTGGTAAATGGTTTTATAATGTATCTGTTGATGAGAAGCTTACATGAGATTTTTTTTCCCCCAAAGCCTGAATAAAGGCCTCCTTTTTAAATTAAAAATGAATTACCCTTATGAGCCACTAAACTTTAATTAGTCTTGAAATTTTCCTTGATAATTTTTTTTACTCTTAGATTATATGTACCTTTATTTCTAACAGTGAGAAGGAAGAAGATGATAATGAAAAGAGAGAAGATCCAGGGGATAACTGGGAAGAAGCTGGTGGTGGTGGCATAGAAAAGTCATCTGGTCCTTGGAATAAAACAGCTCCTGTTCAAGCACCTGCTCCAAGTATTGGTAAGAGATTTTTTTTTCTCAAATTAAAGCATGATTAAATAAATTAAGCCTCAATTATCTAAGTGTGGGTTTTTCTTTAACTCTTGAATTTTCATTTGTTATATGACTTTGAAGGCCTAATAGAAAAGTCCTACATATAGTTTGGGTATTCTGTGCCTTTAATAACTCTATTTGTGTGTATTGGTATAGTCAATTCTCAAAAAAATGCTTTTCTCTTATTTCTGCAAAATGTTTGTAAGTCTGTAAGTAAGCTAGCTACTATACTGTTTGAATCAGAAATCCCTTTAAAAAATTCAGTCCTGCCGCTAATCCAGCAGAAGCCAGTAGACTAGTGTCCCTCTAATTTCTATTTGAGTCTATTGTGAGCAAGAAATTATTACTCATTTTACCTTCTGTAAATCTTAATGCATTTAGTTCTGTTAGCATTATCATCTAGTTCTGTTGTAATAGTTGCTTTCTGTTTAACAGTACAGATTAGGTAATATTGCTTTTATGAACAGTAAAACATTGTCTAAGAATGAGTTGACTAGAAGTCCAGACAGGTAAATGACATACAGCACTATTGTAGTATTTCAATCCACTCAGAGTAGTGGGGGACCCCAGCTAGTCCTTGTCTTAGATGTTTAGGATTCTTTCTCTTAGAGTTGGCAGGCTAACTTATGCCCATTTTAAACAGTGCCCAAGCATACTTCAAAATGGAATTCATATAGATGATTCCTGTTGAGAGCTTACCTAGATCTGTCAGGCATTCTTTGTTTCATGTAGTTGATAGGGAGATAGGACTCAGATATTTTGCTGTGCTGTAAGTTTGTTACTGTTGTTTTCACCAAATCATTTTGTGTTTTTAGTTACAGAAACCCCAGAACCTGTTATGACTGGTGGTGTATACAGGCCTCCCGGTGCCAGGGTGACTTCAACGAGGAAAACACCACAAGGACCACCAGAGATATATAGTGATACACAGTTCCCATCCTTGCAGTCCACTGCCAAGCATGCAGAAAGTCGGAAGTAAGTGTAGCTGCTTAAACGATTTTGGAGAGTCTGGGATGTGTTTGCTGTTTTTTTTTGTTGTTGTTTTTTTTCCATTTTTCATGCTGCTTCCCTCCTTCATGGCATTCAAGGAAGAGGGTTGAAGACAGCCTGGTAGTATTGGTAGTTGTTGTTAATTAGGACCTTTCGTGGGTTAGTTGATCACGAAGAAATTGGGCATAAAAAAGATCTATCCAAGAGAGAGGAAATGGGCTCTGATAAGGGAAGTATGGGAGGACACTAAAGGAAAACACTACATTATTTTACCAAGGGTAGTTCATGTTCTTCAAACATGGCTTCATTTCTTCTACCTGGCCCACATACTATATAGCAAGTAAAAATGTCATTAGATGGTTTATCTGTTCAGGGAATATAACTGAAGAGTGTCTGGCTTTTAAAAGCATGATAAACATGTATTTCAGCAGTTAACTTAAATGTCTTTATGGGATGCATTCCTTAAGAAATAGTTCAAATCTTGTTTAGAACTGTCTCCTTCTTCTACCAACAAAAAAAAAATGGCGAAACTTGTTCAAATTTACACCAAAAGTTAGTATGGCTTCTGACCATAGTGGGTGGCTTTTAAAGCGGATCCCGGACTGTCATCTTTCCCTTTTGTCTTTAAGAACACAGCAGTTTTGAGTGATTTTTCACTTAGCCTGGTTCTTTCAGCATTATACTCTTTTAAAAAGCCATTTCCTTATATTTGAATATGCCATTCCCAAACCTCCTCACTACTATCCTTTTTTTCCTTCATCCTACTCATTTCTATGAGATTAACTTCTAGAAGTTTATTCAGGTTTTAAGCTTGACTCTCATGAGTCAAGGATAGATAGGTTTATAGTTGAAAGGAATTATGTCAAATTAGCAAGTAGCGATTTTTAAATTGTCTTCAAACTAGCCTTGAAATTATCCCCAGTTACTACTGCAGGATAGATCACTATGTTAAAATATAGAGCCACATTAGAAAATAATTCTGTGTTTTGTTTAGTTGAAACCTTTTATTTTTGTATCAGGAGGTTACCCCAGATCTAATAATGGCTGAAAAGCCCATTTAAAGGAGCTATATTAACTTCATGGCCATCTGTCTTCCCCCCTAGATTCTTCTTGGGGTGGGTTTTTTCAAGCAAGATTATTTTCAGACTACCTTAGTCAAGAAGAGATATTTACTGATTCCATTTCTTTTCCCTTAGGGATAAAGAAATGGAGAAGAGCTTTGAAGTAGTAAGACACAGAAATAGAGGTAGGGATGAGGTTTCCAAAAACCAGGCACTTAAACTGCATCTAGACAACCAGTATGCTGTGCTGGGGGACCAGTAAAGTTGCCCACACAGGCCCATTAAGGGATGGCTTTTTGATAACCCTCCTCCTAAGGTAACTAAACTGCAGCTAACGGCCATGAACAACCAGCCACCTGGCGATGTCTGCTGGATCTCCTGCAGCACATGCAGACTGTTGACATCAGCGATCAGCTGAACCGCTGCCCTGTGGAAGCTTAATGTGTTGTACACCATTGGATGTGGGGAATCTTAATGTTATAAATTGCTTGAACTAGATTCACCAGTGTTCTTTGATAATTACTCTGCAAAAAAAGAAAAAAACAAACCTGCAGCCAGTGGTCATTTCCGAAATCTTTTTATGTTCAGATACTGAGCCTTCGTAAGGGTTGACTACCTCAGATTTGCTGCACTCATTGTGGACACCATGTGGATCACAACTTCTGGATAAGAAGGTTACAGCTATTAAGTGGCGATGTGAAACTTGAAACCAGCTCTACTGGATTCCTATCAGAAATCCTGCAAAAGTCATCGATTTGGGTTCTGATCTGCTATAAATGACAAAGATTTAAGTGACCTTAATTAACCTGTCCTGGGCCCCCATCCTTAAGGAATTCTTTCTCTAGTAGCTATGGCTATATATGATTTTTCCTCAGACCATACCACTCTCAAAAGAACTGTGTTCAAATAAACCCATGCAGAGCTGTTTGATTTTTTTTTTTTAACCCTTTAGCTGTAGCCATATTCTGAGGTTACAAGAAACTAAATTTAACCACACTTTGATGTACAAAGTGGGATGGGGGGAGGGGTTGAATGGTCCAATTTTTTTCCTTTAGTCATTTTTATTTGAATAGCACATGTGTTGTATTTTCCGCCAACAAGGCCTTCCTTGCTTTGACTTAGAATCTAAGTTCTTTGAACAGAGCATAATGCTTGGTTGAGTAACTTGAAACATCTGTTAAGAGGGATTGTGAAATAAGTTTCATAACCTGATTTCTACCCCCAAGGGGCTGGAACTCCAGAGCCTTTAAAGAGCAGTGGACGCCAAGGCTTGACTTCAGGTGCTGCTAAAGCCTCTAATCACCAGGTCTTTAACTTGTACAGTCTGTATTTGATAGGAGCACTGGTATCTAGCAGGTGGGATTGTAACCTTTTTTTACTACTAGAGTAGAGGTATTCAATTGCCTGTGAGTTTATTTCTAGCAAACTTGTCTTGCTCCTTTTCAACTCAAACCAATATGAGTAAATCTTAATCAGAAGCTTGGTGGTTTGTGCAGAAGCTTTCCTGATGTTTCATATGTACTGACCAGTTATATGGTATTTGACAAAGAATCCCAGGTGCCACACTTATCCCCACCTTTTCCAGGTCAGGATGTTTATTGCTGCAGTGATTATCATGACTAGCTCTGTTGGATGTGTGTCTGGCTATTCAGTGGTTGGGGCGCAGGGGAGTGGGGGGAAAGAATGGGGCAAAAGACAGGTGACATAGCACTTCTGTTTTTAATAATGCCAGGTTAAACAATCCAGTAACTTTGTCCTTAAGTGGGACCTGACAAAGCCACCCAAAGTTATTGCCTATGGTATGAAAGTTTCATTCCATCTAACTTCAGATTCTGTTTCATCTTTCTTAGTTTTGTCACTTTGATTCAGTACAAATATTGCAAAGTGGTATGTGACCACTTGATGCTCAGAGTCTGGGTTTCTCTTTATTACATTTCAATGCCAAATTCAGGAGTTGCAGACTTGCCACTGACAAAGAGTGAGTGAAGCAAGTCGGTGAGTAAAACAATCTCCCTGATGTGATATCAAGCAGCAGATTCTCTTGTAGGGGTTCAGATGCCGAAATCACTTCCCGACTCCCAGAAGGGTTACTGACAGTGTCTCTTGGCAGCCCCTGACAACTGCTTCTCGGCATAGTTGCTGGCGTTATCGGAAAGAATTGGCAGGCTAGTTCCCTGTCCTCTTACAAAGGTGTATCTGGACGAGTTGCTGAGCCAAGGAGGAGTTGGATGTTCAAAAGAGGAACTGGGCTTACTCAGTTAAACTGAAGACTTCATTTGGGAACCAAAAACCTTAGTAAAAGAATTAAATAGAATTCTTGGACTTTGAGCCATCTGTTTTCCCTGAAAAGTATGCATCTTTGCCAGCAGTGTCTTGTTGGATTATGTTACTGAGGAATGAACTGAGATGATTATGTGGAAGTGTTATTTAATGGCATATTGTACTAGAAATTTGAAGACCTGCAGTAGATTTTAAATCCCAACTCTTGTTATAACATTTTTAAGAGATTGTGAAATTGTCAAAATGCACATTAATCAAGTTTTAATATACTGTATAATGGGTAGATGAGACTGTCCATTGTACCTTACTTCGTCATTTGAATTCTCAGGCATGGTTTTGGCAGTGCAAGAACCCTGTAACATTAACAGATTCAATAAAATGGAAGTGTATATGGATTTGTGCTTGATTTTTATTCTCAGACTTAATCCATGTTAATGGTACAGTTTGGTTAAAAACAATAAATGTGTTTGAACTCCTTTGGTGAGGGAGGTGTTAGAATGGAGGAGTGATCTTGAAAAGGGATTGATTACATTTATAATATTTGATTATATAAGTTTAAACACATCTTACAGATTGGAGGTTGAGGTGGGGAAACTTTTGATAAGGATCTCAATTAAAAACTGGACCCATTTTAGTTTGCTTTACTTTTTTTTAAATACAGTTCTGAATTAGTGGAGCCACCAAGTTATAATGAATGTCATGAATATTCAGTCGTTTTAAGATGAGACCTCCAAAATATACTTTGGTCTTAAGGGAAAGCGTTGACCATACCTACTCTTGAGTTAGAGTGGTTTTTTTTTTGTTTGTTTTTTACTTCCAATTCATGTTATCACTATTAGAAATTTATTTTTCTTGCTATATCTTACCAGGGAATAAAAACATCGTATTAAGATATGTTTGAGACTAAAGATTTGAGATTTTAACATTTTGAAGATAACAGAAAATACCATACTTAACAATTGAAATAAAACCATTGGGGTGCTTTGTTTTTAAAAAATTGACAGTTAAGTGGATATAAATTAAGTTGTAAAAATCATCTAGTTATATTCAGTAGTTTTGAATAGAGAATTCAAATCTTGAGCATTAGTGGTCTTAACTGTTAAACCTGCCTTTTAGATCACTAGTGGTACAGAGTGACCCTTGTGTAGAATAAACTAACAGATTAAATTTAGAAAAAGCCAAGTATACAAATTCTCTAGATGCTAATTTTCACACTTGCAGAGCTGGTTAATGTATAATAAACCACAGCTATTATTCTAATAATGTATTTTATATGTAACTATTACACACATGTTCTGAAATAGGATACTGACTTAATACCCCATAATATAGACAGTATATGATACCCTCAAGACCTAATGAACTAATTAGAACTATTTGCCTCTTAAAGTAATGACACTAAAAGACCATAAGCTACTGTGTTGCTTGAGTTCTTGTGTGTGTTTTTTAAATATTAAGACTGGCCACTTGTTTTTCCTGTAATTCAAAATTTCCCCCCTCCACTTTCTACATGTCTGCATACATGCCTATGCTCAGTCCTCCAACCGTTTCAAATGAGAAGTTTGGTTCATCTGATTCCCCCCTTACCTCATCTTTTGTTCTAGGTTTGTATATATTCAAACACCCCAGTTAAGTAGATTCTGGTCCCCTCTCCCCCTTACACTGTTGTGGTCCCTTTACCCTCCATTTTTCTCCCCTCCAGAGCCTCAAAACATTTCCAAATTCTCCCTGAATCTCTCATCTAATTCCGCGAAAAAGCATCAAGGTTCTGAAGAGACACTTTCTTTTTAGGATGTTAGCACCATGTCATTACACAGCCCCTTCTGGTTGCTGAGATAAATCTACTTTGTAAGTTTTTCTGTATTTGTTTTTGTATTTCATGCTTCCCACTCAGCTATGTTATTTTCATAAGAAGTGTTTGAAAGCCCCTCTTTTTTTCCCTCTTGGTAGGATTATATTCACTTTCCAGAGTAAATCCTTGACTGTAAGCCTGCCTCTTCTGCCTTTGGAATTTTCTATTTAAACCAATATCTCATTTGTGATAGAAGTTTGCTGGGTCTCATGTGATCCTGAGGGTAGTTTTTTGATATTTAAACTTTCTGGATACTTATAGTTATTTTAATGTGGGTACTGGATTTTGACTATGACAATCCTGGGAGTTTTGGGGTTCCTGACAGGAGGTAATCTGTAGATTCCTTCTATCTTTCTCTTTTGGGTCTAACAGATTTGGTCATTTTTATTTATGATTCCTTGAAAAAGTGTCCAGATTATAGTTTTCAGGGATTCCAGTTCTACTTAAAATCTTTTCTTGTTTTTGAAACCAGGTCTCTTAAATCCTATCTTTCCTATTTTTCAGTCTCAATTTTGATTTTGTTTTAGTGTTTCTTTGCTGTTTTATAGAGTAGGAGTCTAATTTCTTGGGTAAGTTGGCCACTCTGCTAAGCTATTCTAGTTTTTTTCTTCAAAGACTTACTCATTTTATTTTTTAATCTCCTATTTCTTCATATGATCCTTGTGGAAAATTCATTTTTTTCCCCTTTGATTCTCTGCAGTTGTTACAGAGTTAATGGCTCTAAAGTCCTCTCTGCTTTCTCAGGACACCATTGGGGACTTTAGAGCCATTGGGCTGAGGGGGGTCCCTCTTTCCTATTACCCCACGGCTTCAGGGTGACTTTTTGTTCAATTCTGGGGTGGAAGATTTCCCATTAGATTTCTTGATCTTTGACCTGGTTGGAACTAAAGGGTTTTACTAAGAGTAAATGTGGGGGTGTTGGGCAGCCTTCTTCCCATTCATCCAGGCAGGAGCCCCTTACTGCTAAGATTGAGTGGTTTGAACCACCTCATTTTAGCACGCTGAAGACACTGCTAAACCCTGGTCATAATAGCAGTCTTTATACAGGGCTCTGAGGTTTGCACACTGCCCTCCCATGGCATGTTCTTTATGTTCTGGGAAACCAGATCCTGGAACAAAAATTGATGCTGTGGCACTTAGAGGTTTGCTTCAATGCACTTTATGCTCATTGTTATTTTGAGCTTCTCAGGCTCGGAAGCTGGTCATCTAGGCAATAGCTTCTAATTGTTTTACTGACTGACCTTGTGACTTGGCCTTGTTTCAAATAACTGACATTTAGATCAGGCTTTAAAGTGAGCAAAGTATTTACATATAACCCCATTTTACCAGTGGAACAGGACAAGAAGGGACAAGTGAACTCATACCAGATCTTGTAGCTAGCAAGTGTCCAAGGTTGGGTTTGCCTTCTGGTGTCCCTGATCCAGCACTTGATTCAGGAAACTGTGTAGATTCCTGTGTCTGGGTTTTTCGTTTGTTTATTTTCTGCCAGAAAGATTCCACCAACATTTTTGTGGGACCTTTCTTACAGATTTTTGAGAATAAGTCTAGCAGCAGTATGATCTCCAATGAGACTTTAATCCAGAACCTCCCTGATTCAAAGGGTAATGCTTACTTTTTCTGTTATTACTGTCCTTACTCTCATCATCAAACTTGTTGATTGAGGGCACATGCCCACATAAAGACTTTTGGCTGCTGGGACTCCACAGGAAGACTTGTTCTTGCATTTGTTCCAGATACTACTGACTTTTCTAGTATTGTATAAATTTACAAATATAGTGACATTATTAAGAAATCAGGCAAAATGCTCAAACAACAGGATTTTCCCCAGAATATTTTGTGTAATCCTGTATGAGAGAAGCAAATGACAAGCTGATGTGAGATGTTCCATCCTGAAAACCACCACAAGGACGTGCCTTTGGGTATTACAGAACCTGGCCTATTAAGCTTCATGCTGGTTTTACAGATGAAGAAATTGAGTTTCAGGTTAAGTGACTTATCCCTGGGTTACACAGACAAATGGTTGGGACTTAAAACCAGCATAGTGAGTGCTGTATTCTCTTCCATAGCTTTGGTCCAGTCACAGTCTCATTTCACCAAGTAAGTGTGACGGAGGTTCACTTTCCCTCCTTGTAGTAGAATCAAGTTCACCCTATTTATTACCCATACTTGCGTGTGTTCTCACAGGGTCGTGAGTTGGCCCTCCCTGAATAGACTGCCTCCCATGAATTAGTGGGTCTTTGCTGTTTCCATTTTGTGCCTGCTGCTCTAGTGCCTGGCAGGATAACATAGGCACTTATTTTTCCTATTCCTTTAAACATGTTTTTGTTGGTTTTGATTTTTGAATCACGTTCCTCCACCCAGCAAACCATCCCTTGTTTAAAAGATTTTTTGGGAAAAAGCAAAGCTAGACATAATTAATTGAATATGTTAATATGGGCAGTAATTCCACATTTTCACCTCTATAATGAAGCAAAGGGAGATAGATTTTCTCATATTTTTTGTGCCAAAGCTTTGTTGTCATAATTTGTTTGGTTTTGTTTATTTAGTATTTCACTTTGCCTTGTTGTCATTGTGTTTCTGATTTCTTAGTTCTGCATAAGTTCACATACCCCATGCTTCTCTGGATTCTTCATCAATTTCTTCTTGGAGCTATTATATTTCATCATATCCCTATGTCCTACTTGGTTTATCTATTCTCCAATTGATGGCCATTTACCAAAGTATTTTTTATGAATATGAATATTTTTAATGAATCAGATGTCTTGCTCCATATTCTTCTGTATTTGAATAACTGACATTTATATAGGGCTTTAAAGTTAGGTATTTACACATGCCTCATTTTACTTCTGGAACAGGACAAGAAAGGAAAATGAACTTGTCCTGGATCTTATAGCTAGTAAGTATCAGAGGTTGGATTTGAATTAAGTGTCCCTGACCCAGCACTTCATTCACTAAGTTGTGTAGATTCCTGTCTTTTTTTTTTTTTGGAAGGGGGAAGGCAGGGTAATTGGGATTAAGTGACTTGCCCAAGGTCCCACAGCTAGTAAATGTTAAAGAGTCTCGAGTCTGGATATGAACTCAGGTCCTTCTGACTTCAGGGTCGATGCTTTATTCACTGCGTCACCTAGCTACCCCCCCCCCCTTTTTTCCTGCCAGAAAGGTTCCAACAACAACATTTTGGTGTAGATGGGACCATTCTTACTGATTTTTGAGAGTAAGTCTAACCAGCAGTGTGATCTCTGGGTACGAGGCATATAGATATTTTAGTCACTTTTATATTGAACTTTAAAATGAGTTCTTGATGCAAGTAAGATGAAATTCAATGGTGATAGATGTAAAGTTTACACTTGGGTTCAAAAAGTTATCTGCAAGTACTGGATAGAAGTTTGTCTTGAAAGTTGTGGTGGGACCAGTGGATTGCTGCAGGCTCAAGGACATTGAACCACTGTCATAGGAAGAGGGTTGGAAGGAACTAGGGATACATTTGAGATGATAGCTGTGTCTGAAGTGTGTGAAGGGATCTCACCTGGAAGAGGTTTTAATAGTGGGTGCAAGTTTTCAAAAGAGGAAAATGTAGGCTTTGTATCAGGGAAAAACTATCTAGAACTGCTTCAAGTAGTGGGTTCTCCCATGTTGCAGGTTTTTAGCAGAATCTGGATGACCAGCTCTCTGGTGTGTTTGAATGGACATTCCTTTTGAGTTTGGGTTGGGCTGGGTGGCTTCTGATGGTCCTTTCCAGTGCTAAATTTTGTGATTTTGCATTCATCTTAATAGATGCAGCAAAATGTTTTAGCCTGTCAGGGCCTTTTTGAATCCTGTCATCCATTGTATTTATTATCACCTTTGTGTGTCTGCCAGTAAAATAAGTGTGTGATCTGTGCTTTCCAAGTCACTGATGAAAATGCTAAAATAGCACAAGGTGGACCATGGATCCCTGGGGCATAGTGCTGGGTGCCTTCCAACTTGGCAAGTTGTGAATAATTTGGTGCTTCAGAAAGATGCCTCATCCAGACATTTTAGCATCTTGTTTTAGGTAAGTTAGGTACTTGATTTTGCTCTGCAATAAGACATCCTGAAATAGTAGCAATGTATATAGTTCTTAGACTTGGTCCTATATAAGGGCCCTTCCCATTTAGGTCTTATTCTGTGACCCTGTGAAAAACTGATTTCCCCTACTTGGGATTCTTTCTTCATCTGTAAGCTGGGCAGTAGAAATGTATGTGCGGGTTGGGAGAGTCCATGTTGACAGACTGATTGATGGCTTAACTCTGTAGGCGAATATTTTTAATGAATCAGATGTCTTGCCCCATATTCTTCTGTATTTGAATTATATGGGTGAAATAGAAGATACTGCTTAAAAAATATTTTGTAAGCTGTCCACTTAGGCATTATTATTTTTATGGTCTCTTTCATACTTATGCCAAAAAACATTCTCCAGTCAGATATTTGTATAATTATCCTGTTAGAAATGATAGAACAAGACTGTCATTAGGTTTTCTAAAAGGAAAAACAATGTAAAATTAGTTGAAGTAGCTAGGTACTGCTGTGTTAAAAGAAACAAAAAACCAACTTGTCCTGGAAAGATCTATGAACTTGGGTTGGGAAGGCTTAGGTTTGAAATGGGTCCATGCCGCTTAGTAGCCTTATGACCTTGGGAATCACTTTATCCCTCTAAGCTTCCAGCTCCCAAAGAAAGGCAGATAGTTTTGTAGTGAGTGTCAGCTGACGCAATGTGTGGGGAAGGCGAAGGCTTTGCAGACCAGGGCTCTGAGCATAGTGGGTCAGCTCATGGGGCCCTCTCAGCTCTAAGTACATGACCCTGTGATTGCACATAGCAGGTATAAAAATGATTTAGCATTTGCTTTCTGACTGCTTATGTGGACCCTGAACTATTGCTTTTTCTGGAATTTCTGCAAAGCTTCCCTCCTCCTTTGGTGGGGCTCACCTTCCCTCCTCACTGTTGGCTAATGTCTCATGCATTTTGGTTGGTGTGATGTGTGCCTCCTCTGTCTGTGAGCCCACACACGAGTATGAGGACCTGTACCCAGTGGGTATCTCCTAACTGTTGTTAGTGACAGAAGTCTGTTAGAGCTCTAATTTGCAAAGGTCCTACTGGGAAACTGATTTGTAGAAAGTTAAAAAGATCATCTTTCTCCTTTGGAAACTCCTGACCTTAAAAGTGAGACTGTTTTTGTAGCTTTCTGGTTGTTATTGATACTGAACATTTTCTTGTTTCATATTCCATAAAGAGGGTGAGTTAGCAACACATGTTGCTTAACTGTGAATTGATGTCGCTACTTTACTTTCTCTAACTCAGTCTGAATACATTAGTAATTGTAATTATTCTGTAGTATGGCAAATCTAATAGTTATTGGCAGTTTTATTGGTGGGCTAAGAAACCACCCCACAGTGCATAGGGCGAGTCAGGTGGTCTGCCTTAGCTGGTTCTAATTTGGCCTCTTCTTGTGCTCAGTAAAGGCACCTGAGGGTTTTAACACTTTCCCACAGGTTTTTGCAATTGTCCCTGGTGACTGAGAAGACACTCAGATTAATTAATGCAGTGGAGATAAGCTTTAGCAGGTGTGGAATCCCACAGCTCCTCTCCTTATGGATGGATGCCTCAGAGATCTCAGTACCCACTCTTCATCGTTCACCTTCCCTCTCTGTTCAGGGAATACTAAGTCATTGCATCTAACAGAAAATCTGGCTTACAATGGGACGGCTTTAAGGACACCATCCTCTTTTTTCCTTTGACACTGTAGTCTTGGTCCTTCTCATAAGTGTGAGCTTGGTTCTTCAAGTGAGCTTGAGAGCTCCCAAATCGAAAGTCCTGAACTGCACTTGGAGGGGTTGGAAATGGTCTTCCTGAACCAATTACAGAAGTGTCCTGAATTTCCCTCCATGTGAGTGTCCCACAGATGACTCAGCCCCAGAGCATCCCAGGCAGAACTTCTTACATGCTTCCTAGCCTGCTCCTGCCCCCTTTTCCGTCCTTCTAAGCACTCCGATTCATAGCTTCCAAATAAGCATGAAGCTGCCCATCCCTAGTCACCCGTCATGTCTTGGTGATTCTCCCTCCACAGCATCTTATTCCTGTCTGCTTCCTCTTCAGACAACTTGTGCCGTAGTTCTTTTCTTATGCCCTTGGCTGAATGAGTGT
This sequence comes from Pseudochirops cupreus, assembly GCA_028627135.1. Taxonomy (NCBI): domain Eukaryota; kingdom Metazoa; phylum Chordata; class Mammalia; order Diprotodontia; family Pseudocheiridae; genus Pseudochirops; species Pseudochirops cupreus. Next base: position 551,931,027 of record CM053581.1, on the reverse strand, counting down.
TGGTCGGCCTCCTCCACAGAGCTGCTGGGATATCTCCAAAACACAAAACCCAACAACTGTCACTCCTCTATTTAAAAGTCTTGGGTGTCTGACCCTTTGGATTTCTCCATCTTGCAGCTCTCACTCTGGTCAAGGTTGCTTGCTAGCTGCGGCCTCTTCTCCTGCTTCCCCGGCCTCCTAGAACCCACAGCCCAAGTGTTGGCCCCTCCCTCTTTGTGCGTTGTATTTACTTATTTGTGTGCATATGGTTCCCTCCTCGCCCCCCACCCACCCACTGCAAGCTCCTGGAGAGAAGGGACTTTGGATACTCCTATCCCTAGTGCCTCACACACAGATGATAGGAGGACTTACCTGTTTCTTGTATAGAGGGCGTTTTTTCAGGTGTAGGTTGGACTGGATGGTCTCTGAAGGCTGTTCTTAACTCCATCTCGCACCCACATATGCTTGGGAGTGACTGTCAGACTAATCAGATGTGAACACCATGACAGAATCCTTTTCCGTCCTGTTTTTATTGACGCCTTTTGCATTTTATACCCGTTGTTACCCATTACAGTCCCTGGCCTGCTTGCCCGGCGTCCTCCCCACAGCACACATGAACACAGGGAAAGGTGACTCCTTTTTTCTGTTATGGAGGAAAACAAGCAGATACAACTCTTTGCTGGCTATGCAGAGTCTAGTGTTCTGAATCCATAATGTCCCATTTTTCTACTAAACTAGGGAGGGAAGGGGAGGTATGTTTTATCATCTGTTGTCATTTGTAATGAAGTGGAGTCTGGCAGCCCTTTAGTGTAGTAGACCTTTTTTTTTTTTAGCTGATCTAGAAAGGAAGAGTGTGTACTATGTAAGCACTCAGTGCTGGGTCGTTTTGCCAGAGCATAAGGTTAGCAGGTTTTCTGTCCCCTCCTGCCATACTGGCTTCCTGGCTGGTGGTGCACAGAGGGGGTCCTCTGTTTGGCCTTAGACTGAGCCCAAGTTCTACAGAACAAATTCTTTTATGGAGGGGGTTTGTTCTACGAAGTTTGGATTCAGTCAAAGGGCTGGCTGCACTTGAGGCCACAGGTTCCTCACCCCTGCCAAGACGCTCCCAACTCTGGGGTTTTCAGGTATGTATCCTCTGCGTGTCTTCTCCCTCACTAGATTGTGAGATCCTTGGGAGAAGAAACTTTTGTTTTGTTTTTCTGACCTTTTTTACTTGGCTCCAGTACATGAGCTCAGTGCCTCATACACAGTGACTGATATGGTGCCTGCTGTATGCCAGACTACATCTAAATGCTAAGAGCATTTGCTCCTCACAGCCCTGCCAGATGGCTGCTATTACCTCCATTGTACAGATGGGGAAACCGAGGCTAACAGGTTAAGTGTCTTGCCCAAGGTCACACAGCTAGCAAGTGTCTGAGGCAGATTTGAACTCCCTTCTTCCTGACTGGGTTCAGCCCTGTCTTTCGTCCCATACTTTTGTTGCCTGTTAACTGACTACCCAGGCCCCAGTACCCATAGAAGCCTGCTTGCCCTCCCTGATAGACCCTCCCCGATAGACCCTCCCCTCTGTCCCTGGATGCCTGAGATGGAGGTCTGCCAGCCCGTTCTGCCCTTCAGGCCCCTCATCTGAACTCCTGTGCCTTCTTCAGCTGTTCTCACTGAACTGTGCCTTTCGTGGGTGTTCTCCCCTCCTCCCTGACAAGAGCTTGAGTTTCTCAAACAGGAATGTTGTTTTCTCATCCGCGGCCCGCAGAAGCGCTTCTTTCATTCGCTGCACTGTCTCCCTCCTTTATCCCACCATTAGACTGAACTTCTGTAAGGTCTTCACTGAGCGTCTTCATTACTTCTCTGTCAATTACTTTGGAAGCGAGAAGAGGAAACTAGAAGAGGTTAAATGTAGGTTTGCTGTAAATGCTAAAACTCAGGACTGTATGCAAAGGAACTGGGCTCCTTACGGAGGCCTGGTGGGACCCTCCCTCGATGGAGATTGCCAGGATTGCTAGCTGTGCTGTTGGGCAGCCGGGGTCCTCTAGTCTCTTCCAGCTTTGTGTGGATGAACATCCAAAGAATCTAAACTTTCCCTGGTTTTCTGGGTGCTTCGTTTCTCTTGATTTTATTTACCTTGACAATCCTTGACTCCACTAATGAGCTACCCTGTTGTTCATTCCGCCTATGTCCTTCATTTACTTGGTAATTTAACAACCAAGAAAAGAGAAAATGAATGAACTGAAACTGCTGTTCTTGTAATTCTGGTCTGTAGTACGGTTAGGAAGAAGGATCAGTGAGTTTTAGCCTACAGTTCCTACGAGGGGGCAAGAGAGTATTATATCTGCACCAGAAAAACATACAATTAAAATTTGTGACGTGTCGGAATTTAACTGCCACTGGATGAAAATGGGGCTGGTAGGTAGCACTATTCTAATGTTTGTTTTTTTATTAGTCAGTATGGGCTAGGAAGTGGAGAGCCAGAAGATCTGGGTCCAAGCTGCATGCCCCCTCTTGTAATGGATGAAATGATGGTCTTGGTAAGGAGGCCTGGGTTCATCGGAAGCTGCCTTTATGTGCTCATTGCTCAATCCCTTACTGAATGGTTAACAGGCCGGGGGAACTAGACACAGTTAGCATTTTACCTCCACCAGGTAAGGGCACCCTCTTGTGGCACAATAGAGGATAGCTAGGGACTTTGTTGAGTAGTCCCTTGTTCAGATCCATCATCTCCAGGGTAAAATGGTAAAATCTTGTCTGGTATTGGAACATTTCCACCACATAAAGAGGTAAATTTCTGGTACAATTTTTTTCCTGTCCTATCTAACCCATCCTAAAAAGGACCAGCTGTATATTCTTTCCCACCTCCCTAACCTGGAACCCTCAAGGAAATTACTCTCCTGAATGCTAGTAACATTCATCATATATTGCTTCATCTTTCCAAATAAGCTATAAACTCCTTGAGGGAAGGGACCATGTCCTAGACATCTTGTTTGTTATAGAAGAACTCTTTCTTTCAGTGATTTACAACCTAGAATAGTAGTTTGAAAAAAAACCAAGTGTTAAAACTGTATCTTTCTGGGGGGTGGTGTGCTATATATATATATATATATATATATATATATAGTCTTCTAACTTTACAAATTTCCACCAGCTTTGTTGAAAATCTTACTATAATGTACTAAATTAACTTACCTAGGCTTGGTGCCATAGAGAAAATCTTTTTAATTAAACATTAGGTTGTTGAATAAATACTATAGATGTTAAATGAGTATGAGATTGAATTAAAACCTGGAGCTTATAGTAGATTTACATGTGTACAGTTCTCAGCTGTGGCTTAGCTCAGTGCTGGTATTTGAATTTCTGATAATTATATTAGAATGAACTGTTCTGTCTTTGGTACTGGTTGCTGCCAGCATTTCTACAAATCCTGACTTAAAAGTGACTGACTTAAAAATATATAGATATTTCTGTTTCTTCCCTAAAATGAGGCCAATATTTTTGGAAGCTTGCAATGCACCTGTATATTAATTACACTTTAATATGCTACATCCTTATGCCTTTGCTATAAAATCTAAACTAAACTAATTCCATGCAGAAATAAAGACTCTTCTAATGAGTCTGACTCCAGGCCAGGCACTCTGTCCACTGTGCCACTTAAACAAAACAAAAAACCCAAGCTGTACGTAACTTGATTCATGACTGCATATAAAAACTAGGCCCAATGACTTTGAAATATACCAGTTGCTGATGAAACTCAGCACCAAACATAACTAAATTTTTTATCCAGGGTTCTCTTCTTAATCACCACACAAATTCGTGACATTAACATTGCAAATTTTAATTTTCAAAGTATTTCACATTAACTAAAAGAACAGACCCAAGTTAGTATATTCTTGGTCGCTTGAATTTATTTATTTCTGTAGGAGTTTTTCTCTTCTGTGATAATCCTGTCCCAGTTTCCTTATTATTTTGGAGAAATGAGACTGCTTCAGGTAGAGAATAATTCTCTAGTGATGGAGGAGATTCCTGTAAAAAAAAACAAACAACTTTTTATTCCTCCCCCCTCCCCCAGCTCTCAAAATGCCATAGTGGTTTCCTAAAGTCCATCTGATTTGGAAGTATGAAAAAAGGGAAATTACAAATACAAATTCCAGGGTTCTTAAAAAGGTTCGTAAGTTTTTGACAGTGGAACAGACGGCCGGGTGTAGGCGAGGGGTATTCTAAGCCTCCAACAGAACAAAAGTCACCAGACAGACGGAGGTGGGTTAGACCAGTGGTGGAGGCAGCTGTTCCACTAAGGTGTGTATTATGGAACAGGACATGATGAGCGATAATGCCTTTTTTGATTTAATGCTTTCTGGCTGCAGTTAATTAAAAAACAGTCCCACCAACCTGCATCAGGTAATCTGCAATGTATTCTGGCTTCAAGCAGTTCACTTTCTGGGCAGCAGCCTCTGAGACGTTAGCTCTGGTGTCATCTGGTTTCAGCTTACTGAAGTCAGCAAAAAGGTGTGTGGCTTCTTTGAACAGAGGCACAGAGTGACCAGGTAATACCTAGTAGTAAAACAAACCAGGATCACAGTCACTGGGTCAGAGGAGAGGATTCCATGGTCTCCCTTCACTGATCACATCTCAGAAAACATGAGAAAAAAGTTAGTTTCAAGTAAAAAAAAGAAGTGATTCCATACAATTCAGTTCATCTTGGTTCAACAAACCTTTGCTCCTCCAGACTGAAGAAGACGCCGAAATCCTGCTTCTCTGGACTGATCGACATTTAAAATCACCTTCCACCCACTAAAAGCCCCCTATAACAAAAGAAAGGCAAGTGTTAAATCAGTCTGAAAGGAGAATCTTCTCCCTAACCCAAAAACCAGTGCTAGGAACTGACACAGATGATAATAAAAAAATGATGACTACTAATAAAAAAGCTTGATCCATGTTCAGCATTTTCTAGTGTCTTTTTAAAGCATGAGGTAAAAGCAAGATTCCCTCTTTTGTTTCATGTTTGAATTTTCCTAACTATTGCTTAAGGGCTGTATGAAATCATGTTCTGAAGGAAAAGAGGCATACAAAGAGGAAACAGAGGTAGATAATTATTTGGAGAAAATATGAAGAAAAATCCATTTTAAGAAGTTTTAAAAAGTTGGTTAGGTGGGATAAAAAAAAAATCTAGCCAGATGCCAGAGGGAGGTGTTTGGACTGATGCGGTATCAACAGGAATTGCTGTCTTTTTATGTTAATAGCAATTATAATGAATTAATGAAAAAATCAAGAGAACAAGAACTATTTATTTAAACATACAAAAATGAAAATATCATGTACAAATAAAAAAAGACGACAGGGAGAACTAGGTGCCATGAATACAAAGGGAAATGTGACAGCCCCTACCCTTACGGTGCTTAGACTGTCCTAGGTTAATAACGGCTAAGTTAGATCTGCACACGCTATTTATAAACGTGCACACGCGTATGCATACGAATAAAGTGTTCGACAACACGAAAGCACAGCGTAAACTGACATTGCTTTGTGTTCTGTCAGGGAGCACTGCTGACTGCCATCTCTCTGAATGGCAGAGGTGGCCCGTGGCCGATGCCCATGCTGAGAGACCCAGGCCCGCTACGTGTATACACACACAAATACACACACACAAAGCCACACGTACTTCGACAACGCCCTCCTCTTGTTTTTTCTGGATCCTTTTCCTCCATCTCATTGCAGCAAGTGCTAGTTTCCTCTGCTGTACGTTGATTCCAGTCAAAACATCAAGTATGGAACTGCTTCCCCATTCATATTCTTCTTCCTAGAAAATTTTAGACTCAGTAAACCCTTTTTGGCTTTTAATAAAATTGTAGTCTGAAGACACGTCTGATTCAGAATCATCAAATAACCACCATGATAAACAGCACTGTTTGAGACTTGGTTAAAAGGTAGCAGTGAGTGCCAAGTTCCTAAATTTTCACAGACCTAAGAGCGTTCTCCTCTTACCTACAAAAAATAAAGAGCACCAGGAAACTCTCACAACCCCATGCTGAACGTGAATTTAGAGGGCAGACAAGGAATCCCTCTATCTGCTTTTTATGATAAAGGCAGTTAATGTGAATAAGAATACCTTGCTATCAGATATTTTTAATAATTCTTCTAATGAAAAGTATTATTGAGCTAAATGTTCTACCATAAATAATATCAGAGAACAGCAATGTGAAAGCTCAAAGCTGGCAAAAAAAAAACCCAAAATTATCTGTTATACTAGTAAGCTCTGTTGAATGCTGTGGAGAACAAAGATAAAAAATTCAAGTAACTGAAATAATAAAAAAAAAAAAGAATCTGGCCATTTGAACTCTGACTATTAAAATTTTTATACTTCTGGTGCCATAGAATAAGTTGTGATTTAGTGACTTTAGTTAGGTGAACTGTTAGTGTTCTTTTCAGTTCATTCTTCTTTAACCATTCTGGATAAAGTTAATGTACTTAAGATCAATAATTACCTCAAGAAAAATTAATGCATACCTGGACAAAGTGTCCAGCTGCTCTGCACGCCTCAAGGTATGAGCGATGAAGTATCCACTTTCCAGCAGCCATTGAAGCCAAATACTTCTCGTTCCGAAGAGGATGTCCCACAATAATGTGTGTACAGCTTGGATCAAAGCACTGTTTCTCTAGCACAAGGCCACCTAAAGGAGACAGTAATTAGTTATGAATTTAAAACACATTCATTTCAAGGCAGTTTTTCCAATTCTTAGTTGACTAGAGAACACCTAGTGTAAAAAAAAACACTTTTATTTCATAAGCTTTTCCTATACAGTCGAAATATAACACTGAAAATAGTGAAATCATCACCTATGATGAAAGACATGTAGTCATTAACAGAAATAACTTTTTGATGTTTCACAGAAATTTAGTAGAGGTAAGCAAAGGTAAAGGAAACCATTATATGTGCTCAAGAGAATGACATCATGATGGGGGTCAGGGTACAGAAAGTATGGATGAGTGATGTCTTGACTTGGGAGTGAACTGGATTTAAGTGAGGTAGAGCTTCATAAAGTTATCCTCAATCTGGTTAGAGTCACTGAAGTTCAGTAGTAAGACAAATGTCAAGATGGTTGGAGACAGCCCAGGATGCAGTGGCTGACCAAGCTCTTAAGTGCTCTGCAGTTTCTGCTTCTGCCATCCCCCCTTTCTAAGACAGTTTACCAGGGTGGGGCACGTGCAGGCTACAGCTTCTTGGAGCCACTAGTGGGAGTTGGATGACAGGTGGACATCAAAGGTGAATAAATGGCTTTGAAAAAGGCTGGTAAGCCTTCACATCAGAGGGGCTAGCCCTCTCTGAGCATCCCATGGCACATATACATACATATATGTTAAAGGAATGACAAAAATTTGGGCATGGTTGCAAAAAAAGGAAAAATGAAATCTAACTTTCCATTTCTCTTTTAGACTTTATGTGTTAGTAAGCTTAATGGTCAGTCCTCAGGTTGCTTTTTCAACCTTAAAGACATCATACCAATCATTCAAAGCTTATGACATAATGACAAAACACAGTAATATTTAACATTTACAAAGCACTATTATGTGCTAAGCACTTTACAAATTATTATTTCATTTGATCCTCATCTACCCTGGGGAGCTAGGTGTAATTATTATCCTCATTTCACAGGAGAGGAAACTGAGGCAGTGATTTGCCCAAAATCACTGTTACGGGAATCTGAAAATCTTCCCTGCCCCCTAGGCCCTTTGCTAAAGTGGCTACATGACTGATAACCTTCCCCTATTTGAAAGTATACTCTGCCCCCTAATAGGCTGAATGTGGTCACGTGGAACCTGTGGCACAAGGCTTGTTTTTTGAGAATGCTCCCCCCTTGTAGCTTTGTGATTGG
>CM053581.1:551905737-551922686 GCA_028627135.1 Pseudochirops cupreus | reverse complement strand
AGTGTTGGATCTTTAAAAGGCCTTAAAAATGAGAGGCTGTCTGGTTACAAATGAGCACACTGAAGGTCAGAGACACGAGCCAGCTGTGCATCACAAAACGAAAAAGGCAGACTTAGGTCTTCCAAACCCCAACCCAACACTCTTTCTGCTATACCCCAAAGTCTTCTCCTAGGAACACAACAAAATCTCTGGTTTTCAGAAGATACTGTCCTTTCAGTAAAGTACTGATTCATTCACTAAGACTTATTTCATTTTGTGCAAACACTATTTTGCAAACTGGGGGGAGGTGGAGTGGAGTAGGGAAGAGAGGAAGGGAGGAGGGGGATAAAATGGCAAAAATACTTCTGGACAGTTGATATTTAGATTACTTGGGCCTGTAAAATGATATCCCCTAAATGGGTAGACTCTTAATGTTCTGTCCTGAGTCTTTTTCTCTTCACTTTCCATATATTCTTGTGTTTAATTACACCATCACTATGTAAATCATTCCCAAATCTATACATCAAGTCCTAGTTTCTTTTCCTGGGTCACATACTTCTGCCTCCCTCCTGATTATTTCAAAATAGATGGCTGAGTAGCCACCTCAATCTCAGTAAGTCAAAATAACTCATAATCTTCTCCCTACCTAAGCTCTTCCACCTATGAATTTACGTATTTCTGTTCAGGGTAACACTATCCTTCCAACCACCCAGGTTAGTCTACCTACAATCTTGGTGTTATGCTCCCTATCCCTCACCCCTCATATCCAGGACTTTCCAAGATCTTGTTATTTCTACCTTCACTTTTTTTTTTTTTACTAACCACCTCCTTCTTCCCCTTTCTAGTTCAGGCCCTCATCACCTCTGGCCCATATTATTACAACAGCCTTCTAACTGGCCTCCCCTGCCTCCTCTTCTTTTCCTAAAGTGCACATCTGACAATGTCACTCTAATCTCTCCCTCAAATATGAACTTTTCTGGCTTTTAAATTCCTTTACAACTAGCCTACAGCCTGCCTTTTCTACCTTATTTTACATTGTTTCCCTTCCTACACTGTATAATCCAGTTAAACTGCCTTTCTTACTGTTCTTTACATGACCCTTAATCTCCCATCTCTGTACTTTTACAGGGGCTGTTCCCCACATCTTAACTACAGTCCCACTGCACCTACCTCTACCTCTTGGAATCCATTGCTTCCTTCAAAATTCTGTTTTAGCACCACCTTCTCCACGAAGTCTTTCCTCACTGCCCACTGGCCACTAAGGCCCTCCTACTTTTTTTTACTTTATTGTGAATACATTTGAATGTAACCTGGAAAGCAAGTGCCATTTTATCTTTGTCACTATACCCTGCACTTAGTGAGCATTTAATAAAGACTTCTTGACTGACTCACTCCAGGCTGTCATTCTAGACACGATTACTCCAATTTGTAGCCTGCCCCACTGTATGCTGGTAAGTTTTCAGTTCCTCCCTCAAAACCAGATTCTATTTATTTATTTTGCCTAATAACATTCCCTCCTCCCATCACTCATTCTACTTTGCCATTTTTAAACCAATGTGGTATAGGAGACCTGATGACTAAGCTTGTTCAAGAATTATGTTAAAAACAGTCAAAGTATAGAGCTTTACTACTGGGACTTTAAAGCTGCTATTTCAAGTTCTCTAGAGAGCTGAGGTTGCTAAGTGGTTATTATTGTAACATTAAATTAATTAAAAGGTTACTCTACTTCCAGTGCAAGTCTACTTCAACATCAGTTTTATGAAAGACTTAAAAACAAGGAACATTCACCAAACACACAAGGCCCCAGAATCTTAAATGTAAATCATGATGGATTAAATTATCAGTACTTTGACACCACGACCCAATGGAGTAGTAAACAGATTCTGGTCCTTGCTATGATTTGACTCATTATATGCCATACATATGACCTCTTCCATTCCAGTTCTCCTGGTTAAAAAACAGTTACCAATGTTTAATAACTACCTAACAAAGTACTATGTAGGCTTTTGTGGTTTAACAAAAGTATTGTTACCTAATTCCTCAATCAGATGACAATAATCAATTCGCTCCTGAGGATTAAGAGATGATAGTTGAAATCGGTATTGCTTTTCTAATTCTTCATGTGTCTCCTCTGCCTGCATTGTCTGGAATGAAATAATTTCAGATTTAGAAAACATTCACATTTTAAGCATATGTATGTTTAGCACATTTCTCTAAAACTGACTGATGGCTTATTGAACATTTAAAACAAACCTTTATATTATTATGATGGGAACATATTTTCTAGTTTTACCTTTTCTTTGGGGTGAGGAGCCACAGGTGGGTTGGCTAGGGGGAAAGCAATGCTGGGGGCTTGTGGCGTAGGGATGAGGTGGCTGTCTTTTACTGTAGTTTCCAGGTCTTCACAAACTGGCTGTTTTGGGACCTCAGTTACATACCCATCTCTAGAATCACAGGCTGCTGAGGGGAAATAAAATGCAGTAGTAGGGTATCTGAATACAACAAAAATAAATTCTGAGAAATATATTCAGCTTAACACTTAGGGGAGTTAAAAGTATACGTAAAAGATGTTGCCAATGTCTTAGGGATTTTTTTAAAAACTGTCAGTTTTAAAGGGACAAAGTTTTTTCTTTTCTCTAAATTTCTGTCTTTCATTGTAGAATAATTCCTATCTGAAAAAAGGGAAAGGAATTTACAGTGAGGACATTTATTAAAGAAAAATACTATATATAAGAAAGCATTACAGGAAGAAAATACAAGCAAAGCTCTTCAGTGAAAGAAACAAACTGAAATTGAGATGATAAAAAAAGGAGAAATGACAGGAAGAATGTAAAGACAGTGTTGAGAGATGAAACAATTTGTTTTCATCAAAGTCATAAGGAAGAAAATCACAAAGGACTACGTACGTGCCTATTCGATACCAATTTTGAAAGGGAGGATAACTGTGCTTGGGATGTTTTTCCAAATTCCAACTTCATGAGGGCTTTAGTAATGATTCAAAACTGAATTTGCACTCGGATATGGTAGATTCAGATGGCAATAGCACTTTAATTCTGTCTATACTGTAAGGACTGTTTTCCAGTTCAACCAAGATTTAAAGGCTTTCTGCTTACAACTCCAGAAATTTGTGAACATATATTTCTTACATGTTATTTGTCAAAAATATAACCCCTTATTGAAATAGCTTACACTCAAGCAAGAATAATGGCTATCTCTCAATATGTTTTAGAGCAATTTCAAAAGATAAAAAAAAACATTATAATTTAAGATCTTTATAGCTAATTTTTAACTTTTATGTTATAACATATAAAAAGAAGCTTAACTAAAAAATAAGAAAATTAGACAAAGGTATATAACATTGAGAGGAAAAGCAAGGACAAAGAGCAAATCAACAAAATGAACTATCACTCTAATGAAATCTCTCAAATTTATGAATTATTTCTAAGTTTAAAGTTTCAGAATAAATAAAATGCTTTTCATTTCCTTTTAAATTCCCTATTACTACCATAAGCTATCTGATATTTTTAATAAGTAAAAACCACCCTTATTAAACGTGTTAATATAATTCTCATTCACTACCATGTTCAGCAATTGTAGAATCATGCAAAGATTCCTGGAAGGGTGAGTCTTCCAAATTCTTTATGTTAGTTTGAAGTTCAGAATACTGTGTAGGACAGATGGGCCACTGAAAGCTGCTGGCCAACCTGGCTCTCTCCTCTCGTGCTGTAGGATCATCCCAGATGATCTGTTCACTCTGGGAGGGCTCTGTATTGATATCAGCAAGGGCTTGACGAGACTGCCTAAAGGAATACATATAGACAGTGATATTCAGACTACCTTTGCAATGGCAAAACCCATCTTGTCAAAATTCCTAACTCCCATGAAGATTAGCTCCTCTTGGAATTTAATTTCCTGAACTTGTGCTATCCAAATAGTATTAAACAAAATTTGTTCTAGTGTCTTAGGAAGAGTTAATATATGCTCTATAGGTAATTTTTAAAAAAAGCATTTTATTGAGGTGTTTAGACTCTAACATGACTGACAAGTTTCTTTTTCTTTTTTGTGGGGGAAAAAGGAACACCCCTTTCCCTGCCCCCTGGAGAATGAACCCTCTCGTGACCAAAAAAAAAACCCAATTAAACAAACAAAAGTTATATTGAAACCTGATCATGTATATAATACTTTCTGTTCTAAATGTGCCCCATTGGTAATTTTTCAGTAAATTGCAATAGTTAACTCTACCAATAATGGTATATATTCACATTATTACCATAAATTATATGAACAATAACAATTTAATGCAAGCATTTATTAAGGATCTGTGTGTCAGGTACTGTGCTAGCTGGGAGGCGGACAAAACTAAACCATTTTCTTCCCTCAAGAAGTTTACATTCTAGCAGATGAAAAAACATGTATGTGGATAAGTAAATACAAAGTAAATTTATTTTTAGGGGTAGGGAAGAGAACAGAAGAGACCACACTGATAACAACCAGGGAATGAGAAAAGGTCTCTTTCAGAAAGCGTTACTTGAGCTGAACCGTGAACCTTGAAAAGAGCCAGGGACTCCAAAGGGGAAGAAAGAGCATTTTGGGAATGGGGCGGGGGGGGCCCCAAGGGGACGGACAGGTACAGAAGAGATGGAAGTAAATTCTCACAGATGGGGTAAACTGTCAACCAGGTCAACTTGGGTAATCCACAGAACGGGTGAGGAAGAGTAACACTTATCTTAATGCTTTCTAGAGGGTCACGTAATGAGAATACTTTATCAATTAAATTGTTACAGAGAATAATAGTTAAAGTTCCTTGAGGATACAAGATAAGTTACTCATAACAAAATATACTCTAACATAGAAAGTGATTTTATTCCTATCTATACCAAATGTTGTATATTTTCCTCTTTAATTGTTGCACAGAAAGTATAATTTTCTCTAAATCTATAGGGTCTTAAATTTAAAAAACTACCATCCTATTTACTATGAGTCCTGAAAGTTTTAGTTTACCTCATAGGCATAGGAATGTTGACAAGCTATTCATTCTGACTCACCCCAACAGAATAATTATTGAATGGTATTAGAAGTAATTTTTAAACAAGCAAAGGACTTATTCAGTCATCATCATTTAGTCAATGATATGCCAATAATGACAAGATACTGGTAATGCTGACTAGAGTAAATTTTTTTCTCTAAATAATACAATGTTGAACACTAATAATAGTAAACATTTATATAATGCTTCAAGTTCTTTGTATTTAAAGGTCTTAAATTTCTATGATGCTTGCCAGCTTTTCATATGTACTCAGAACAATCCAGTGAAGTAGGTACTATTATTATCCCCATTTTGCAGATGAAACAGAGGTGAGAGATGACTTGCCTCAGGTAACAGAGCTAGTGTCTGAGGCAGTATTCTAACTCAGGTCTTTGTAACTCCAAGTACAACTCTCTATCCACAACACCATGCTGCCTTCTTAAAATGCTAACACAAACAGATGAGAAAAATCTGCGCCTCTTCCCTTCCTACATCTCCTCCCTTCGGGAGCCAGATACCTTAATGCTTCTAGGACTCGACTGCGGCTACTTCGTGCAGACCGGGTGCTATCAGGAGTTGAAGAAGAGCTGTCACAACCATTTCTGGAAAGGGAGTTCCTTTGCCCTTGGAGTTTTACTACTGATGTGGCAGACATTATTTCCTGCAGCTGCTTTTGGAAGCTCTTTCTCATTTCCAGAGTCTGTGTTAGAGCTTGAAATAACAAGAGAATCAGCACCTAAGTTCATGTTTTATTTCCTTTTTTCTTTTTCTCAAATGGGGTTTGGAATACATTTACACTCAGGCTCTGGCTAAGCACAAATTCATTTATTAAGCATTTCTTCAGCATCTACCTCATAGTACCATAGAATTAAGCCTGAATGAAACCAGGAAGATCATCCTTCCTGCCCGTTCATTTACAGATACAGAGGCTTGTCCAACTGGCTCCACACCACACCAGATTCCAAAGCAAGAATGCTGATTGCTGCAGTATGGTAATAGGTGTTGGGATACAAAGAAGCAGAAACTCTTGCCTTTCAGGGTCTTCACATCCTTTGAAGGCACATATATAACACATGTAATAATCACAACACATAATAAGGTACAGGAATTGCTCTCCTCCCTCTGAAATCTCATCCCATTTCTTCCTTCTTGGTTAAATAGGACATTTTATGTCTTCAGTTCCGTTAGGACAAGAATAATGCTACCTTTAGCATCCAGCATGGCCGCTGCTCTACTAAGAGTTGTGGAAGAACAGCATGATGAGTGAATGGATACATAAATGACAGGTTAGTCCAAATTAAAAACTGAAGTAACCCAATAATAAGTTGATGTTAGCCTATTTAAAGGCAGGTCATCAACAATAAGGATCATCACGGATATAGAGCTGCCAAGGGACTCAAGGTCATCTCATCAAACCCCCATCTTATAACTGGGGAATCTGAAGCTCCTGGAGGTGACATGAGCTGGCCAAACAAGTGGCATAGCCAGAAGCCAAGGCCTTTGACTCTAAATCCAGCACTTTGTCCATTTCTTTTTTTCCCACTGGATGGACATTTTATTTAATTTTTCTATGTCCCTAAACACTTAATTTTTCCCCCCAATCAGCAAGCTTATTTTCTCTCCCTTTTCCCATTTCACCATTACCCTTGGAGGTCGAGGGTAGTCTAATTCAATCTGTAGGCCTAGTATAGTACCATGAGGAATGAAGCACCTAAAAATGTTTATTTTTCAAAATAACTCAAATGTTTAAAAAGCATAAGTTTTGTCTTAAAGTCCTTTCCTCAAAACAACCCTGTGAGGCAGGTAGTACAAGGAGTATTATCCCTATTTTACAGATGAAGAAACAGGCACTGAGAGGTTAAGTGACTTGCCCATGGAAATAAAGTTAGTTCCTTAAAGTGGCATTTGAACCTATACCCTTGGTACATATTAGGCCAAAGGTCTGCAGATATATTTGGCAATGTGAAGAGAAGATGGCCTTTATTCACTCATGGGAAGAGGGCATTTTGAATTAAATATTTATATCATCCTTTACGTTGCTCTAATATTTCAAGGATCTCTGCTTTTCTCTAAGTATTCCCTTCAACAACATAAACCATGGGCAGTCTTTTAAAAGCTACTGCAGCCAAAAAATTCATTATCTGGCAGACATACTGGTAATTCTTTACATAAAAACAATATAAAAATTTTACCTCCTTTGGGAATATTTGGTATTTCTCCATTTGTACTTGCCACTTCCTTCTGATCAATGGTCATATCTTCATCATTTCCTTCCAAAGATAAATGAAGAAGAGGCTATTGGGGGAAAAAATGCAATTTCTCAAAAGAGACCATTATTGTATATATCTTTTGTACACTGCATTATACATTCATCCTAGGTGTTAAGTGTGTAGTCTATATTAAATACCTCCTCCTCATCTTTGGCCATTTTACTTGTTGATGGAGACTGACTGCTACACAATCTGTTGTCTGGCACTGCACTTATATCCAGGCTCATTTTTGGATTGTAAGTATGTGGATAGAGAGATTCAGGAAGACGCCTGTATTCTCGAGCACTCTGCAACATAAACACAGTCTTAATAATACTAAAAAATTATAACAGACCCGCAATGTTATAGAAGATAATATCCTTATCTAAATACTTCACATCTAAGATTAGAACAAAAAACTTCTACAAGCCTATGGTCTTGAAAGCTTACGTGAAAATTTCTCCATGATGAAAGCAAATTTAATTGTTCTCTTTTTTTTAAAGGGAAAAGTATCCACTGAAGTACTAAATCTAATTCCATTATTATGTTACTGTCACTGGCACAGGAGTGCTTCTCTATATCAAACTAATACATTGAACCAATTCTCAACAAACTATTAAGAAATAAACTGTTTTTTTCATCTGTGCAGCTTTTAACTTGTGAGAAGAACCTCAAGTAAAAGGGAATCTACCAACGAAGAACTAAGAAATAAGGTGTAAGCTTATGATTCAATTCAATGAAAGAATATAGTGATTAATAACCATAATTAAGATACTTATTTAGCATTTATTATGTGCCAAGCACTGTGTTATAGTGCTAGATGAGCTTCAAAACTTAGATAAGAACATGGTTCCTATTTTCCCAGAGTTTACAGTCTACCATAAATACTATGATATGTTATAATATAAAAGTACGAAGGGAGGCTTATACCAAGGAGGAAGATTCGGAAAGGCATGTCTAGCATTTGAGTCAGCTTTGAGGAGTTAATAATTTAATAGGGAGAAGCTGTTTACTCCAAACATGGAAAACAGCATGTCTAGCTGAACTATAGAATTAAAGGCAGAGAATATGACATCAGGCAAGAAAACTACGGCAATGTCGGATTGTGGGGACATTAAATGTAGGCAAAAGAGCATGTATTTAATCTCAGAGATGCTCAGAGTCGGAGAACTCAAATTCCAACAAACTGTCCTCCCCCTACAATACTACCCTACCCTTTCCCTGAAGTAATCTAGCCTTTGCTTAAAGACCTCAACAAGACTGGAAAATTCCCATTACATTGAGTTTCTTGAGAACGAGAACTGGTTTTTTGCCTTTCTTTGATTCTCTAGCAGTGTCTGGCACATAGTAGGCACTTAATAAATGGCTATTAACTGATGACTGACAGGGAGGACTCTTTACCTTCTTAGGCAGACCAACTGATTTCTGAGTAGCCCTGTTAGAAAACTTTTTTCTCACATCAGACCTTAAATTTGCCTCTCTGAAACTTCTATCCTTTACTTGGAAGAAAATGGCGAATGCCTGACTTTTGTGCACATAAGGTGAATTTATTAGTGAAAAAAAGGATGGACTGAAGACTCAGGAAAACTTGTGAAGAGTTTATTACCATACTTCAGGTCAGTGGTCAAATCTGTAGTAGGGTGGGGGCGATACGGATAAAAAAGGAGGAGAAAGCGGTGAGGGATGTTGTAGAACGAAAAATGCCTGTTTAAGGGAAGGGAAGGCAAAGCGAGGGAAGAGTCAAGGAGGACACCAAAGCTGCAGACAAGGGACAATCAGGGGTACAGCAGGACTGGGGGAAAGGTAAGCTTTTTGGGGACCAGAGTTTTAAAATGTCACAGAATTACTTACGCTAATCAAAAAGTCTGGTCATCAAACATGTTTCTATTTAGCTGAAGTTTGCTGTTACTTCAGAACAAGTTTTGTTTATATTTTTGTTTGACTCAAAGGGAGAAAAAACATTAACCTACCTCTAAAAGCCAGTGCTCTGACACAACGTATACCCCTCTTTCTTTAACAGCCTTATACTCCCGATTAGTGTCATTTGGCCGCCCTTGGTAGATGAAATGAGTCACCGTTTCGTCAAAACTCCATCTACAATACAAGCAAATGAAATGTAACTCAAAGAAGATACATAAACCAGTTTAATGCTGCTGCTGCTAGTAATATGGGGATACTTTTACATTCCAGAAACAAAGAAAACTTAAAACTGAAGGACTATATAAGAAACAGTCTCTATAAACAACTTACATGAACTGACTGCCACTCTCTTTTAACTTCTGACCTGAGGAAAAATATTTTCCAAGTGTAGCAGATCTACTTATAAAAAGTCCAAATATATCAAAGAAAAAAGAAGGGAACATTAAAATTATTCAAAACAAGACAATTTTTGTTCTTCGTGGATGCCTAATAATAAAAATTTCCTTCATTTCCCTTAGCTCTAAGTTTAAAAGTTACAAGATTCTCCCTATAACTTCCGTCATAAGATATCTGCATATTGACAAGGTCTTTACTATTAAGGTGAAAAAGCAAATTTAAATTGGTCATATGAGTAACCAAAGCAAAAGAACAGAGTTTGTGTTTTGTGATTATCTGGAAAATTTACCTCAACCTCTCACCCTACCACTGCAATAAAAAGGCTGTGAAATCTCTTGTTTTAAAGTAGAGATAACTTTCCCAAACAGGTGAAACTGTTCCACATGCCTGGAAAGCACTCTCTCCTTATCTCTACTTCCTAGAGTCCCTCTCTTTCTTTTGGAAATAGTTCACTCAATGTCTTCTTTATGAA
Source organism: Pseudochirops cupreus (assembly GCA_028627135.1). Taxonomy (NCBI): domain Eukaryota; kingdom Metazoa; phylum Chordata; class Mammalia; order Diprotodontia; family Pseudocheiridae; genus Pseudochirops; species Pseudochirops cupreus. The sequence goes on along the minus strand of CM053581.1, from coordinate 551,912,644 downwards.
GTCCGTTCCTGGTTCCCCAACTGCTAATGTTCTTTAACTACTTTGTATATATTCATATTTATTAACTTTATATTTATGCTATATATGTTTTAATATATAGCTCTCGTCTCCTCCCCTAGAACCTAAGCTCCTTGCAAGTAGAAACTGTTTCATTTTTTTGTATTTGTAAGCCCAGCAGCATATTTTAGACACTTAACACTTGCAGATTTGATGGAGTGGTTCAAACATCCCCTTGCCTCAAGACAAGGGTTTCGAGCAGATCATCTCTTAAAGCCTCTTCAAATCTATGCTTCTAAAACGCTAAACACTACAGAATGTTGGAGAGGCAGGGATAGATTCAGACACGATTCTGACTCTTTTAAATGAGTAAACTGCCATTTTGGGAACTCATAATCAATTTTCATTAAAGGCTTTTTATCCCTATTTCTATTTAGATATTTCTAAGGCTAAGGAAAAACATGATATTGAGTATGACAAAAGCTACTTCAAGAAAACAGGGGACCAAGATGGTGAAGTAGAAGGAAATAGTAGAGATCAGCTGTCCCACCATTACACAAGACTACTACTAAAAAATTCATCCCTTAGATAATCAGGAAATAAAATCTAGATCCCTTTAGGGATGAAAGTGAAATGTTTCAGACTCAACATAAAAGTGAAAGTAAAGTAATTTCTCACTGGTCTCAGCAGGAAGAAATTCTTAAAATTGAAACCAACAGACTTCAGGGCTAAAATTAGAACAAACAACCCCCAAAACCTAGGCACTAAGGAAGAAATCCACCTTGGCATAGGAAAAAACAAAACAAAATCCCAAAAACCAAACTTCTGTTCTGGCTGATAACTAAAAAAGATTACAAAAAGGACATCAACTTCTTTCCTCCTCCAGAAAAAGACCTCCACTAGGCCTTTCCCATCAGAGAGGACAGCATCCCTAGCTTTGACTGAAGATTAAAGAAAAGGCTTCCCTTTCCTCTTTCTCCTCATCCAAAGGAAAGGGTTTCAACTAAAACTAATGACAGTAGAGTATCTATGGGGAAGAAAAAGGCCTAAAGACCGTAAGGGAAGGAAAAGTCCTCAACTTCACTTGATCCTCAGAGTAGAGGAGACCTAGAATTCAAATCCTAAGGTATAAAAACAAAAATGAGTAAAGAAAAAAAAGGATTTAACATCAGACAAAGGATTAAATTTGTGTATGACTATAATAGAAAATAATTTGTACTGACCCTCAGGGTTGCAAAGACAGAAAAAGGAGTTTGTAAAAGGGTTGCTGATGAAATGCAACACTGTTTGTATAGTATAGAACTCTGGATGTTCTCAAAAACAGAATATCTTCAGGGGAAGAAAAGGACTTAAGTTGTTATTTTGTCAACCAGGGAACAATGTTTGGTAAAGAAAAGAAGCCAGAGTTATTTGATCAAACGTACGAAAATTGGGGCAATTCAGAGGAAATTTTGCAGTCTCTTGCAGGTTGCCTATGCATGCACATTCAAAGTGATTCTTACTACAAAATTCCTTAATAAAACTTTTATCTTTTCTCTTCACTTCATCTTTCCCATTAAATCTCCCTTTTCTTAAATTTTCCTATTTTTGTTGAAGGCAACACCAATTCAGGTTTCTGACCCATCCACAGAGATGACTAAGATATAAACTTGGAAGAGGATAGTAAATAGTAACTAAAAAGTATCTATAATCAGAACCTCAAAGAAAAGAAAAAAACAGTGCACTCACAAGAACAGCTTAAGTTTCTGGAGAACTGATGAAGGAAACTACTAAAAAGTATAAAAGAAATGAAAGCTATGGAGGAGATAATTGGCACATGACCAACAGCCTAACAGATGAGCTGGTATAGAATCTTACCCTAGTGACAAATTCCCTAAGAATCAGAACGGTCCAAACGGAAATGAATGACTTCAGGAGACAAGAACCGTTAAACCCAAGTCAAAAGAAGGATGGAACAGAGGGAAAGGTAAGGCCTCTTACATCAAAAACAATCGATCTGGAGAACAGATCAAGGAGGACTCAAGAATCGCAGAAGTGCCCGAACCCTGTGACCAAAAAAAGAACCAGAGTGTCATCTGTTAAGAAATCTTTAAAGAACACTGCTCAGAAATATTAAAACAAGGGGCAATGTAAAAAGAGAAAGAATCCGATATCTCCTGAAAGAAACCTCGAAATAAAAACCACTGACATGAAAACCCCCAGCAACATCGTTGCCAAAGCCTTAAAGGTTCCGATGAAGCGCTCAGGGGAGCAGAAGGAAGAGCCGGCAGCTCGCTAGGCAGCAGGGTGAAGGAGCGCGAGAAGTCCTCCTGGGTAACACTCACCTCGCTAAGGCGGAAGAGTGGAGGAGTGGCGGTGCCTTCAAGAAAAGCAGGGAAATCTGGAAAAGAGGAGACTTACTGGGGAAAGACAATCAGTTCAGTTTTGAGTATCTGAGGTTTAAGATGTCCCTTGGACATCCAGCCTCACATGTCCAAAAGGCGACTGGCAATGTCAGACCGAAACTCAGGGGAAAGACCTGGAGTATGTATGAAGAGATGACCATTAAACACATGGGACTTATTAAGTTGCTGAGAACGAGAGTAAAAGGAGATGAGAAGAGTGTCTGGAACAGGAAAAGATGAACACCTACAGCTATGGCTGATCAATCAATCAGCTAAGGAGCCTGAAGGGAACCTCCAAGAGAGCAATGTCATGAGACATCTAGCGAAAGACAGTGGATAACAGCATAAAATGACGCAGATACAGCAAAAAGGGTTACAACTGAGAAAAGGCCATAAGATATGGCAAGTAAGAGATCACAGGTCACTTTGATGAAGTCAGAAACTGACTGCAGAGCGGTGAGGAGTAAGGAGAGCAAGCGGAGGATGACAACTTGAGGGAGGTAACAGGGTTCAGTGAAGGCCGCCTAAGGGTGGAGGAGATTTGGGCATATTTGAAGACAGTAGGAAAGGAAGAAGTTGATAGGGAGAGGTTAAGGATTTGAAGAATGAGGAGAGGTGATGGAGGATGCAATCTGTTAAAGAAGACAGGAGGGCATGGAATACATTATTAAATAAACACAAACCTGTAATCTGCTCCGAGGGATGCTGCAATAGTATTAAGTTCACTCTGTTTCTTACTGAGTTTTTTACTAACACATATAACTACATTGTGAAGTGGTTTGGGGTCTTCCTCCTGTATGTAGGAAAAAAAATAGATCAACCACAAATAATGTTTCAAATCACATTATTATGTAACACCCCTTCTACTGTTAAGTGACCCAATTCTACCTTTTCTGCTTGGGCATCTTTTACCACAGGGCTGGCAGTAAGAGCTACTGTGCGGCGAGTGCTATTTGCCAGTGCAAGTTTCAAGTTTTTGCCAATGACTTCAGAAAGGGGGGTACTCATTCTTCTGTGTCGTTGACTGGAACCTAATGGAGTTTCCAAGGCTGCCAGTGCATCCTATTGATAAAGGAAACAGATTTACTTAGCTATATCATTACCTGGTGATTTTATATCCCAAATTTTTTACTTAGCTTGAAATAAATATATATTGCATATATGACAGCGGGGGAAAAAATTTGGATTTTATGGCAGTCTTGTTTCAAGTACTATAGCAGATTGTTTAAAAACCAAGCCTTCTTGGCAGACTTCGGAAAAACCTGGAAAGACCTATATGAACTGATGCTGAGTGAGGGGAGCAGAACCAGGAGAACATGGTACACAGTTATAGCCACATTATACAATGACTAACTTTGATAGACTTGGCTCTTCTCAGCAATGCAAGGTTCTAAGACAACTCTAAAAAGTTCATGATGGAAAATGCTATATACATTTAAGAGAAAGAATTATGGAGTCTGAATGCAGATCAAAGCAAACTATTTGCTCTCTTTTTTTACTTTGTTTCTTCTTTCTTGTGGTTCATTCCATTGGTTATAACTCTTCATTACAACATGACTAATGTGAAAATATGTTTAATATGAATGTATATGTAGAACTTATATCAGATTGTATGCCATCTTGGAGAGTGGGAGAAAATTTAACACTCAAAAGCTTTGTAGAACTGAATGTTGTAAATTAAAAATAAATAAAATTTTCAAAAATGACAAAAAAAACCAAACCTGCTTAAAAATTTTTAAACTCCTCAAAAAAAAAAAACCCCAAAAACAAAAAACCTTTTACTTTAAAAAAAAATCAAGCCTGCAAAAATTTTACTAGGCTCTGTCATATTTATTCACCAGGGTGCCAGAATGAAGTAACTGAAATAGGAAATATGTAATCATCACTTACTTACTTACTGCATGAATTAATATAAATCCCATTAGCCAAAAGAACTATAAGAGTGTAGTTCACAGTGTATCTTCATCACAACCACCTTTGCAGTAGAGCAGAGTTATCCTCATCTTCGTTGAAACAGGCTCAGAGAAGTCAAATGACTTACACATGGCCTCACAGCTCGTAAATATGTCAGCATTTTTAAACCCTGGTCTCAGGCTAGATTATACCATCAAGTTGCCTACTTTTTAATGTATTAAGAAAAGTATACATATAAAAAAATGGAAGGATGAATACAATAAGAATAACCACAACTCATATTCAGACTGTGCTTGAAGGTTCATGAAAGAACTGGTGGTATAGGCAAGGGGGTACAGAAACCAATCTGACCCTACAGGAAAATAGAAGGGTAAGGGGAGAAGAGAAGGGAGCGGGGGGACAAAAGAAGGGAGGGCACCCTGAAGGAAGGGATGAGCAGAATGCATGCCTTCCTGGGGTCAGGGGAAGGGGACAGATGGGGAGAAAATTTGGAACTCATTTGTGAGTTTGTGGAAGTGAATGTTGCAAACTAAAAATAAATAATTACAAAGGAGAACTGGTTGTCTAAGTATTATTATCCTCATTTTACAGAGGAGGAAACCGAGGCTCAGAGATGTTATTTCCTTGTCTGTGGTTTCACGGTTAGTAAGAAGTAGAGTTGGGATTCCAACCCCGGTCTCCTGAACCCACATAAAGCACTCTTTTCACTGTTATTTATCATAAAGGCAGGTATGATGCACAAGGTGGGTAAACGGAAAGACGGCATAGTTTAAAACAAACAACAGAAAGGAGACAGAATGACTCCTGTTTTGTCTACTACACAGGACGGATACTGTGTAGAGAACTGATGAGAAACCAAGACAGAGAGGTGGCAAGAAAACACGAGACCCCCCTCCATGTCAGGTAAGCCACATGCCAAAGCCCCTCCGGGAGCTACTGTTGCCCAACAGTGCCCAGCACAGAGGAGGCTCTGACTGGTGCTGACTGACAGGATTTGTAGATGTGACCACTGACCTGCTGGTCATCTCTAATAAGTCTTGGAGAAAAGGAGAATAATTCCAAGACCCAAAAGGGAAGAAAATGGCACATTTAAAATCCGGATAAATATGCTTGATGTCACTGAAAATGTATATGAAACAGATAAGAGGTCATCACAAAGAACAAGCACAATAGCTCACTTTGAACGGGTCATACCAAAATAAATTTCCCTTTTATTTAGTGTCCCTGGACTACAGATTGGAAGAAATCACAGTTGAAGGATTTCTTAATTTCAGCAAAGCACCTGACAATTTCTTATAATATTCTTTAGGCTGCTTGTGAATATAGGCCATCTCCAACTGGGAAATATTCCTTAAGTGCTCATCTAGATTTAATTACTTATTTGGATAGGAAAAAGCACTCCAAATTACAATGTTAGAAACAGTGGCTAGGGTCCTAAAATCAATCCTCTTAAAGTCTATTTAATGCATTACTATTTCTGAAGGATATCAGTGGTAGAGAACCTAACCACCATATGCAAGAATGATTCTTTAGGTAAAAACATTTAGAATTCAAATGTGCAATTCCAGTAACAAGGGTTAGATCTCTCTCTATTCTTGGTTTTAGGGATAGGGACTGACTACGTAGTTGGGTGAATTCCTAACTGTCTGAACATACATGCCAAGACAAGGCAATTTGCGTGCCCCAGGTTGTTAGGTTTGAAAATTGTGGCCTTATGTATTATAGTCCATTGGAAGCTTTAGGCCATCATTCCAGCACATGTGAGCTGACTTCTAAACTAAATACTGACGGACTTCGGAGAATGGAGTTTTTTGACATTAAAAATTTTTTTTACAACAACAAGTAAATATTCCTTGTTGTGTTCTTCTTAATGCTATCCCCTAAGAAGCAGATATCTTTAGGACCAGTTTTTTCTTAAAGAATGATAATCAGGGGGTGGAGCCAAGATGACGGCGTAGCAGCAGCAACGTATCGCAGCTCTCACATAGCCACCCCAAAATACCCATGAAATAGGACTCTAAACCAATCCTAGAACTCCACAACGCACACAAAGATACTTCCCACTAAAGTCAGCTCGGCTACAAGGAACCATATCAGCACTGAGAACCGAAACCAGCCTCGCCTGAAGCCGGGGCTGTGCCCCAGGGGCGGCTGGATGGGAGGAGCGGAGAAGCCTCAGGTAAGTGGATTAGCAGCAGCTGCGAGCAGCTCAGTGGGGTTGCGAATCTAGGAGAGTTAAGCAGTCTGGCGGGAAGGCCTCCAGAGCGGAAAAGCGAAAGGCAGAGGTTTTGCACCCGCCTCCGCGTTGCAGCTTCCCGCCCGTGGCCTGCAGACAGCAGGGGGACTAAGCGATTTTTCTGAGGCCAGTGCTGTCGCGTTGAGCGGCCTGGATCCAGATCGCTGTCTTGGGCCTCGGTCCTGGAGTCTTCATTATCCACTCTGCCAGAAGTAAATAGGAAGAGTCCCAGCATCTTCCTGAGAGCTACGGCAGCCGGGAGGACCCCAGCGATTTGGGACAGACCTTTCCCTTCTGCAAGCAGAGCCCCACAGAGATTTAAAAAAAAAATCACGGACTGAACAACCACGAGTAAGAATAAGCATAAGAAGCAAAG
>CM053581.1:551886371-551905237 GCA_028627135.1 Pseudochirops cupreus | reverse complement strand
AACAAAATAAAAATGTAAGCTTCCTGAGGTCTGAGACTGTTTTCAATCATTCTTCCCAATCCCTCCTCTTTTTTTCTTCAAATTTTGTTTCCACATCTTTCTCAAATCTAATTAATGTTTCCTTGCTTCCTTTCCCATATAAATTCTTCCATTCATCTATCTCCCCTTTAAGTAACTATATTTTTCTGAACAAATATAGGAAGGAGGCAAGGAAAGAGGTTGCTGGATGCATTGACAAATCAAAGGGGGCAGTCCCCTTAGTAAGTATGGATACAGAGATCCAAATGCAAAAGGTAAACAATGAATTGTCCATTTGTAAGTCTCATCTCATACAGCAGTTGTGGGGTGAGGTGGAAACCAGGGACAAATCATCCAATGCAGTTTTTTGGAATGGATGCTAGTTCAAGCTATTTTCAGCAGAGCACATTCTAGTAGAAATCCTCTTTCTTGTGTCCATTCTCCTACAAAACTGATCTTAACAAAATCTGAAATTACCATTCAACCCGTATAACCTTATTATTCTTATATAAGACTATGCTATTTCTTCTATTTTGTAATTCAAATACAGAAAAATGAATACAATTAGAGAATGATACTTATAATTCCTTTTCTTCTACCCCCTCCCAAGTTTCTAAGAGTCAATTTCCTCCTTCTTGGTACTCCACTACCATATGTCAAACGATCAAATCTTGTATGATTTTCAAAATCTCTCCAACAAGTAAGAGTTCCCCTGAGAACGTTCTAAACATCACAAACTATGAACTTTCTCCTCCCCAACAATCAGACTATATACATAGACTGCGTGCATCTCTTTCTCTAACACCCAAAAGGTCTTTCTTTTATCTTTTATCACCAACCTTCTTGGAGCATTTGTTACATTTACTCATCTAAAGCCAGACCCTGCTCCACTCCACTTTCTCTTACTGCTTTTTTCCACTATTTTCACAGGAACCGTTTTTCCTCTTATTGTTCAAGTCTGCTCCTCCCAAATATCTTTTACAGACCAAATCCTCTATTTCTTTCAAATACCACTTAGCTCTGGTCTCTCCTCCTCAACACCTCTTACTGCATCTGAATCCTATCTCACAACCTTCCTTCTCTCACCATAAAACACTCTAAGTCTTTGGGTACCACAGAACACCCAGTATGTTTTTCCATTAATACAAAAACAAATTCCACAGGCTACCTCCTTTTAAGAAAATTGTAGTGAAATTCTTTTCCCCAAACTAAAGATGTTTCTAATTTAGTTTCAATAACTAATAGAATAACAGCTAGGTCTTTAATCAGTTGTACCAATACCCAATTATTCTTACATCCTTTTGAGGCATGTAAGGACCTTATTTCATAGTCATATGTCCCTCAGACACACTTTATTACAAAAACTCTAATGTATTCCCAACCTGTTTGCATCCTTGTTTCGCAAACTTCCTTTCTCTTTATCTAATTATTCCCATAACATTTAGAAAGAATGTTCTATTCCAGAGATTTAATCTTTCACATGAAACTAATATGGGACGACTACCCATTCAGAACAAAATATCAAGATCTCACATACTTACATTGTACTTTTTTCTTTTACTGACTAATTGCTCTGATCATAGAAATTTGCTATAGAAGGAAAATAGGCAGGTGCATGCATCATACCAAATATGACAGGGCAAAACATCCTTGACTGTTTGAATTCAGATGAGTCACAATTCTCCAACCATGCAGTATCATAGCCAGACTCATGAACAGTAAGGTGAAAAACATTCCTTTTCAAAGGCATACCATGGGGAAACTGAGCCAGAAAGATCCCATCCTAGACTGAAGCTAAGACTGTCCTCTGGGTTTTTTCCCAGATGCAGACCCCTACCTGTTAACAGTACAGAATCACATTCCCTCTACGTAACTTGTGGCATCTCTCTCAGACACAGATTTAAGGCAGACAACCATACACCGAAATTCAACTTAAAACAAAATTAGTTATGGTCCCAAGAGCCTTTTACCTTAAATTAGCAAATTTCACTAATCACAGTTTAGAGCCAGTTACCATTATTTTTATTCTCTTGGGGTCATACAATTAATAAATTTCTTAATACCAAATAACAATATGTATTTTTTAATTATATAAATATACATTTCTAAGTTCAATACCCTTGGCCTTTTAAAAAGAAAATCCATATATTCATATACTCTCCTGACATTTCAGTTGATATTCATGTTCACATTTTCCTGGGAACGTTTTACAAACAGTCTGAAATCACCTGTTACAATCAGGTCAGTTTAAAATGTGCTGGGCCAATATTCTAACTGCTTCTTCTGGCCTAGGCAAAAAGGAAGCCTCAGGAACTTGAATTGATGCTGACAAGTATGGTCAGCTTCCCCTCCTAGCAGACACCTCTGGAGCTTGATAATTAAAAATCATAATAATCAATATCTTTACCATAGCCAATGCCCACATTTGATTCAATATCTCCCCCCTCCTCCCCCCCCCGGATCCATCACAAAAGGTGGATGTGGACTTAATTCCTTCTAACTTTCTATAACTTTGTTTACTGGTTTTCAAATCAGACTAGAAATTCTCATTTTTAACCCCTTCTACTTAAAGCAAAATCACATTTTCTCACACCCTCTTATCATTCTTAAACCATCTGAAGCTGGCACAAGGATGGCCAGAACAACAATCTGCAGGATGAAGGAATGGCTGAGAGCACATGAGTTCCCTGTTGCCCACCATCATCTCTCTCCAAATCAAAAGTCTAAAAAAAAAAACCAACAATATCACAGAGAGAGGTTGATCAACAGTGTCAAAGGCTACATAGAAGTCAAGGAGAATGATTACTGAGAAAAGGCCACTGATTTTGGCCTTTACTATCTCAAGGACCACAGCAGCCATCCCAAACTTTTCATTCCTTCTCCTATCTCTGATGGCACCTTCTCCCCTCTCATATTCTCAGTTGGGGATCTTGCCTTCAACAAAAAAAATGAAATCATTCACCTAAAAAAGCTCCTACTTTTTACCTCCTCACCTCACTCACTTCCCCCACCTTCTCCTTTTCCCATTTTTTTTCCTTCCACAATCTGGTTTTTGATCATTCAATGGAAACTAATCTCTCACAAGATACCCATGATCTCTTGATTTTTGAACTGAAAAGTCTTAATAGTTATCCTTCTTGCCCCCTCTGTATCCTATCACTGCTGACCACCCTCTCCTCCTGGATACTTTATCTTCTGCAGGTTTTCACTACACTGCTCATTCTCCTAGTTTTCTTCTACCTGACTACCTTTTCATCTCCTTCCCTGGCTCTTCACTCAGGTTATGTCTAATAACAACGGGTATTCTCCAAGTCTCTGTCCTGGGCCCTCTTCACCCTCTAGACCAGCGGTTCTCAACCTGTGGGTCGCAAAACCTTTGGGGGTCAAACGACCCTTTCCCAGGGGTCACAGGGGTCGCCTAAGACCATCCCAAAACACCTATTTCTGATGGTCATAGGAACCAAGACACCGCTCCTCTATCCATCTCCAGGCGGGTCTGCCCACATGCAGATATTAAAGTATTAAAGGGTCACAGCATTAGGAAGGTTGAGAACCACTGTTCTAGACCTTTTCACTTGGCCATATCTTATTCACTCAATTATAATCTTTTTCGGACCTATTCATCCAGTCCTAACTTCTCTTCTGACCTCCAGGTCAGAATCACCAATGCCTTATTAAACATCTTGAACTAGATGCTTCATAGAAAACTTAAACTCTACATGTCTAGTACATAACACAGTATTTTTTTCCACAAAACCCTCCCCTCATCCAAACTTGCCTGTTAGGAATGGTTCCACCATCTTCCCCATTACCTAGACTTCTCACTTGAATTCATCCCACATAACCAACTTGTGGTCCCATTCTTTCATCCCTCACAACTTCTCTCACATCCTCTTCTCTGCACTCACACAGCTGACACCTGATACCCTTGTCACCTCCCATTTACACGTACATCTGTATCTTGTATGTACGTTATCTGCATGTTGTCTCCCCCATTAGACTGTGAGCTCCTTGAGGGCAGGAGCTGTGATTTTGTCTTCCTTTGTATCCCTAGCACTTAGTGCAGTGCATGGCACATAGTAAGTGATTATTAAATACTTGCTGTTTGGTTGACTCAAAAGTCACAAATACAAGGCTAATGAATATCAAAATTCACTAGATATCATAACAGTTAATTAATTTACAGACATACCCGACAGCCATCTAGTAAATCCTCAGGTGCTTGAAATGCGCTGATATCCAGATTTTGTAGATTTTCAAGCAGAGACCCCAATTTGTTGTTCATAACTGAATTATGTGTAGACTCATTAATGCAACTTGAACTGATGTTAGATATGTGACTGACATCTGAAAGAGTACGACCTACACATCAAAATGTAATGAAGACAAGCATTCATAAATGAAGATAAAAAAATCAGGTCCTCAATGATTATGTTTTCCCCCACTGAACTTGATTTTGCAATCGAAAAGGATTTTTATTTTTCAATAAGATTCAGCATTTTAGCTAGAAGACAAAATATGAAAAGAAAAAACTAAATGGGTTATACTATAGAAAGCTAATTTCATTTAAAAGACATTATTTAGAATTCTCTCATGCCCTATAACAGAATTTACTCCCTTCCCCCCAAATCTGCAAGTGCTAGGTTTAAGGCCTTAAAATATCTTGGAATTTAAAAAATTCCAACTTTTAAGATATGGTACTCTATCAAACATAACTATTTTAAACATAACAACAAATAGGAAGATAATAGAAACTAGAGTGACACATAACAAATTAAACTAAATGAACTTCAAAAAAGATTTGAGTGTTGGGTTTTTTATTTGGAGAGGGAAAGGCAGGGCAATTGGGGTTAAGTGACTTGCCCGAGGTCATACGGCTACTAAGTGCTAAGTGTCTGAGGCTAAATTTGAATTCAGGTCCTCCTGATTCCAGGGCCGGTGCTCTATTCACCGAGCCACCTAGCTGCCCCAAAGATGTGAGTTTTTAAAGAATTCACTGTTTATTTTTGTCAGTTGCTCAAGTTGATTTCCTCAGCCTTCCCACAGACCAACAGTGGTACAACAAACTTGGCCATCATACTTCATAAAAAGAGCTAAGGCCTGAATAGCTCTGCTGACAGCTCCCACTACAAACGAAAGAACAGCATGTCCAATTTTCTAGTAAGAAACATCTTAACAAATACTAACAAAAACAAATCCTTCCATTAAAGTAAACTAACCAATGCAGGGAAAACTGCTTCACTAAGTCGCGGTTCGGGACTTACCACTAGCTTCCCTGTTCCGGCCATTAGGAGTAGAAGTACCTGGTGCGCTCTTTGCTTCCGGTCTAGGCTCCGCCTTGTACTTGGCTTCATCCTGACAGAAGCCTTTCTCAATACTGTGAAAAAACCACTCAACTGTCACACAGTGTACATTCCATCTCTTGGCACATTCATATTTCTGACCTACCGTGTGCGATAAGAAAAAAACGCAGGCTGTCAAACATGTCCTTTACAGAATTCTTTAAGTTCTCAAGAATGGGGATAAAAATCTGAATTAAAACCACAACAATAAAAAATACTATGACACAGAGACAGTAATTTTAACACTGATAATGTTTGGTTTGAATTCTAACTTTATAATGTACAAACATTTATATACATGAGAGAAAGTATATTTATGTCAAAGTGCAAAAGTAACAAAACCCAGTATTCAAAAAGCAAAATTATTCTAATATCAAGCTGTTTCACACTGGGATCAATCTTATACATAACTGTTCTTCTCTCCAAGCATTTTAATTCTTTATTTATTCAGTGCACTTGATACTACGGATGCAGAGAAAACAGGATCGAGCGGAAGAACAAAATGATCAAATTAGAATTCCACTTCTGGTATTCTTGAAAACCAGGAGTTCCTGAATGTCCTACAGCATTAGCAAACTGAATAATAATCCAATTACAATCTTTACATTGTACTCATTTCTTATTTAGCTTTACATTCATGGTCCTGAATGAGCACATCTCTTCTGCTGACGCAGTTCAGCAAACAGAAGCAAATAAAAAGAAAGCACAGCAGAAAGTCTCTCAAGTCCATTTGTATAGATACTAAAGAGCTCAGAAGCCATTTGCTGGAATGCCACATACAGATCTTTATCTTGGCGAGAAGTTGCACAAGGAAAGAAAAGAGCATGGACTAGGAGTCATAAACATGAGGTGTGGATTCAGGATTTGTGACCCTCACTCTTGGTGCTGACCCCAGGCAAGTCATTTAACTTTTCTGAACTTCAATGTCATCATCTCTAAAAAGTGTGTAAGAACACTCATACTATCTACCTGGGAGGACTGTCAACTCTGACACGAACGTGAGAACCTATTTGGCAAAATACTAGAGAGCCCAAGTCATCTCATCACATTTTTTTCAGATTCTTTGCTATCAACAGCATATCCTCCACGGACTTCCTCTGGTCCCTGGCTCATCGTTCTTGGGAAGAACCCATGCATACAAAACAAGTAGCCTACCCAATCATTCAGTGACTGGACTGACTCTTAAAGCAGAACAAGGATTAATTGTCCAATTTAGTAAAGCAACCAGTGGCCTAGAATAACAGAAAATTAGCCAGTTTAGTTTTGGGAAAAAATAACAACAACAAATAACCATCTAGTAACACAGAGAACCACAATTTTTGGTAAAGGACTGAAAATACTACCTGATGGTTATTAATATCACTGGTGGCATGATAATGTATTACAAAGGAAACTTTCAAGCAAACCATGTACCCCCTATGGTTTTTAACAAAGAAACAAACAAAAAAACACCATTAAGAGAAATCATTTGTTGTCTTGCACTTTTTAGTGATGTCTGATTCTTTGTGACCCCTTATGGGGTTTTCTTTGCAAAGATACTGGAATGGTTTAGGATTTTCTTCTCCAGTTCATTTTACAGATAAGGAACCTGTGGCAAAAAGGGTTAACTGGTTTGCCCAGGGTCACACAGCTAGTAAGTGTCTGAGGCCTGATTTGAACTCAAGAAAATGAGTCTATCCACTGTGCCACCTGGCTGCTCACAAAGCACAGGTGGCTTTGAACTCAGGTATTCCTAACTTTAGGCCCAGCACTTTATCCACTGCACCATCTAACTGCCCTCAATCAACATCAGTAGCAACAGTTATAGAGTTTACCTTCCTAAAAACATTTTTACCTTTTGGTTCATGAACAATGAGGTGTGTACATTCATTCATTTTCAGCTGTCCCATATATCGACCTCCATTCTCAACAGTGAGTCGCTGAACTGCCCTTCTATCCAAGCTACATAAACCAGTCACACAGATAGTACAGCCAAAAAATAGAGGGCATTTGAAATCTTCCACATTTATATCTGTTAATTGTGTCATACACCTGGGGAAAATCAAAATAGCAGAAGGAAAGCATTTACTGTACAATAAAAATTAACAAAGAAAAAAAACCCCTCAAAATCTGGGTTATGACAAATTTTACTTGTGCTAAAAGAAGTTTATATTTCATCCATTATTTTCTCATATTTTAGGTTTACTGCAACATATTCAAAGTCATAAAAGTGGGCTGACTTTAAAAAATCTGAATCCAAATTTTCTTAAAAAAAAGAAAAAAATGATTGTTACCCTCTACAACCTGTCTGTAAATAGATCATCTAAAAATCCCCAATCTCACCCCAAAGTGTTTTTATCCAAAGTTTTAAGTCACAAGCTTCAACTTAAAAGCTTGAAATTACTCTCAAGTATCTCTCTTTTGATGATAGCTTTGCAAACAGTTATTCTGTTAGGAATGCTATGGCCAATTCTGAAGGGCAATTTATGTTCAACATAGCCTACTCTCTCTTTGAACCTGATATACATGTGGGCAATTCTAGGGATAGACTAATTCACAGCAAACTAAATGGGGAGGTAGCAGGGGTAATCTAATACAACCTCCTTATTTTACTGATCTGGAATGGAGAGTCCCAGAGGGGTGAATTGACTAACCCAACATTCCAATTAACAGAGGTGGCTCTGATCCCAAACTCAATACTCTTTCCAAATCACACTGCCTACCATGGGTACTCATCATCATTCTGTGCCTAAGACCCTTCTGGGTCTGGAAAAGTGAATGGTGTTGAACTTGTTTAGGTCACTGAGTGATTAAGGAGAGAAGACACTCAAAAAACTTTCTTCAGGGGACCCATGAGATTGGCCTACGTGTTCTTATACATAATTTTTAAGTCATAATAAACAACTTACTTCTCCTGTGACTGCTTCCATAGCTCTTTTACCCAAGAAGGAAGCATAATAGGTTTCCCTAGATTTGCAGCCACTAAATATTTTTTGCTGCCAACTTCTCCAGCAATAAGGTGAGTTACTGATATACTCAAGTCTCTGCAAACTCGTCCACCCATCATTTGTACATATTTATGAACTTCTTTCTGGGGTGCCAAAGAAGAGATAAGAAACATATTAATCTATGATTGTCATCAATTTTCTAAAGCATCCACTATATTATGTCCACAACAAATTCAGATTCATTTAATCACTTCAGCTATGTTAAAGTATATCTTTAAGATGAACAATTTACTCAAAATCTTGGGGAAATGAATGCTGAAAATGAAAAATAAATAAATTCTGGAAAAGCTAAAAAAAAAAGACAAACAATCTACAAAGAAAAATATAACTTCAAATGGTTAATGGGTCAATTGAAAGACACTAAAAACATAATTCACTAAGTCTTTTTTTTTTCATTTAAAACCCTAACTCCAAACAATTTTATAGAGAGCACTTAGAACAATATAATAAAGAGAGAAACAATGCTTTGAAATGAGAGCTCATAGTCACTTTGCTACAGCAGCTAGAGTAAGACCAGGCATCCATGATCTGAAGAATGATGAAGTGGGTATTGGGGCAGAAATTATGGAGTACAAAACTGTAATCCTATGGCTGGAACTGAAGTTACTAATTGTTTGCATGATATTAATATGCAAGGTTTTGGTTATATTGCATTTACAATATTATAAAACATCACTGGTTAGGACTACTTGGGCTGGGTATAACTCAATTTGAAGATCACCTTTTATACCTGTTACTTTGCTAGGTCATAACCCTCTACTCTGTGGAATGTGAAATAAAATTCAAAACATTTCAAAGTACAGGTTAACCAACAAAATCATGTAAAATACAGTAAATCCTGATGTTATTATTCTAAAACATCTTACCCTTGTTTCTTTGTCAAGGCTTGTACAAGAAATAGTTACATCTGCCATAATCATATTATAAACTGGATACTCTGCTTTTGGGACACATCGCTGGTGCTGCATACAAAATATGACTACTTGTGGGCCAACAATTCTACATCCGAGCTATGGAAGGGAAAACAAACACAAGGTTTATGTTATTTAAATAGAAAAAAAAAAGATGATTTCCCTTCAATTATCTTCCCTTATTGCAAACTATATTATTCACCATTATTCATACTTATTTCTTCAAAAATAGTTTTTTCAGCAGTGTGAGTCCTCCACCAAGGCACATCACAGATCTATGTAACTTAGCAGATGGGCACTGTAGGAGTTGCTGAGGCCGGCCAATTCGACATCCTCTACTCATCATACCGTGCATTCTATCTAAAGCTACTCAATTAAGAAATAATAGATGTTGGAATTAGGAAAAGAAAGTACTCAGGAAAATACCAAAGGGCAACAAACCTTCTTGAGATGATCAAAGACAACGCCACTAAACGGGTCACAGATGTAAAGGGACCTGTCACTTTTCTGGATGTTCAAGGCCTCTTCTTCCGTAAGAGTCTGAAGGTATTCCTCGGACTGGAACTCTTTCATGGACTGTAAGAAAAGGCAAATAAGCATCTGCTTTAATTATTCAGACTCAACAGGAAAAAAAAGGGCTCGAAAAGCTGCGTTTCGCTGAACGAAACGCTCACACAGGGACTCCAGGGGCCAATCCCCTCCACGAGTCACGGCTCGGGCCAGAGCGGCTGGCTGCTCCCCGGGGCGCACACGGCGGAGCCCGGGGCGCCCCGAGGACCCCCAGCCGCCGGCCCGCACTCACCCCGAGAGCCAAGAAAAAGAACTCGGAGCTGCCCGGCGCCTTCACGAACTTCACGTAGTACGGCTCTCGCTCATTCTCCGACATGATCACCTGAAACAACAAGGCGCTGTCAGCTCCCTGGCCGCGACCGGCCCCGACGTCGCCTGACAAACCGGGGGCCGGGCCTGCGGAGGGAGGGGGCGGGGCCGGCCCGGCCTCGCGGACGCGCAGTGCGAGCCCCGCCGGCGCCTCAGGGCGTTCGGCCTCAAATCCAGCTACGGCTGCCTCAGCCGGCAGAACCCGGGGCCAGCGGCCCAACGGCGGTGCCCTCCGCCCCGCCACAGGCCCGGGTTCCCCGAGCCTCCGGCCCCACCCCACCGCGCCGCAGTGGCCCGGGGCGGCCACACAACGGTCGCTCCCGACGCCTGCCGACTCACCACGCCGGGACTCCGGGGCTCCGCCGTCCTGAGGCGGCGGCAGCTGCAGTCCCGAGCGAGGCTCGGGAGTGAGGCGGCCGACGCGGCGTGAGAAAAACCCGGGCGCGCGCCGGACTCGGGGGAGGGGGCGCGCGGGCTAGGAGTCTCAGGACGGAGTTTCGCGCCAACGCAAGGGCTTCTGGTTCCGCCACCTGGCGGAAGTGACGCAGAGGAGCCGCGCGGTGGGGAAGGATATTCACCCAGTCTCTGCTACGCTTAGTTTCCCATCCACAGCCAGTGCGCCCCGGCGGAAGCGAAGCGATTGACAGCTTCCGGGGAGGGGAAAGGGTGCGGGCTTGGCCTCTTCCTGGGGCTGCTCTTTTTTCTTGGGCGCCGGGGACCTGGAGGGTTGTTTTTCTAGACCGAGTCCTGGAGCTTGGCCTAAGCAGGAGTGCAGGAGGCAGCCCCTGGGACCTGCAGTCACCCAGGGATCTGGACCCTGCCCCGCCGGCTTTTCCCTCGGAGCCGCCTTCCCTGTTAGACCCTACAATCGAGGGACCAAGGCCGGGCCTGGAGCTCGGCCGGAGCGGAGGCAGCGCCTGCGCAGGCTGCTCTGCCCTCCTTGTTCCTCGCTTCAGCTGTGGCCCCGGGTCACCGTTAGTCTGTGTCTGAAGCTGTATTGGAACTCGGGTCCGGCGCGCCTTCTTCCCTTTTACTGGGCTTCCTCAGCGCCAGCGGTGTGGATGCGGAGCATTCCTCCTCCCCCGCCATTCTTTCTGGAACACTCATTGATTTTTTTTTTTTTTTTTTTTTTTTTGCTTTTTGCAGGGAGGAGGGCAGGGCAATTGGGTTTAAGTGACTTGCCCAAGGTCACACGGCTAGTAAGTGTTAAGTGTCTAATTTGAACTCAGGTCCTCCTGACTGCCGGATTGGTGCTCTATTCACTGCACCACCTCGGACACCCATTGATTTCTGCGTCATTGAAGAACCACAGTTAGGAGCTTCAGCCATGCCTACCTGTTTGGGATCCTGCAGCTTATGAGGAGAGGTCAGGGAAGTGATGGGGACATACCCCAAACTAGCGACATGCTGGCATCCAGGAGGCAGACCAGGTGTATTCCACGCCTAGCACCAGACTTAGTGCGTTTCTAGTTGCAACCAAGGGAAAAGGGAATATCTTAATTTGCAGATGCCAGAAAGGGAGAGGGAAGATTTACCATTTCAAAGCTATGTAAGCTTTACACAAAGACTACTGAGAGAGTGTAAGATTTATGTAGACCGAAGAAGGTGGATTACTTGGCAAAAGATAACAAAAGGAGAGAATTCCTTCTAGCCAAGCTGTAAGTTGATCAACAAACACTGAGAGTAGTTTACAAGTTACAGCTAGCTAATGATTATCTTAAAACCGATCCAGAAAATCTTTTTATCTCTATCCAGTTAATTGTCTTGAATTATTGAGAGTCTCAGCTAAATCCCATACTATAAGAAAAACTCCAGCCAGATTTTCCTTATAAATAAAATGGTCATGCTGGAGCCAAATAAGAAAATTAAAACCTTATGATGACGGGAACCTACAATCTAGGAGAGGGCTGAGACTTAAGATTTAAAGAGATATACAACGAGTTTTAACAACTTAAGTGGTGCATCGGATAAAGCACAGGACTTGGAATCAAGAAGACAAGTTAGAATCTTGCCTCAGACACTGTGTTGCAAGTCACTTAAGCTTTATGTACCCAAGTTTCCTCCTCTGTAAAATGGGGAAGAAAATAGGACCTACTTCACAGGGTTGTTGTGGACCTAATGTAATTATATGTAAAGCACTGTATGAATGCCAGCTATTATTATCAAAAGAAGCAGTTCAGAGAGAGGAACAATGGAGAGAAATCTTTGGAATATAGCTTGCCCCACACCTCCTTGACAAAGATCTAAAATATGCACCAAACCTAATTCTGATCAAGAAAGCAAAGGAAGTCATACTAAGTTATTTCTTTCCAATCCAGAGTAGCTCTGGGAGACAGATTTCTGGATACTAAGGACAAAATCTGCCATAAGCTTTCTTCATGGAACATCCCAACAGCTAGGGACTGAAAGAGGGGAAGACAGGGCACCAGGGCAGGAAGCACTGGACCAAAAAAGAGATCCCAGGAAATCCCTTAACAAACCCTGGGTGAACTGTCATCCACTACCCAGTTCAGGGCGACAGATGTAGGGTGGAGAGAGAGTTGTGAGCATAGGCCATAGTTTCTCTGAACCCAGATAGCTTCCCAGCAGGCCAGTAGTACCTGAGTTAAGCAAAAGTCTACTGAAAATCTCAACCAGAAACAGGCCAATAGATCACAAACCTGGGTTTGCAGAGCTTAGTTTTGGAGGGCAGTGAACAGATAAACCGTTGGATCACACCACTATGGGGGCATTGAAAACTTGCAGGCCCCTAGCTGGAACTGTGAAATCAGCAGAAGGGGGGCGGCTAGCTGGCGCAGTGAATAGAGCACTGGCCCTGGAGTCAGGAGGACCTGAGTTCAAATCCAGACACAAAAACTAGCCATGTGACCTTGGGCAAGTCACTTAACCCCAATTGTCCTCCAAAAAGCAAAAAAAATAAATTCCCAATTAAAAAAAAATTGGCGGAAGGATGTAAGAGGACAGAAACTCAGGCTAGACATCCTCCCCATTAGTGAGCAGAACTCAGCACTCATATAAAGTAGGGAGTAAAGAAGTATAGGCTGGAAGAATGAGCTAACAAACAAGCAAAAAAATCCAACCACCAAGAACTATTACAGTGACAGGCAAGCTTGAGATACAAACATAGCAAAGAATGACTCCAGAACACTTAAAAGCAAAGCCTTGAAAGAAAATTTAGGTGGGGCTTCAAGTAAAAAAAAAAAGAATTCCTAGAAGAATTAAAGCAAATGTTAAGAAGCTCAAAACTTATTTCTAAAAACCAAAGAGGGGGATTCTGGGAGGATGGCAGAATAAGGCAGGAAATTACCTGGCTCTCCTAAATCTCACCACAAACAACATAAAATAGTGCCTCAGAGTGACCTTTGAGTGGCAGAAATAATTTAAAGTCTGGTAAAGCAGTTGGCCACCTAAGACAACTTGATAGGATGTGAGGAAAGATCCCACCTCCTGGGGTCTCTGACCTGTTTGTAGTGCAGAATACCTCTGGGCAGATATTGCTGAATCAACAAACAAGCTGTGGGGGCAGCTGTGTCCCAGTGACACCCTCAGCTTAAGGAACTTTCACCCCACAAATAGCCGTTGGGGTTGGATCCTGGGTCAGAGGAAGATTGCAGGGCTCTCTGCTGGTGCTGGATGCCAGGTGCAGGTGCACTGATCTGATACATTCTAGGGCTGTTGGCTGTTGAGGAGGTAAGGAGGAATCAGTACATACTGGGTAACTGTGGTCACAGAAGGCAAGGGTCCTGTTGGCTGTGGGCACTTGTGGGGTCCCTGGTTTTGGTTTCAGGGCAGAGGGGTGAGGTAAAGCTTACAGCTGCAGGAGGGACCACAGGGAACAAGAGCATTTAAGGTGACAGCATTTCAGGAGGACCTGATTGTGGCTCAAGGGCTGAGAGGAATACCTAAAGTTAGGGTCCTGGAAAGAGCTTAGAAAAAATAGTGCAAAAACCCTAAAGCCTGAGATAGCCCCCACACCTTGGGACTAGAGCCTGATTTTAACACAAATTAACAGACAAGAAATAAGCTGCTAAAATAATATAACTGAAAGAGAAAGAACCCAACTATACATAGCTATTATGGTGATAGAGAAGATCAAGGTTCAAACGCAGAAGATAGTGATGTTAAAATAGCTACTTCAATCTCAAAGAAAAAAGCAAAATGGTCACAAGCCAAAAAAGTTTAAAGACTTTAAAGTTGAAACAGTTTAAAAAGGACTTTAAAAATCAAATAAGGACAGTTTGAGGAAAAATTAGGAAAAAAAAATAAGAGTAATACAAGAAAATTATGATAAGAAATTCAACCAATTAGAAAAAAAGATCTAAAAATTTACAGAAGAACATAACTTAAAAATTAAAATTGGGCAAAGGGAAGTCAATGACTTTATAAGACACCAAGAAATAATAAAATCAAAAGAATGAAAAAATAGAAGAGAATGTAAAACATCTCATTAGAAAAACAACCGACCTGGAGAATAGATCAAAGATCTATTATATATTATCTAATATAAGAATTATTGTACTACTTGAAAATTATGATCAGAAAAAGAGTCTAGATACTATACTTAAAGAGATTAAGGATAATTGCCCCTGAATTTTTAAAATGAGAGGGTAAAATAGAAACAGAAAAAATCTACCAATCACCACCTGAAAGATCCCCAGATGAAAACTCACAGGGATATCATAGCTAAGTTTTGAAGCTCCCAAGTCACGGAGAAAATATAAACAACTAGAAAAAAATTTAAATACTGTGGAACTACATTCAGGATAACACAAGACTTAGCAGTTTCTAAAAGGCTGAAAGTCATGGAGCAATATATTCTGAAAAGAAAAGGAGCTAGGCTTGCAACCAAGAATAACTTAACCAGCAAAGTTGTTATCCTGAATGGAATAAAAAAAATGGACATTTAATGAAAAAAAGGGCTTTCAGGTATTTGTGAAGAAAAGATCAGAACTAAATAGAAAATGTGACCTCCCTACTAAATTCAGGAGAAGGTAAACGTTAAAAGACCAATCATAAAGGTCTTAATAAGGTCAAAATCTTTACTTCTTATTAAGGAAAACATTATCTGTAACTCTAAGAATGTTCTTTGAGTAGAAATCTTTCAGGATAAACCTAGAAAGACTTACGTGAAACGATCCAAAGTGAAGTGAGCAGAACCAGGAGAATGTTGTAGACAGTAACAGCCATACTATAGGATGATCAACTGTGAATGATGTAGCTATTCTCAGCAATATAATCATCCAAAACAACTCATGATGAAAAATGCTATCCACCCCCAGAGGAAAAAAAAACAAAATGGATGCAGTCTGAAGCATAATAATTTTCACTTTCTGTATTTTTTTTCTACCATTTGTGTCTGTGTCTTCTTTGATACCATGACTAATATGGCAATAACATCATGCCTAACATAACAAATTACTGTTTCAAGGAGGAAGGGGAGGGAAGGAGAAAATTTGGGACTCAAAATGAATGTTAAAAGTTGTTTTTACATGTAACTGGGGGAAAATAAAATATTTTTTCAGTTGCAAAGATTTATTGCAGATAAAATAATTTCACAAACTATCACAGAATAGACCAGCTTTCCCACCTATATTTCAACAAGTATTTTATTTTTTATTTTTTTGCAAAGACTTTGTGTAGGAGGAGTGGTTTTTATTTCTTTCTCTTATTTTAGTATTTTATTTTTATCTTTCCCCAGTTACATGTAGAAACAATTTTTAACATTCATCTTCCAAAATCCTGAGTTCCAAATCCTCTTCCTTCTTCCTCCTTCCCCCCCTACTAAGAAGGCAAGTAGTTCAGTATAGGTTATAGATGTGTAGTCATGCAAAACACATCCATAAGAGTCATGTTGTGAAAGAAAACACAGACAAAAAAAGACCCTCAAGAAAATTTTTTTAAGTATTCTTCAATCTGTATTCAGACTTCATCAATTCTTTCTCTGGGAATGGATAGCATTTTTCATCCTAAGCCCTTCAGAATTGTCTTGGACCATTGTATTGCTGAGAATAACTAAGTCATTCCCAGCTGATCTGTCACTTTGTACATAGTACATTTCACTTTGCACCAACCCATTAAAGCCTTTCCAGGTTTTTCTGAGAGCATCCTGCTTATCATTTCTTATAGTACAATAGTACTATAAGAAGTACTCCATCATAATCACATACCACAACTTGTTCAGTCATTCTGCAGTTGATGGGTATCCCCTCAATTTCTAATTCTTTGCCCCCAGAAAAGAACTGCTATAAATATTTTTTGTACATATGGGTCCTTATTGTTTCTTCTCTGTTGGGATACAGACTTAGTAGTGGTATTGCCAAGTCAAAGGGTATGCATAGTTTTGTAGCCCTTTGGGCATAGTTCCAAATTGCCCTTCGGAATAGTTGAAGCAATTCACAGTTCCACCAATGGTGCATTAATGTCTCATTTTTCCCACATCCCTTCCAACATTTGTCATTTATCTTTTCTGTCCTATTAGCTAATCTAATAGCTATGAGATAGTATCTCAGAATTGTTTTAATTTGCATTTCTTCAATCAATAGAGCATTAGAGTATCTTTCATATGGCTATAGATGGCTTTGATCACTTCACCTCAAAACTGATCATTTCTTTTCATCATTTATCAATTTGGCTCATATTTTCATAAATATGACTCAGTCTTCTACATATATGAGAAATGAGGCCTTTATCAAAGGAACTTGCTTCAATTTTTTTTTCATGGTTACTACTGCTAACTGTATTTCCTTCTATCCTATCCTCTATTCTATTCTCTTTCTCCTTTCACCCTGTCCCTTCCTCAAGTGTTTTGCTTCTGACTGCTGCCTCCCCTAATCTGCCCTCTTTTCTATCACTCCTTCTCTTCTTTTACTTTTCTGTAGGGCAAAATAGATTTCTATAATTGAGAGTATATGTTATTCTCTCTTTTGAGTCAATTCTGATAACAGCAAGGTTCACTCACTCCCCATCACCTTCCTTCCCCACTGTAAAAGCTTTTTCTTGCCTATCTGATAATTTACCCCATTCTACCTATCCCTCTTTCTCCCAGTACATTCCTCTCATCCCTTATTTTTAGATATCATCTCTTTATATTCAACTCACACCTGTGCCCTCTATATAATACATACACACACACACTCCTAACTACCCTAACGAGAAAGGTCTTGTGAGTTACAAATATCATCTTCCCATGTAGGAATGTAAACAATCCAACCATACTAAGTCCCTTATGATTTCCCTTTCCTATTTTTTTTTTTTGTGTTTCTCTTGAGTCTTGTATTTGAAAGTAAAATTTTCTATTCAGCTCTGGTCTTTTCATCAAGAGTGTTTCAAAGTCCTCTATCTCACAGAATGTTCATTTTTTCACTGAAGGATTTTACCCAGTTTGTCTGGGTAGATGATTCTTGTTTGAAATCCTAGCTTGTCTGCCCTCCTGAATATCATAGTCCAAGCACTCTGATCCTTTAATGTAGAAACTGCTCAACAATCTTGTGTTATACCGACTTGGCTGCACCATACTTGAATTGTTTCTTTCTGCCTGGTTGCAATATTTTCTCCTTGACCTGGAAGCTCTGGAATCAGGCTATAATATTCCTGGCAGCTTTCATTTTGGGATATCTTTCATATCATCAGTGGATTCCTTCAAATTCTATTTTACCCTCTGGTTCTTCAGAATTTTTTTGTGTCTCCTTTACTAAGCTGTTGACTTATTTTTCATGATTTTCTTGCATCACTCTCATTTCTTTTTCCTCTACCTCTTTTAAAAATTCTTTTTGAGCTCTTCTGTGTCCTGAGACCAATTCATATTCTTCTTAAGCTTTGGATGTAGAAGGTTGACTTTGTTGTCTTCTTCCGAGTGTGTTTCAGTCTTCCTTGTCACCATAGTAACTTTCTATAGTCAAGAATATTTTCATTGTTTGCTCATTTTCCAGACTGTTACTTGACTTTTAACTTTTTTTTTTTTATCAAAGTAGGGCTCTTCTCCTAGGGTGGAATGCACCGTCTCAAGCTTCAGGAGTATTGTGCAGATGTTTTCAGAGATGTTTCTAGGGACCTGTGAGTTTTCAGTTCTAAGGTGGTATGATCTAAGAAGAGGTGTTTACTCCTCTCTTGGCCTGTGCTCCAGCTTGTGAGCAACCACAAGCAGTCCTTTCTGCCCTGGAACTGAGGAGGGTCCCTCCCTCCACTGTAGTCCCAAGCTCTGCTATGCTAGTGCTCCTCCTCACTGTGGGACTGCCACCCAGGACTGTGACACACATCTGAGTATGGGCAAAGCAAGAGTCCTGCCTCAATGCTAGCAAAGATTCATGTAATCTTGTGAGTTGTTTGACCTCCTTGCTGTCTGTAGGCTGAGAGCTCTAGAAGCAGTTGCTGTTGCTACTGATTTAATCGCCTGTTCCTGGTTTGCTATGGCTGAGACTGTGCTGGTGAGGCCTGCACCCCTCTCACTCTAGTGCAAGAGACCTTTCCTGCCAATCTTCCAAGTTGTCTTGGGCTGGAAATTTGTTTCACTGTCTTTTTGTGGGTTCTGCTGCTCTAGAATTTGTTTAGTTTTTTTTAAAGACATTTGGAAGAACTCAAGCCAAGTCCTTTCATTTACTCTGCATAGATCCACCCTCCAAAAATTAAAAAAAAAATTTAAATAAAGGAATGTTATCCTTACTGTTATGGGAATCTGAAGATCTTCCCTGCCTCTAGGCCCTTTGCTAAAGTGGCTATGTGACTCTGAGGAC